>VZTN01033675.1:127184-302971 GCA_013400515.1 Erpornis zantholeuca
TTTTTTTTTTTTTTTTTGTGTGTGTTGTTGTTTTTTTGGGGGGTCAGGTGGGGTTTAGGGTCCGGCCATGGTGTGGTTGTTTGTTTTTTTGTTTGTTTTAACAGGAGCATAAAACCCCTCAATGAGAAGTACTAATCAGGTAGCTTGTTTCTTGAAAGCACCAGAACTTCTGATTTTTAATTTGACTGAATTAGTCATCTTTATAACTCGTGTTTGTGAAGCGTAGGAATTTCTGAATGATGGGACACCTCTCCTGTGACTCCATAAGCAACAACTCATTAACTTGTCAGGCTTCACTGTTGCTGTTTTATAACTTTAATAATGGATTTTCCATGTACCAAGGAAAATCTAGGGTATTCTTGTCTCGTTTTCCTTCACAATCACTATTTTCCCCTCTTCTGTGTATAGGACACTGACCTCTTTTTATGGAGAGGTGAAATAACTTTCACAGTGGCACTCAATGCCGTGTCGCAGGACTCCATGTGATGGCTATTTTGAGCTGCCTCCTTTTAATTGAGACAGCTGGAGAATTTTCCTTTGAGAAGCTGATTTGCTTACATGTTTGAGACACAGTGAGAGCAATCGAGGAAGAAGGCATTACATGATTTTCTGAGATAGTATTATTAAAAATCCTTGGCTAAAGTGATTAGCAAGATCATGCTAGATACTCAGCTGTCCCATCCCGGTAATTCCTCATGGCCAAGAGGAGGAGGGTAGAAAGAGTGGTGCCTTATTCAAATTCTGTAAGCCGTGTTGTGTTTTAGCTGTCTGCTCTCTTCAGTCTGCTTGGCTGCTCACTCCTGCTGCACTAACATCCTCTGCTCAATTCTTTCTGTGCTGGAGCAACTTCATTTCATTGTAAACTTAAAGCTCTCGCAGTGGTAAATCCCAGGCTGAGTAATGGTAATGCAGAGTGGCCTTGATACTCACATCTATTTCCTGCATCAGTTAGTGAGGATAAATGCACTCTTAATAGAATATCCATGTAAAGAAAACCTAGATGTATTTTCTTCTCAGCACGTTTCCCAGGACAGAGGATGGATGTAAATGTTGCTGGACTTCATAAATCCTCTCAGAAGACTGAGGTGAGACTGATGGCAGAGAGGAGTGGAGGCTGGTACTGCTGGGTGCCTGCCTTCCTGGCACCATCCAGGAAGCAAAGCTGGGCTCATGGCTCCAGGGATGAAGGGCTCCGTGCTGGCAGAGCTCTGATGGATGGATGCAGTGTAGTCTCTCTGAGCTATGTCAGTGCAGTATGCACTTTGAGACTAGTGGAGATGCAGGTCATGCATGTTGTCCTGGGAATTTCTAGGTTTTTTTAAGCCAGAATAGATCCATTTTCTGTGATGAAGGCATTGCTTAAACCTGCCCATAGAACAGTTAACCAGTTCTTGAAATCAAAACTCTCTGTAAAGTTTTTATGTATGGCTAAATATTTGCTTATAATTCTGGAAGTTGGTGTTGGACTGACTGAAAATAAACAAGTGCTGTGGATTGAAACTTGCCAGACCAGACAGCTACCTCGCCCACTGTATTTTTCATGGCATTGTGTACATGTTGGTGAATCTGTGTCAATCCCTGCAGCACACACAGCCTTCAGGGCTGACTTCAGGATGTCTTTGCAGCATGCGGCCCAGGGCTCTGTTAGCTGACATGGGCTGTGCTGTGGGATAAGATGTTAATACATCCTGTGCTTCCTGGAAGAGCAGTTCATGTCTTCTGCCTTCTTTAACTTCAGTTAGCTCATGCTCAGGTTGTTTGGGGGGGTTGGTTGTTTGCTTTTTGCCTTGACAGGGTGTGTGTGCATCACTAGCACTGGTGCTAGACTGTATCCTGCCAATATACTGGAGAGCACTGCTCTAGAAGAGCTGAACGCAGCTTGATGGAAAACTTTCCCAAAGAACAACAGGTGTTTGGTATTTTGTTATCGTGTCTAAGCTCTGTTGCTTGACGAGAGCAGTGTAGTGTACATGACCTGTGCTCCTTCAAGAGTTAAAGTATTTGAAATGGAGGGTGCTGTCTGAATCCTGCTTTCAGGTGATGTTCCGAGTGATGTTGGGAAATGCCTTTTCCTCAGCTGCTTGTACAACTCTACAGCCCACAGCCCTTTAGACTGGATGGCGATAAAGTTAAAAGTTAGTTTTATTTTGTTTTTTTGTGTTTGGAAAGGGGCAGTATAATCAGTAGCATTCACAGCCTATCAGGGAAAAATCCTTGCCCTGAAGAGATTTAACAGTGTGCTCCAGCAGCTTTGGTGGCAGCATGGAAAAACGCATAAAGAAGAGCTGGAAAATGTGGGGGTTTTTTTTGGGGAACAAGTGTGTTTGAGAGAGATCAGTGCTCACAGGGTGCCATGACTTTGGTTTAAGAACTGCCATTTGGCTGGCAATAATTGATTAAAACTTGATGGCTCTGTTTTGGCTACCTCTGCTCTTAAAGACTGGCCCATCAAGACTGCTGGGCAGAGGTCACCACTTTCCTTCTTTGGCTCTTTTGCACCGTAAATGCAGCAGTGTCAGGTACTAGCCTGTTGAAATGGACGTATATATGTGTTTGTATTTTTTGGGGGTGTCTTTTTTAAGTGGATGTCACCTTTGCCTCAGAGGCCAATGTGGTGCAGTATTTAATTTCTGTAGCAATTGAAATGCAGAATTTTTACGTAATTTGATGGGGTTTGGCCATAGCAAAGAAGCATGTGAGGAGAATTTATATCTATTTCCATCCTTAGTAAGAGTTCAGGTGCCTGGACTTAAACATGGGTGCTCTGTGACCTCAATCTCTTCATTCTGAAGTCCTTTGAACTTAGACCAATGCTGAGCAGTATTCTGTATATTTTTTTTCTTCTCTTTGCTTATTTTGTGTATCTTTGGATTGAACATTGTGGGGAAATCCTGCTCATGCCTGGTGTCAGATGACAAGTTTTATTGTGTTGCATTGCAGAGTGTGGTGACTTAGCAACTTTATCTTTGAGGATTTGTCAGAGGCTGAAGTGACAAGTAAGCTTTGGTGTGCAGCGTGAAGTGCAGCAATGAGTGAAATCCATCTCAGAGCTGATTGCAGGCTAATTCTTTCAGAGCTGTACAGCAGACTCCTTAGATGAGTTTGCTTTCAACACGCATTTCCAAAAGCTTGTTCTTGTACTGCCTTTCTCATCCTAACCTATTGTTAAAGTCTGGCATGCACTTGTCCGTTGTTGTGCCTTTCTGCAGTAACAGCTCCTAAGGAAAATTTTGCCAAGAGATTTCGAGAAAGAGAAAAGATTGGTTGTATTTACATTGTCTCATCAGAAGAATGAGGATTTGTGTCCTGCAGAAATGGGTCCATGGTGGGGGACCTGCCCACAGCCCAGACTGCAGGAGCTCATCTCCTGAAGCGTCCCCTTGCTGGGATAGGGAGCTGCTGAGGGAATTCCCTGCGGAGGGGCTGGACAGCCTGGGACTTCTTTGTCCTGAGACAGCAGGGGCCCTGCTGACAGCTGACTCTGCTGTTCTATTTCTTCAGTGGTTTTTCTGCTTGGCACCTGAGTATGGCCCAGCTGTGTGTGAGAGGGGAAAGTGAGGCCGGTACCTAGAGACCGTTCACGCTCCTTCTGCACCTCGCAGCAGCAGTCTCATGTAGCCTTTGTTGAAAAGGGTGTTTCTTGAATGTTCAAAAATCAACATATTCAGAATTGCTTTTTCAAGGGAGCATTAATCATGCGAGAGCACTCACATAGCTTTAGGCATGGAAAAAAGGTGGGGTTTTTCAAATCCGATGAAAGGTTTAGGTACTTAATTACAATTTAATTTTGACTGCTTCTCCTGTATCTCTTCTTCAAATGAATGCACAAACAAATTACCTCCAGCAGAAGGATACCTTTCTTCATTAGATATTGGAGGTCATGGCTTTAAAAGAGAGCCACATTGTGCAAAGTATTTACATCAGTGCTACATTTCATATGGAGAATGTGCTGTCCACAGAAATCCCTAAGTGGGGGTTGTAGGCACAGTCATGATCTGTGTATTGGTTGTGAAAAATAGTTTTGCTCCAGAAGGATGGAAACAGCTTGGAAGAAAGTTGGCTGGTGTCTTTGAACCCTGAACTAATTCTCCAAAATGTTGAGCTTATTTCCTAATTAAACTATTTCATGATAGAAGCCGAGCAAAATTAAGCAATAAATTGACAGTGTTGTCAGCAAGGATTGTATTACTTCATGTGTGAGAAAAAGCCATGACAATCAAATCTATGTGTAGCCAAGGAAATAGTTCATTTAAGTGGTAAAGGGCATTTTAAGCTTTAAGTATTTTCTGAGTTACCAGTGAAATTATAAACAGTTTCTTGTTTTGAGAATGACTTTAAGGGTGGCTGGGACACACACAGCAATCTGGGGGCCAGTACTGGCACTTCTGAAACTCTGTTTTCCAAGTGGTTTAGACTTCATGTCCACAATAAGCTCTGCTGTCATTTGCTTTTGACAGCAGAATCATTGCAGTGTTATGGAGTCAATGGTTGCTTTATTATAAAGTTCAGATATTGTTTGTACTTCCTTGCTTGATCATGTCATTGTATATAGTTTTGTAGTGTGTCCTGTATTTTACTTCATTTATGTGAATTGTTGGCTCAAGTTATAAATAATCCCAAAATTCAGTGTAGCTGACATGGGGATTTAAGAGTTAAAATTGAAACTTCATCCTTACAGTGTTGTTTGTGGTATTTTCTGACTGAGACACTTTCTTGAATTTAAAGAAAAAAGCCCATTAAAATTAGAATTTAACTACTTCATTTGTTTGATTATCTTGAAAGTTAATCCTAATTTAACTTGTAAAAAGGTGTACTTGTAGATGCTTCAGATTTGTGTAACATCTTTGCATGGGGAACTGAGTATCTGTTCCTCATGTCTTATCACTAGTCTACTTGGATTTAAATTGAGGATCTGAGAGTGTGATGGGAGCACAGGCTGAACTCTTTCAGAGACAAGATATTCTGAGGCTCCAGCTATTTCATTTAGGCAGGGCCATTACTTTATTCTTTGCCTAGGAAAAGAGCAGCAGCAATGCACCTCTGGGCATGTGCTAAACCTGAGAATAATAAATGAAATTCTGATCTTTGGTGTTTTCATCCCATTCTTGAGCAAAGTCCCTGTCTGTGCAGCACATTTCAGGGGTCTGACCCTGCAAGGAGGTTCAGATGCATCTTTCAGAAATGATGATGCAGCATAAATAAATCTAAATACTGTTTTCCTCATTGTTGAAAACTGCTATCACACGTCAGAGATGACAGAGTTGTTTGAACCAAAGATGGTGGCACATCAAAGTCTCTAAAAGACAGAAACATTGCCATCCCAACCTCATTTTACTGTGTTGCTTCATATTAGTGTTACATCTGGTTTGTACCAGTACCTGACTTTCCCTGTGCTTCAGTACCATCAGCCTCTGATGCTGTTACCTTCTGGGTAACACTTGCTGTGATATTCTCACTTCTAAATGCACTGATCATTCACTAAATATTTATAGACTCCTTTGGTTTTGATGTTGCAAGATAAAAAGGGTGCATTTTCTATCATCTTTTGCATTCAAAGGCAAATAATACATTGAAGCTGGTGATTATTTAAAATATTATCACATCAAGAAGTTCCTTTGTACTTTGGTCAGTGCTGACGTCACTGTTTTCAGTAGTCTGGAAAGCCTTGACCATAGCTCGCTGCTGGCTTGTTTAGACTAAGATGCAGTGTTGTGAATGCAGTGATCATCTACCAAAGATGTGAGAACGTGCTCAGAAAGGATTTGTTACAGCATGTGTAGTATCTTGTCTTTTGAGGTTTAAGAATACAAGATGTATTAAACAAGCATGAGCATGAGACCTGGAATATGTCCTTGTTTTTAAATTTTTTAGCATTCTTATTAGTGTTATTTGAAATAAAATGTGTGGGTGGAGAGAAGGAAGAGAGGCTCACCTGTGAGATCTCTTGGTAGCAATGTGCTGAAGTGTGGACAGGGAAAGAGAGGAGCATTCAACAGCAGTTCTTGGAGGTTATGGAGAAAAAGGTGATTAATTTGTCAGAGGGACTAAGCTTTTGTTAGGATTTAAAAAATGAAACAGGGAGTGAAAATAGACCTCCCAGGCAGGGTGCACAAAGGGAACCATCAGGAATTGCTTTAATTTAAGGTCCTCCTCCTGTGGAACACAAACTCCTGTGAGGAGTCAGCAGTGATGTGGTAACAGAACTTCCCTCACCTCAGTAGGCTGCAGTGGGATGGGAGGAAGTGCATGAGGCTGCTGCCTTGAGTTCATGTCTAGGGATACAGTGGGCTTTCAGTTTATAATAGTTAGGGTTTTTTCAGTGGGTCACCTTCAACATTGATAATTGGCTTGCATTTCCTGCTCTTAGACCTGGTAACAAGAATCAACAGCTTGTTTTCACTCATACACCTCTGTCTAGCAATGGTGAATAATAGTGCAAGGGAAAAAAAAAATCCATATGTTCTAGTTCATCATAGTTTGACTGCTGGAAAAAGACACCAAAGGGAAATTCAGGCTGAAATGTCTCAGCGCTCCAGGGATGTGAGACTGATGAGTTTGCTTTTACTGCTTTACTCCATCCACATCCTGGTGATAGAGGACATGGGAGAAGGAAGTCTTTGTCAATGCAGCAGCCAACCCTCTCCCTTTATTCACTTTATTTTTAGGTTTTGTTTTCCCTGTGGTAAAATCACTTGGAAGCCGGGTGAGCAGTGCCCAGGGTTAGACAGAAATGTGACTCAGTAGTGCCTGCTGCCTGGTGTGCAGTCATTCAGGAGATGAGCAGAGACTGTTTCTCTGGTCTTGTAGCTAGAGGTTGGGGATGTAATTCCAGTGTGTGGGGTTCTGACATCATGGTTGCTTCTGCACATGGATGAAGATAGTGAATTGATGCAGAACTCTTCTTTTTGTTTTGACTGTTGGAAGAGTTGGAGAACCACTGGCGAAACCTGGCATCTAAATTTAGACATCTGAATTAGCAATGCAGGAAGCAGTAGCGTAGCAAACAGCTCAGTTCCTCTGGAGCACTGCTGGCTGGCAGGATAGAAAATCTGGGCACTTAACAGATGCAGGCATCTCTTTACACCTCCTGGGATAAATGTGTGTGGGATGCTTCCTCTGGATAATCCTTAAGCCAAGGCTAAACTGGCAGTTTAACTTTCATCAGAATTCCCAGTGAAGGGGTTTTCACAATGGATTTTTTACTTGTAATTTTTCTTTTTTTTGGTCTGAATATTTGCATACAGTGGGATTTGCTTCCACAGCTGTTCTGCATTTGGTATCCATAGTGGTAAGGAATGTGGTGTGCTGAAATCAAAGCTGGACCTAATAGTCTATTGTAGAAATAGGATTGTAAGGAAAAATTCAAGCAGTTACTTTATTACAGCAAAGATGTGTGGGTTGATGGTCTTGGTAGAATTCAGTTCAGTCTCACGGTACAAGAAGAAATTTCATTGCATGCAATAATTAGCTTTTGAAATAAAGAGGATTATCTTTCATTTTAATCACCCTGCCTTAATAGCAGGGAAGAAAAACCATTGTTTTATAAGAGTCCCAACTTTTTTCTCAGTGTTTTCTAGAATGACATTTTAATTGAATTTGATATTTATGGGACTGATACTTAAAACTTGTCATTCTCGCAAGTTCTTACCTCTTTCCCCCTGTATATTAACCAGTTGTATTTTTAAAGAGTATAAGCTTCTGTCCTGCTTGTCTTGCTAAGAAGAATTCCACAAACAATTCTTTATGAAGAGAATTATTACTTCTAGTGGTCATTTTTAACATGCAACTCTTTAATATTCAGCCACGTTTCCCTTGTTAACAGAAAGCATTGTATATATATGCTTTATATCCAGTATGTGAATAGCTTGTAAATAAATTACAAAAGTAGGTTTAAATTTCATGCCTTTACTTAGCAAAACTAATGGATGGTAATCAGTGTAATGGCTGATGATAGATTGTGCTGTGCCAGCAGGGGAATTGGAGCCCAGAAAAAGTAACACCAGCTCAGGAATGGCTAGAGACTGGCTGGTGAACGTGTTCTTCTCCAGATGCTTTTTTAATTCCTTCAATTAACTTGATTAAGCAGCTTAGCTTAAGTAAGCAGAATTTGTGACTTGGAAGGTCTCCCATGTAGTGTTTTCCCATTGCCTTAGGAATTAATTCCTTTAATGTCATGTCTGTGTAAAGCAGGCAGCCGTGGTCGCTCCTGAGTCTTGCACAGACACGAGATGGTGTGTGCTTAGTATGAGAGGCACACACAGGGGTGGTGTTTCCCCTCTCTGCAGTTGGTTCTTGGCAGAACTCATAAATCACAGTGATTTCTGCACAGTGCGATTGAATGGAGCCTGCCTACTGTATTTTTTTATTGGTGTTGAAAGTTCCCCCCTGCTTAGATCACTCTGCATCCTCCATCAGGAGAGAGGAGCATGCTCTCTCAGACTTTGTGTCCTGTGGCTCCCAAGCAAGGGAATTGCTCTCAGGGACAACTTTGGAGTATAATTGAATTTCCTCATTGTACCACTGGTGTCCTGGCCAGGTAACTTGGTGCACTCTCATTTCTACCCAATGTTTTATCTTCACAGCATGTGTCATTAGATAGGGAATAGGGACAGGGGTGTTAAACAGGGAGTCAGATGGTAGCACAGAGTTCTTGTCCATCTGTTTGCTTTCCTTGAAGACATCCCCTCCCATTCCAGTAAGGATGGTGGTTATGTTACAGTAGCACAGAAAAGTGGCCTCAGCTGGAACCTGTTTTGTGTATCCTGGAGATCCTGGTGCTACTGGGGAGCCCACCCATCAGTAACTACTGCAGCACACACAGGATCGACTGCTGAGTATTGTGGCAGCCTGGAGCTCTGTGAGGCTCAGCTCTCCTGTTTACAGCTCCTGGCCCTACAAATTGTTGCTTTCCAAATTGTAAGTCATTCATTCTGGTCCTGGCTTGCAGTTTTTGTATAAATATACATATTTCCTCGGTATCAGAAGTTGCAGTGTCTTATACAGATTTTCATTAAATCCATGCAGTAATTTCAGAAATTCAGATCTGTGTTTACAGGTGCGATTTTTTTTTTTTTTTTCTTAAGAGAATTTCAGAGAGGAGCTTGACACTACTTTCTCTGCTCTCCTTGGTTATACTGTGTTAATCAGATGATGATGTATTTTGATAATTGCTCATGAGTCTGCTACCTAATGAAAGGTGAGGGTTGAGTGTGCTTGTGCTTCAATGATGCTTCTCTTTCTACCAGTGCCAGGTGGGGAGGTAAATATCATAAAAGGATGCTAAAAAATGGGTAAATTTTTAAGCCAAGTGTGACTTCCCAGTATTAAGGAAACTGACAATGGGATGTACAGGAAAAGGAGGGGAAGGGATGAAAAGTAAAGGGAAACTAGAAAGACTCAGACTGTAACAGTAAGTCCTTTGCCATAGATGTGATAAAGATAGTATGTGGGGCAGTTGAAAATACTTCTGTTTTCCATTCCTTCCTTCAGTGTGGAGGAAGAGCTCTGTTCGTGAGAGAGATTCTTCAGGTAGTTACAAGTGTTAATAGACCTCTGAGTTGTAAATCTCCATTGAACTTCCATACTGTGTAAATTACTTTCTTGAAACTTGCCTCAATTTTTGATCTCTTGACTGTAAATTGTAAAAGAGTTCATGCTAAATATGAAAATACACAACTGCTCTTGATCCCATGATTCTTGTAGTGATTTCTGTGCCCACACAGCGCTTCAGCAAAAAATGTCAGTTTATCTGTTCAAAGAATGGTTGGAATTTAAACCACCTCAGATTTCCAGTATCCTTAGATACTTTTTTCCTTAACCTGTTGGCCAAAAGGCTTGCTTTCCTCCTCTGAAACTCTTTGTAGTGTTTGTGCAGTATCCCACATGGTTTTACATTCAGCAGTGGTGTGGTTTGTATGTGACTTCCAAGTCTTTTGCAGCAGTAAATGATAGTTTGGTTGAGAAATGCAAGTTTGCATTTAGGCTCAAGTGAACATCTTTGTTGTCAAATGATTCTGGAAGGATATTTGTATAAACCTTCTTTATGCTAATTGTGCTGCTCTTGAGGATGTAGTAAACAAAAACAAGTTTAGCTCTGATGAAGTTGAAAAAATAATTTTCCTGGTATTTGTTCAGGAATGAAGGCCATACTGAGTGTGTTACAGCTTTTATAACTCAGTGGGAAGATGACTTGTTTTCCTGGAGGTAGTCCTTTACTTTTAAAAATATTTCTAAATCTTACTTTTATTCTTTATCATGCTGGAAATCAAGATGATCTGTATATCCCAATGCAATCTAAGATTTTGTTTTTCCACAATTAAAAACTCTGAGCACCTTGTTTTTAATATATTACACCTGTTGCTGGAGCTTAGCTTGTAATTACTGATGGCCTTTCTCTTTGTCTAAGGAACAGCTGATTCATATTTAGACTGAACACATTTTTCTCCAGGGCAGAACAGGTCCCTACCTGAGTTATTGGAGAATCAGAGTCTGGCAGATTAAGGTCATATCTGGAAGATTGTCTGCAATCACATAAAATGGGGGGGTTGTGCAAAGATTAATTGGAATATGCTGGTTTTTTATTTTTAATATAGCTTTTGCAAGACTTCCAGAATGTGATGTTATTTATTTTGTTTCAACAGCAGTACACCTAAAGATTAAGTGCTAGTATATTTTACTTCCCATCAAAATTTGCATCCTGGTACAGTTTTCTTCCAAATAACTTTCAATCTTTCCCTCCCCTCGCCGTTTTCATCCAATGCCTCAAAGAAGGAGATACAGTTAGTAATTAATTGTTACAAATAAAATGCTGCTTAAAAAAAATCCCTGCAGAAGACTGCTTAGCAGGGGTAACTAGAGTGTAAAGTTATTTTGAGAAATACAGACCTTGTGTTCGAGCTTATAGATCACAGCCTGTGTTGAGAATTGTCCTGTAGGCAGGCACAAAGCTGATTTATTTTTATCCATACCTCTACTAGGAAGTCTAGTGTGGGTTTTAGAAGTACTTTCCTGTAGTCAGAAATACCTGGAATTGTTGGCACTTGTAATGTGAAATTCTTTGAGGATGTACGTTGTTAGGTCGGTAGTAGGGAGATGTAAATGCTGCTCCAAGTAGCAACTTCTTTCACCATGGCTTTTTCTAGTTGGAGGCCTTTTGAGTTTAACCACTGCCAAGTCTGGGGTAGTTTATCTCTACAGAACAGTGTTAACTTGGAAAAGCAGCCTTTCTGCTTAAATCTGGCTCTAGGGCAATGAAAGAGCCAGAAACTGTGCCTGACAAATTTGGTGGCCTTCTATGGCAAGGTTATGGCATTGGTGGATCAGGAAAAAGGAACTGGTGTAATCTACCTGGATTTATGCAAAGCATCTGGCACTGTCCCACAGGACATGTTTGTTTCTAAACTGGGGAGACATTATTTTGAGGAATGGAACACTCAGTGAATAAGGAGTTGGCTAGAGCAGGATGCCCAGAGTTTTTGTGTCTGCCCCATCCCTGGAAGTGTTCAAGGCCAGGTTGGATGGGGTTTTGAACAACCCCAGTCTAAGGACAGGTGTCCCTGACCATGGCAGGGGTGTTGGAACTAAACCATAGAATATCCTGAGTTGGAAGGGACCCATCGAGATCATTGAGCCCAACGCCTGCACAGGACACACTCCAAGAGTCACACCCTGTACCTGACAGCCTTGTCCAAATGCTTCCTGAACAGGCCTCGTGTGGTGATCCCTTCCCTGGGGAGCCTGTTCCAGTGCCCAGCCACCCTCTGGGTGAAAAACCTGTTCCTAATGTGCAACCTAAACCTCTCCTTGCTCAGCTTTATGCTGTTAACTCGAGTCCTGATGATCCTTAAAGTCCCTTCCAAACCAAGCCATCCTATGATTAACCACTGTTAACCCATTCTGGGTGCTCATCGAGGTATCCTTTGTGTCTTCAGGAGTCAGATCCTTCTCGTGGGGACATAACTGTCTGTAAGTCTTTAACTCCTCAAAGCCCTGTGCCTTTCCCCAGCCGCTCCTGCCTTACCAAGTGCCCTGTTTCCTCAATAAATAGCAAACAGACACAAAAATACTACTTGGTAAAATGGGAAAGCTTTTATAAGCATGAGGAAAATAAATATTGTTGCTCAGAGCTTTGACAGTTTGTTTCTATGATATTACTTTTCTCCCTCATCCCCATTTGTCTGTGCAATTGTTCTTTACTGACAGATGGGCTTTAGCATTGGCTGGTGTTTGAAACAGACAGAATTCGTTGCTGTTGCTTAAAAAATGTGGGGTTTTGAGAAAACATTTATTTGTTTATCAGGAAGTCATTTTGTCTTTTTGTCAGCACTCCAAAGAAGCTTGATTTGTTGCCTCACCTGGGAAATACAGAATCATCTGTGCAATCTGATTTTGTCATGATGCTTCCTTAACATATGTAAAGTGTGTTTACTTAATTTCTGTTCTTTAAAAGAAGGAACCGTGGGACTAATGAAGCACTGCTTCCTGGTTTTGTGTCTTGTGGCTGACTTGACATGAAATCTTCAGGTCACTTTGCCTGCAGTTACAGCTTTGATGTGAGCTTGTTCTCTTCAGGGTTTCTTGGCAAGATGTGGCCTTGCAGCCCAGCCTAGTGTTCCATGTCCTCACTTCCAGGATGTCTGTCCTGTCCTGTAGGAAGGATTATCCTTGAGCCTGCTGCTGCTCTGTCAGATTGGGCTGAGGGTGGCTGGCTGAAGTAGCTGAGGGGGAAGGGTTAGGAGGGATGCAGATGGTGTGATTGTGTAAGTCTATTTTCTTATTAGACAAAAGAATACGCTTTTGTTCAGGTTCAAACTTGTTCTCATGCATTCATCTCCTGCACGTTTTTGCAAGAACAATGGCTGGGTTCTCTCCAGCCTTGCCCTCCCCTTCTCACTGCGCAGCCCTGAGGGGGGGAACAGGCCTGACCCCTGCATGCATTTATGTCCACCTGTGGCTTGTCCAAGACAGCCTTTTGGGGCATCCCTTCTATGTCAGTCTGTTCAGTTCACTGCAGGGGGAACAATATCTTCAGCTCTTGTCTGCTGTGTCTGACCAGAGGCACGATATCTTTGTGACACTGCAGTTGGGCAGCACTGCTGGAAGTACTAAAGTCATCCAGGTCACGTCAGGAGCTGCCTCTGATGGGCTGCTTTGGCTGAGCAGAAGGTATTGTGTGTACACTGTTGCTTCAATCCAAATGGGAATTAATCAAAGTAAGACTTGGAGGCAAAAGAAGATGACAAAAGTATCCCGGTCATTCCAGAAGCATTGCAAATTTTAAGCTGTTAGTGGATGTCTTTTTATAAGTGATACAGAGGTGAGGCCCTAGAATCATCCACTGCAAAATGTACAGACAGACACTGTGAGAGTGGAGCCATCTCTTGTGGAGTTTGGCAAATCTACAGCAGCCTTGTGATGCTGCAGATGCCCACAGAGCTGCTACTAGTGAGTGTTCCTCCTTATCCCCATCCTTACCATGGTACTGCCCCTAGAAAACCAGTTGTAGACAGAGGCTCCCTCATGGTGTACAAAGACTTGCCAAGCTTGGAAAACATTGACACAATCAAAGACTGAAGCTTGAGCTGAGGAGCCAAGTTTTCTCTCCAATGTGTTATTACAGTTTCTGCAGTTGTAATAAAGTTCTGCTGAACCTTTCTGTCAAGCCAGAGGAGCTCTCATCTGTCTGATTGTCACTTTCTACCATCTCCAGGCCTTCCCTCAGTCTGCTCAGGGATCATCTCTGGCACATTCCTGGGGATTTGCAACTGGCTAGACTGAGGAATGATGCTTTCCAGGAGTATTTCATTTATGGCTTTTTAGCTGATTTCATTTTAAAGGCCAACTGGCTCCTCTACATGTTACAGCAGAAGGAACTGCAGTAAAGGCAAGGCAGTGGGAATGTATTTGGTGACATTTTGAGGCCATCACTTAATGGAAGTTCTGATTTTGAAATTGAAGCTGTAGGGCTGTTGATCCTCTACAAAGCTGTAGAGGTAAGATGTAAAATGAATTGTCTAGAAAGAAAAGGGTTAGGCTGGTGAAAAGTAGTAATGACTGGTGAGAAATTGCAATATCAAAACTTAATTATTCCTTGGGCTTTAAATCTCACATGTGTGACACATATTGGTATTGCTTACTTGGTGAAGCATGGTGAGTAGAAACGTAAAATGGCAATTGATCCTGTAAAATGCAAAGTGGAGCTGAAAACATAATTTTCAATTTGTTGTTAAGCCTTTTTTGTGCGTTAATTTGCTCTTTTAATATTACCCTGACACTTGAATGTTACAAATGATTGCATCAGCTGTTTGGGAAAAACAGGAAGGTATTCACTGTGACAGAAGGGTGGCTGAAGGGTGAAAGATGAATGATTTTGTGCTCAAAGAGAGAGGAAGATGTAAGCAGAAGCTCTTCCATGTGCTGAATTTAGACATGAAGTTCAGCTTTGCCCCTTAGGGCAGGTTGAAGTGACTGTGGAAATTTGCTCCATGGTTTGGGCTGCTGCCTAAATAGATGGTTCTGCCTTTGAGCTTCTAAATTTTTTACTCTCTCTCTTTCCTTTTGCCAGAGCAAGTATTTACATAACTGTCTGATATTCCAGATCAGAGGGCTTATCCACCTGAAAATAACTTGGCAAAATAAAACAGTAGTTTTTGCTCACTTTAGTTTTCTGAGGCAGACTCATTTCAAGGCCATTTGAATGCAGGTGGCTGAAGACAAAAGAGGAGAATGACTAGGAAGGGGTGATAGAGAGGATGTAGCAGCTTGAACATCTGTAGCCTTATAGTAATGGTGGGATCTCATGGGTATTCCTGCTGAATACCCTGGAAAGAAAAGTGCTCTTTCTTTTAAGGAACTTTAGACTGAAATATTGCTAGTTTTCAAAGTACTTGCATAGTAAAAAAAACAATTTTTGTTGTAACGTGTTACCATTTTTGTTTTTCAAATTGTGTTGCTGTATTCTGAGAAGTGATTATGCAGAAGAACTGTTTACAGGCTTGAAGTATTTTCGGTCTTCTTTCATGTTTCTTCAGAATAGAAATGACTGCATCTAAAACCTACTTTCATCGTGAAAGGGGAGAATTCCAGAAACACATGCAGAGAGAGGAAGGCATAAAACTAACCCAAAACCTCAAGTCAGCTCCGTTCCAAAGTACAGTAGATGGAAGTATTTAAAAATATACATTCCACTGTATTCATTGCTACTCAGGATTCTTTCTGCATTCTTCATCATATGACTAAACTGCTTCTAAGTCGAGTGGTACAGATGGTGTGGTATTTCAGATTATTCTAATTCCAAGCAGCTAAATGCACAGTCTTTTTTTAATAACAAGCTTATCCTGAATTTTGAAACAATTACATTTTTATAACATTACAAAACAAGTTACTCTTTACGGAGGAATGTCCTTGGGATTTTCAGGATTTGCATTCCTTTCAGGAATTGAAGAAGTCATGACTTACTGCTGCATTGTTCATCCCACATATTAAATGTCATTTGCTAAGTGTCCATGCAGCATAACATTTGTCTGTAGCACAGGATAGCTTAGAATAGCCAAGCGTTTTTGTCTGGTTGCATTGTTACTGCCTAGTCCCAGTTTGACAGAGAAAGCCAACATTGTTGATTTATTGCCCATTTTGAACAATGTTGGATACCAGGATCTGTAGTTGAATCTGAGCTAGCCAGTCTTTTTAAGGTGCCAAAAATGTGCTTAATTCATTGTCACCCTCCAAACAGTGTTGTCATGGTTATGTAGCTGTTTGCACACTGGGAGCAAAGCTGATAGACACTGGGCCTTGTGCTGCCACATTGTCTGGGTGGGGGTAAAAGTCCTTGTCCTTATAAACCTTTTTCATTCATCTACCCAGCACAGCCTATCATGTGTTTTTCTTCTTCCTATTCCTTCTATAGGGACTTTGGGACTGGAGTTACATTCCGAGTGTTCAAACACTGAGGGTATCTGTTCTGTTCAGGCATCTGGGGAATGAATGGTTTTGGTGCCCGCAGAGGAGTGGCCTTGGTTGAGAGCCTCCTGCTGCCTCTGTTGGCATTCAGGAGTCCTTGCTGTCTGGTGACAAAGCCCATGTTGGCAGGGGAGGTTGAACTGAGGTCTGGCTGCAGGAAGCAAAAAAAAAAGAATGAGGGCCAGTAGCAGAGAGACTGAGAACTGTTCTGTAGACATTGGGAATGCTGTTGGATAGAGGCATCTCCTTCCCTGTGTTTTCTGATAGCCACTCTCACTGGCCAGTGTCATTAGCTGGGACTTACCTCCTGCTTCTCACTCTTTGGGTAAGTGTTGTTTTAGAAGGATTAACCTAAGCCTTAGCATGTTCCTAATGTAGTTTTGAATTTCATTTATGTGGTGTCATTTCTCATGCATGTTTGTCAAGCTTCCTGCATGTCTAGTTTGCGATCCAGAGGGAAATATAACTTTGAATGCTGAAAGCTGACTTTGCAGAAGGCATGCTTCTTTTATCAGAGTTATGTTCTACTGATGCCAAAATGCCAAACTGTTAAAAAATGCACCCTATTTAATTACAGCAAAGTGATGTCCCAGCAAGCCTTTCTCTGGTAAGTGTAATTTGTGGTTTTATTGTGAATAATTTCCCTAAATATTTTAGCAGTCTGAATGAAGACACTGCTAAGTGACATTGATGCACTTTTCCTGTTTAGAGTTGTATTGTTCCTTTACAGTATATTTAGTCTAATCATTGTAGCCTGACAGAGCTTGGCATGAATGGGAAGCGGTGAGACAAAAATTATTTAGGTTGCAAAAGCTAACGGTCTTCTCAATCAGAGATTTCCAGGTGCTGATTATTTTCCACAAAATATCTTTTATCCCAGGGATAACTGGTGGCATTTAGTGTTAGCACTAAGCCAGTATAATGGGGAGGTCATATATTAAGGCAGTAACTCCTGCAGTGGTTAGAAATTACTGGAAGAGCAAAGATTTGGGAAAACGTTCAAAGCAAAACTATACAGTGGAAATTCGGTTCTTTCTATTTCTGAATATTCACGTGTCTGGTGAGATTCAGGCAAGGAAATCGAAGTTTCTCTAAGAGGTGTAAGATTGCAGAAAGTCACAGCAGTCGAATGACACTGTGCTTTGACAAGTTTTTATTAACTCAGGAGACAGTAAGGAGGTTTTACAACCAACTATTTCTGTAAATGGGTTGAATGCTAATGAGTCTGACAGGAGTAATCTTCTGTCCCTAGCTCCCAGCTTTAGCTGATGCTGTGTGGTGTATCCATCCAGTGCTGCAGACAGGAAGCCGCTGTGGGGTTCGTTTGCCAGATGAATTGTTTGTCGCTCCCCTTCCCTCTGCGGGAACGTGCTCGGCTTTCCTCGGAGCTGCTCCCATGGGGAGAAGCTGCCTGCAGATCCCTGTAGTAGTGGGGCAAGCATGGCTCTGCTGAGGCTCCTGCGCCATAGGTGTGTGAGCTGTGCAGGGAGGGAGGGGATGTTGGATGGTGCAGATAGGCTGGGCCCTGGTGATCTGTGTTCCTCCAGCAGTGCTGCTGATGGGTGGAGGGCAAAGCGGTGCTTCCCTGCTCTTCTGTGCCTCTGCTGGGTCTCTGCCATCTGCTTCATGTAAAAGGATGGGACACTGGCAAGGCAATAGATGGTCTGGCCTTTGAGAGACATTGCTCCTGCAAGCACCCAAGGGGATTGTTGTGAGCTGCCATGAGGAGTTTGTGGATGAGGTCCTCCCTGTGGAGCTCGTATTGTTGCTGCCTGGGTTCGGAGGCAGGGCTGTTCCTCATAAAGTCGTCCTGTCGGCTACTATTCAGCTTTAGCAACCAGAGCTGCCTAACTGTTAGATTTTTCCACTGTTTTTCCATCCTATGTCCATACAAAGCTGTTTGGCAAAATATTACGTTATATAATTAATTTATGTGGTAATGTCCATGTGTGATGAAAGACCTGATATTGTAAGATACAGTTTCAAATCAAAGTACTTACTGAGGGCATCCCAGAGTACAAGCAGGGTTGTGTGTGTACCAGGGTACTCATAATGATGCATTTTACTCCTCTGAATTACTGATCTATTAGCAGCCTATTTATGTTACAGTTTGGGGCACATGAGGAAGAATGTCTTTGGCTTGCCAAGTGAGTCAATTCAGTGTTTATAATTTCCTGGTGATTTGCCAGGTAAACATCTGTGCCAAGTTTAGTTTCTCATGTGATCAGGAAGTGATACAGCAGGATGCACTGAGGACTTCCCCGGATGTCTCCCCTCAGCACCCTGACAGGAATGTGGCAATTGTCTTGTGCTTTAAAGTAGAATTTTCAAAGGCACATAGAGCTAATTCCTATAGAGAAATCACTGAGGTTCCCTTTGAAAGTCTGATGTTTTCCCTTTTCATTTACTTTCAAGCTCAAATAATTACCTTTTTAAAAGGAACTATGCAGTCCCTGAGCACATGTCCTCCTATGAAAGTTTGCTTACAAGATTTACTCCTGTTGCTTCCCTGTGTGTGTATTAGTGTCACTATTTAATTTCTCCTGGGATTATTGGTGTGGAATAAAGTCCTGAACTTGCTTTGCTGTGCCAAATTGGCATTGTAGCTTTGAAACAACCCACAAATGCTTCTGCAGTACTGGACATGGGAAGCATCAACTTAAATGTAATTGCTGTTTAAAGTTTTAGATTCATTTTACATGGTTTGGAAAGGAATAAGGGGAATCATTCAAGTTGATCTCATGTGGAGAGCTCCTGTGAATTGTGAGTCTTCCTGCAAATGTTATATGAGGGGATTGGATAGTTACCTATTTTGTTTTGTTCTCAAAGATTAAAATTAGGTGCGATGAGTTGGTTTTTACACTGAGGTATGGGCATATACCCTTGTGGGACCAGCCACCAGAAAATATTTTCATGTAGTAACTTAACTGTCACATGGTTTTAAAAAATCTATTTTTTACTTGGTTGGGTTTTCTTTTTTTTTTTGAAAGAAGGCTTTCACATAACTTAGATGTAGTTTACTTTCTGTATTTAATAGATGCAGAAAACATTTTACAATGATATTTGCTGTTGGAAATAATATGAGGACTTCATTCACTTCTCAAACTTAGTTGGATGGTAAATTTCACAGGCATTTTTTTTGTAAACTTCATTTGTTTCCTTCTATTGTGAATACATATTTATCTTCTTTCAGAAATTATCTTTGGAATGGGATAGTGTGTTTGGAGTAGAAGTTCTTTAAAAGGAAGAACATGGACTTGACTTACAAGTGCAGTCTTGCAAGGTGTTTTTTGCAAGAACATTTCTGCCCATCTGCTGTTTGGTATTTTATGACAATCCCCTGTCACCTGGGCTCTTCAGCCTCCTGAGAGTGTGGACATTTTTTGCTTCTTGAAACACTTCATCACTCTGTCAGTAAATAAACAGAGCAGGTCTACTTGGCTATATTTGAGCATTCCCGGACTTGGCACTGATTTTGCTAGAAGACAGAAATACGTCTGCTGCTGCAGATACTCTGTTTGATACCGTGTCAATCACCTACTTGAGTTTTTAGGACTTTGTCTTCATTTTTATTCCTTTAGTGCTTTTAGAGGTTCTTAATTTACCTCTGTACTCTACCTGAGCTCTAAAATGTGGATAAACCTAACTTATCCAGGCTGCAGAGAAGCTTTTCCTGGTGCTTTTTTACCATGTTTGTCTGTGGAATCAGAGAAATAATATGTTTCAAAACCATGTCTTCCTGTGTTCCAGGTCAGTTGAATACTGAAATACAGGAACTGTGGATTAATTAGCCTGATGAGGAACATCCCCAGCTGCAGTAGTTTGCCCATTAGAAATGTCTGCCCGAGAACTGAAACTGCCATTCTTCATTTGTCCTTCCATGGCTCCTCTCCCTCATTCCCAACTTTTTTATTTAGCTTCTTATAATAAAACCCCAACCTAAATCTCGATGTATTTTTGGCATTTTTCTCCTTTTATTTAATGCTGAGATAAGTTTAAAAAGAAACATTTACGTTTTGCAGCCATTTGCTGCTGGTTGGATTTGTTTTAATGAGGGCAGAGAAGCTGAAGTCTCTGTCGCCAGGGCCCAGGGCAGAGCACGTCTGGAAATGAAAGGAGATTCTGACCTAGTGCATGTCTGAGACTGAACCCAAAAGCACAAGTGAAAGTGAAGCTACTGCTGCACATAAAGTTTATCACTGTTGCTGGGGAACAGCCTCCGCCTGCTCCGGGCCCGCTGTGAACTTGGCCAGACAAAATAGGTGGAAGGGCAGAAGGTGGGGAATGTCTGTATCCTATTGTGAATTGGAGGAAATGACTGTCTGCGCTCCGTGCGCTGGTGGGCTCCGCATCCTGCTGGCAGCCTGCTTAGCGCTGCAGGACGCTTCACAAGGAGGAGCGAATTTAGCTCTCCTGTTTAAAATAGCTCCTAGGGATGAGAAGAAGCGCTTCAAAAATATGTTGTGGGTTTTCTGTTGGCTTTCTTAAACTAACTGGGAACTTTCTGCTTTCTTTCAGGAGCATTTTTTACTCTGAAAACATTGCTGCTAAAAATCTCCAAACAGGAGGAATTAAATCCAGTCCGCTTGTCAGGTCACTGGCTCAGTGTAACGGTGCTTTCATGAGGTGACATTGGGCCAAAGTCAACTTTTCGTTCTCCTTTGTAAACCTGCAGCCAAGCAATGGGCCAGAAAATCTCAGGGAGCATAAAGTCTGTGGATGTGAGGGAGCCCCCTTATAGACCCGTGAAACGAGAGCTGAGAGGCCCGGATTTCTGCAAGCCCGCGCGCCTGGACATGCTGTTGGACATGCCCCCTGCCAAGCTGGAGGTCCAGTACAAGCACGCTTGGAATAACGAAGACCGCTCTTTAAATATATTTGTAAAGGAAGACGATAAACTGACTTTTCACAGACACCCGGTGGCCCAAAGCACAGACTGCATCCGGGGCAAGGTGGGCTACACGCGGGGCCTGCACGTGTGGCAGATCCACTGGCCCACGAGGCAGCGGGGGACTCACGCCGTGGTGGGCGTCTCCACGGCCGACGCGCCGCTGCACTCGGTGGGATACACCTCCTTGGTTGGTAGCAATAGTGAATCCTGGGGCTGGGATCTGGGGCGCAACAAACTCTACCACAACTGTAAAAACCAGCCCGGGGTCACGTACCCTGTCTTTTTGGAACCAGATGAGTCTTTTGTACTCCCAGACTCCTTACTGGTGGTTTTGGATATGGATGAAGGGACGCTTAGCTTCATGGTCGATGGACAGTATCTTGGAGTGGCCTTCAGGGGGCTAAAAGGGAAAAAACTTTATCCCATAGTCAGTGCAGTTTGGGGGCACTGTGAAATTACAATGAGATACATCAACGGACTTGACCGTAAGTGTTACCCCATTTCTTCATTACCCTCTCAACTTTCCTCATGTAGGGGTTTTCTTTCTCCTTTTGCTGTGGGCAGTGTGCTGGGGGGAGCAGATTGTTCAGCTGTGAAGAGACTGCACCCCGTATTTACTGCTAACAGTGAATATATCTCTGTTGTGATTTGTAATGATGGTATGGATTGTATCAAAATACTTTCCTTTCTGGCAGGCACAGTGGCAAGAATTCTATGTCCAAAGAAACTGAACAGGCTGAGAAAAAGACACTGAGAAACTTCCTGGGTATATTTAACAGTAAAACTCTTGTTTATTGGAGGATATGTTTTAAATCTGTGGTTTCCAAATAGGATTTGCTGATCCTGTAAAAATTTCCTGTAGTAGTGGAAACTCTTACATGGTGTGCATAAACATACTTGAACACAGGCCAGACAACTTTCTTTCTGTAGTTGCCTTCTCAAGACCCTCAGAAGCAGCTGCGGATCCGCAAGAATTTGGAAACTCAGGTCAAATACTGCTTTCAGCAGTTTTTCTGAAAGAGAGCTCTGTTCCATTAGTTCATTTCACAAGGTACTCTCTCAGGGTATTGTCCAAAAATCCAGGTGTTTTGATAAGCATGAGCTATTTCTGATCCAACAGGGTAATATCTAATGAAACTGTTGCATAATGAGGAGCAGCCTCTTGCTGCTGTGATCTCCAGGCAGTGGCCCAGCAGAAGTGGGTCCTGTCCAGTTCTGCATGCCCAGGAAGGCATTGACTCTGCCAGGTCTGTGCCCAGTTCGCTCAAGCCCAGCCCTTCACTGTCAGCTTCTCAGCTGCTGGAAGCCGGGGAATAAAAGGATGGGCAGGGTAGCAGGTGCAACTTCGTTCTTGTTTAAAACTACATTCTCTGAGGGAGCTACAAATATATATAAAAAAATAGATGACAGGGCAACATTTTCCTGTTATTTTGGGCTCTTTGAATGGAACTTAGTCTTTTAAGAAGACAGTAAGAGCAAGTGTTCAACACCTGCCTTTCAATTATCAATTTCTAAAAGAATTTACTATTCTTTTCCGTTACGATGGAGCGGTCTAAATTTTTTCTGTCAAAAGTTAATTCTCTGCTCATTAACCTTACATCTGACATACCAAGTAGAAATATAATTAAATAGTTTGACCCTGCTTAAGATTACCTTTTCCTAAACATCTGTAATAAGCTCTGGAGGAAGGATTTTTTTATCCACAGAAGCTGTGCAGGTTTTACAACTAGATGCTAAATTGCAGCTTCCCAAGTGCTTTCATACAGGGGAATATCCGAGGATCTTAAGTATTTTGCAATTACTCAGTCATTGGAGAATGATGTGCTGACAGTCTTTTTTTTTGGATTGTGGGGGAGAGAGACTTTTGCAAACTGAATATCTGTTTGCGAAAGCAGTTTTTATAATGCCGTGAATATCTGCCAAACTAAGCAAAGTACAGCTCAGCTTGGTCCACCACGTCCACACAAGGAATTGTTCTGCATTCCTTTTGTAGCTTTCACAGGGCTGCTCAAGGGAGCTCTACAAAGATGAAAACACAGGAGGAGGATGTGAATGAGTTTGGTAGAAATTATAAAATAAAAGGGACTAAGTGGAGAAGGATAGCTGTGGTCTGTAAGATGGCAGAGAGAAAAATTCTCATCCGGTTTCTCGTGGGATAATTCTGCTGGAAGAGGCAGGATAGCTTCCTAAACTGTCCCTGAGAAAATCAAAGTGTCTATTTTTTTTAAACACGTGAACCTGTGGATAAAAGCAAACTTGTGAACTAAACTTTTATGTAGGCCTGGGTGTTAATCTGATCATGAGAAGAGGAAGTTTAAAGCCACTTTGCCGTGGGGCAGTTTGACATCCTGGAATCACATCATTTGCCATCACATGTTCACTGATCCATTACTGTCCTGCAACAAAAACAGCATTCAGAAAACTAAAAGAGCTTGTTTAGCTGGTGCTCCAAAGCAAACACTGTCTCTTTTCTGCTAAAGGTGTTTCTATCTAGCCAGCCTGTGTGCAACAGTGCAAGCTTGGCTGTGGCGCTCTTTGTGTTTTCTCTCACTGCACTATTTATTGCAGGTTTTTATAATTGCTTGTTCTTGTGATAATCAGAGCAGGTATTGAAGGGCAGTTGTGTTCAGAAATTTAAATACATTGGAACATACATGTATGTGGGGTATTATTCTTTGGTTCTTTTCTAACCTTACCAATTAGCTCATTTTTTCTTTTGTTTTTCCTAGCATTCCCCCCCATTCCCTGGAAGTATCTCCTGCTCCTGCGTGCAGCTTTTAGTAGATCTGGCCATAGTAACTTAGCTGTTTTGCAGCTGCTGTCAAACAGTGCCTCGTAACTTGCTATTCAGTGATTGATAGTTGCTGCTCAGAATGCAGACCACAGCTTGTGGCGGTTGTTTGTGTGGTGTCCTACAGAGCTAAAGGAGACCTCCACGGCAGGGATTTCTAGTGTTTTCAATAATTGCTGCTTAAATTGAAGACCTCTGAATACTTTAAAGGGCCGTGTATTTCAGTTGCTTGGCAAAGAGTGAAAAGCTTGCAGGAATGGAAGAGTGAAAGGCTCAGATGATGGGCTTTCATGCAGCTGCAGTGAGCTTAAACATACGTCACAGATGATGCAGGCTTCCAAGTGTGTTAATTACTGCAGAGATGGCAGATTCACAGGAGGATAAGGCTGCAGGTCAAAGAGTAAAGACCTGTGTGGCCTCTGAACTCTGGATATTGCTCCTAGAATAATGGTGTAATTAAAATCAGTTGTACTTCTTCCAGCTGCATCTGATACCCACAGTATTCTGTCTCAGAAACTACTTTGAACATTACATGATGATGATCTGTGACTTTTCACAAAACTTTTTTTTCCTTTGTTTGAGAGGGACTTGGAGTTGTAAATGTTTTCAGGGTTTGGGAGGAAAGGCAGAGGGACAGGACAGAGAGTGCTCATAGTAAGTATGTTGAGTTGTTCCCAGCACAAACTCCTTTGATCAAATGCTATCAGTACTTACCACACTGATGTTTGCCCAGTTCCTAAACTGGACAGAATTTTACATCAGCCTTCTGACTTACTGCCTATTGCAATAATTCGAAACCTCAAATAACATAAAAGTAGTAAATGTTACTTTTCAGACCAGGGTCTGTGCTTGTTTACAAAAAGCTGGTCTATTTATATCTGGTGTCTGATGAGGAGTCCTGGAGACTATTTATAGACTGGAACAGAGAAATAGCAAAACACTTCTGTGTAAATGTACATTGCAGATCTTGACTGATCCATCAGTGTTTAAACAAAGCATTGGGAGGACAATCAATCTGTGTGCTGGTAGCCTGCTCGCTCTGCCTGCAGTTTGGCTCAGTTCAGGGAGTTTGCAGCTGTACATGCTCCCGTCTACGGACAGTAGTTCATGTTCCTGGGTCCAGGGTTGCCTGAAGAAAGGGTGATGATCCCTTGGGCTGCTGCCTCTCTTGGCTGCTGGGGCACTTGCAGCCCACCAGGGAGGAGCTGGGGGTTATTGTGTACTGCAGGTGTGGGGAGGGAGGAGGGGGCTCGGTGCACATCCTCTCTGTTTGCTCGTACAGCTCCAGAAGTTCTGCCATGTAGGGTCAGCTCACCCCTTTGGCTCTCAGCTGTGCAGAAGACCACAGTGTAACCCCTGCAAGTCTTTCAGACCTGAGGCTCTGTGTGTTTAGCATTTTGAATTAAGGGTGGTGCTTCTCAGCTAAAAATACCAATTTTGGAGCTGTGCACAACTTCTTTCCTCTTTCCTACTGTTCGCAGTTTATTTTAATTTGCATTGGTCTAACATACCACAATTGCCAATTATAAACATACACTCTTCCCCTTGGAGGCCTTTTTGCCATAAAGAATTCCAAGTCAAAATTGCGGCATTATTGACTGCCAGGAGAAATCCACAATCTCTCATCAGACTCTGGGTTTTCTCCCCACATGGTTTTCAATTAAAATTTTAAAATGGATTTGGTTTTTTTGTTTATCTAAACTTGTTTTGTGCTATTTATATAATACACGACTCTGGAGGCTGCAGGGGAAATAATGTACTCCGAAAATCCAGTATTGCTAAACCTTAGAAAGGATTTTCCCCACAGACACGTAGTTGGAGGATGAAGCAGCAGCAATTAAGCTGCCAGTGCTGTGAAGAAGCAATCTTTAACTTTTGAGATAATTTAACAGGAAACCACATTTTCAGTGCCTGCTTCAGGAGTCAGATAACTGTCATTGGGGTTTTTTTGTCTTCTTCTATGTCCACCCCCCTTTTCTGGCTTAAGTGCATTTTTTGTCCTTTATTACTGATTTGTTGACACTTTCTAATTAATTCTCAGCCTTTTCCCAGCAGGGTGAAACCACTGTATTGTCCCCAAAATATGCCACTCTTCTAAGTAGCTTTTCACCCCAGCCACCCCCTGCCCCTTCTTGGTGGTCTCTGCATTACATCTCTCTCCCAGATACTTTTCATTTATTCAGTCCCCGTTTGTTTCTTTCCTTCCCCAGCTGAGTTTCTGTTCTCTGTTAACACCCTAAGCAATAATAAATTCTTACCTATCTTTCTTTTCCTTGTCCCCAACTTCAGGTTGTGCATTTTTGTTACTGATAACTATAAGAGTTGAGATGTGGTGTCACTCTTCCAGAGGAGGACATTTCAGATTTAAATGCCTGACTTTAACTGTAATGATGAATGGGGTTTGTTTTATATAGCTTTGTTTTGTTAAGACCTCCAGTGACAGACCCTCCTCAGACAATCTAAGATACATTGCCTTTACACATAGCAGGGTTTTCTTGGCTTGCTGGTTTGCAGGTCTTTTGGTGAGGTTTGGGGTTTTTTTCTCCTTACAGTCTTGTCTAATTTGTTTATTAGCAGGGAATCCAGTTATCATTGGCCTGGCACATAAGAAGGTGCTGGGATACTTTATTTCAAGCTCAGTAGTTCCCAGGGCTAAGACTAGGCATCAGTAGTCCACAGCTGGATTGTGGTTTCTTTGCATCCTGACATACCTGTACTTTTTCTTCGTTTCTACCTTGTAAAGGTGCTATGGCAACTGCCAAATCTACAGTTTTAAGGAAAAAGTGCATGGTGATGTGTTCTGATCATGTTTCCACTGATTTCCCATGTATCCTGTTTTTAAGAAAAAAGAACCTTGAAGAGCAGTGACTATACCCCTGTTCTCAAAATTGAAGTGAACAGGTTACACTGTGAATATTGTACTTATTACACTGAAATAGCAGCTTGATAGCCTTGCTTAATTCTTTTATGAATTTGCTCTAGCTATGCTGCTGGAAGCGCTCAGCAATGTGAACTAGTTCTCACAGGTTTGTATTAGAAGTGGGAATTTGTAAAGGATTATTATTTTTGGATTTGTTCTATCTGTATTGCTTTTGGGAACTGTAGACCATAAATCAAAGTTTCAGGGCAAATAGCGATGCTTCTGTTATTCCATGAAATATTTATTTTATTGCCAAAAATGCATGTGGTTTTTTAATTAGGACTGTTTTCATACATGTTTCCTCATAAGTTATATTTCTCCTTAAGATACTCCTTTTTTTGTCTCTCTAGCCATGGAAGTTTCTAAAACCCTTCCGTAATCACAAATTTTTTTTGCAGATGGCCTCTTTCTCTTAAAAGCCAGTGTAGCTTCTCTGCTTGGAGATGCACTGAAACAAACTGATTTCTAGTTTGACCTCAGAGAAAATTACACTCTAAAAAAGAATGTGTTGTGGTGAGTGGCAATTCCTCTAGCAGTCTTCATATTACAGCAAAATCCATTTTATATGGTAAATTGGCAGGCAATGGGCCTGAAAATGAGCATGTCCAGAGATGCTGCTTTGTTCTGCAGGTGGTTCCACTGAAAGTAGTGCTGGTGCTCCCTGGGTACAGGAGAATAAAGCTGCCCTAGCAGTAGCACTGTGTGAAAATAATGCTGAGGCTGTGCAGTCAAGCACTTGGAAGCTGGCAAATGGCAGAATGGGATTTGCTTTTTTGCTGCTGTAATTCTGAGCTGGGCAGCCTTATCCTGCTTCCTCGAGATAGTGTTTCCCTCTGCTGAAAGGTGGTAGGTTCAGCTGCAAGTCATCCTTCGGTACTCACTTTTTCCTGTGCTTGTCCATGAGTTGGTGTATTCTGTAGTTTTCACCAGACAGGCAGTGTGGAAAACCCCCAGAGCATGACAGTCCCTGTGTTCTCAGGTTCAGATTTGTGTTGCTCTTTGAAGATAACAGCAGAAAAGCTCTGCTAGCAGGACAGCACCGGATCAAAGCTTCCCCTCATCTGCTTTGATTTGGCAATATACCTTCAGTCTTTCACTTTAAACTGCTTTGGGGTGAGACTGATGATCAAATCTGTCTTCAGGTCTGTTATCAAACCTGATTTTTGCTGAAAACTCTCCAACACTAGAAGTGTGAGATGGGGCATTTCAGTCTCCAGTGCTGGAACTCGGGGTTGAGGCAGAGAAAATCTTATGTTAGAAGTTATTGACAGAATTGAACTTCATGTACAAGTACTGAGAGGATGTTTTCAGTTGATTAAATGTTAGTTGGTGATGAAATACAGAAGATAAAATGATGACACTACAAAGAGAATTTCTGTTGGTAATTTCCAGTGTAACCTCAGTTCAGTTAGTCAAAGCTATACCTGTATTTTCCATGGTCATGCTTAAGACAACACAAATGTCATACACGTGTCAAACTGGTGTCATGAATAACAATGTAAGAGCATATCCCTGCCTTCTCTGAACATTTCTTTCTGAAAGTAATGAGCTTTCAGATGTGGGATGTCTTTGGGCTGGGTTGGCGTTTTTTAAAGAGAAGGTTCTTAGTACCTCTGTCTGCCAATTTCTTATCCCTGGTCGGCCAAACACATTGTCTTTTCCAAAGAAATTATTGGTTTTAAATCAAAATGTATTATGACTAAAGCAGGTAACATTAAAAAATGATAACTTGTTTGAGAGTTTTATTTCTCACAACCGACCCTTTAATTTTTACAACATGCTGTGTCCCCACTGGAAATGGAAATTCCATTTCTGCACATGTTGGTTCAGACATCACATTTAAAGACAAGGTGTTTCTGTTTTTCAATAAGAAGTAACTATAAAAATTAATAATATTCTTGTGTGTGCCACATATCTGCATGTCTATTCACTGTGCCACTGAATGGGTCACAAAGCTTTGAGACAGCATCTTAAAGCTAAAAAAAAAATCTGCTTCCTCTACCCTCTTTTTTCATCAAGCTTGACAGCTACAGTTTATTTGAGCAAGACAAAATGATTAATTTCTTTTAGATCCTGTTTTTTTTCCTCATTTCTTGTAGTGCTTACCTTTCATATTTTGGTATTCTTTTAAGCTTAGAGCCTGTAATTGCTCTAAAAAATACGTTCCTCTGTCCATCAAAACAAAACAGAATATGGGCAGTTATAGTAATGCCCAGTTCACATGTTCAAAACCGAAATGCTTTATGTTTCTGGAAACTCCTTATTTTCAAGTGATTTGTGTTATGTAAAATATACTATCTGGAGAGGCTTTTAAAAGATCCTTATGAAAGTTAAAATAATTTTTAAAGTCTTAGGAACTTGGTTTGTTTAGAGCCTGGTGGTCAAACAAGTGCAACCCAGCAGCATGTCTGGGGTTTGCATACTCTCAGTGACAGCTTCTCTTACAGCCTCACTTTCTGAGCTTTTATATTCTTTGCAGTATTAATTGCCACCCTGTTGAATTAGCTCATGCACTTTAAATTTTGTAATATTTTGACACTGGTGATGTCAAAGGCTGCCACTTCTCACGAAACAAGTGGTGTTGGGGGAGGTGACTTGGGTTAGGTTGGCGTGGAAATGTGTGCCTTGGCTCCTGAAGAAATACCAGTTAATTTCTTGGTTTGTACTGCGTTTCACTGCGCTGGAAAGTCTCCTCATCACATGTGTGGACTCACTCTATCTTTGTTGTTTTAACTAAAGCAATTGCTTTAATGTGCCGTGTTGTAGCCATGACTCCAGCCCTGCTCCATGCATGCTTGCCATATGTGTAAACAATTTGCTGATTTTAGTGGTATGACCTGATGGCCTCTGCCTGTATAAACAAATGAAGGCCAAAGTTCAGAGAGATCAGAGGGGAAACTTTAAACATCCTGCAAAATCTGCAGTCCATTAAGTGCACGTTAGTATTTGGTTACAGCCAATCTTTTTGTACTTCTGAGTAATTTGTTCATGGCACGTTTGGGAAAGGAGGGATGGCTTCACCTGGGGCTTGGGCTTACACTGAGAAACCAGCTTCAGTGGTGTTTTCTTGACTAGGGAAGGGAATGCTCAAACGTGCTTTGCTTTTCATTTAGACTGTGATTTGAAAGTTAAAGCTGTGGGGACCTTGGCCAAAGGGCTGTAGTGTCCAAAGGATGAATGATACCATGAGAGGCCTGTGACCCACAGGCAGCAGGATGAAATGGGTGGCAAGGGAGGAGGAAGAGCAAGAGCTAAAGTGAGAAGTGCCAGCAAGACCTAGGAAGATGTACTTGAAAGAGCACATGTGAAGAAGGCACTAGCTCTTAAAAGGAAGAGAGAAGGCAGAAAAGTGTGGAAAGAGGGTTAAAGAAAAAAGATGCTGAGATTTTGACAGAAGGAAATAAACCTTGATGTACTAAGCCAAAAAGCAGATGGAAAAGAAAGGTCAGGACTACCCAAGCTCCTGAATGACCAAACATCCCTCCTGTACTTTCTTTACTTTTGTCACCAGTTTTCCTGGCAGGAGCACAGGAGCTCTGATTCCAGCCCCCAGCTGTATGGTGGGGAGTGAAAATTCACCTGGCTCCTCCTGGTGTTCAGCACAGCCATGCTGAGCTTTCCTGGCCACTGCTTGTAACTGCTTGTTTTTGTAAGTCAGACTAAGAGCCTGTGTAAGTCAAACAACCCGACAAATGTCACCTGTGTTTTTCATATGGACTTTGCAGGAATCACTGTGATGTTATTGGCATCTCCCAGGATTTTTTGTCATCCATGACTTTATGACTGGAGTTTTCAATTTGAGTAGAAATGAGTGAACTGTTAAAATTTCTGGATCTGATAGGCTGAATTAACCCTGCATATGTTTGAGTGATATATTCTTAATGTCTAATGGGCTTTTATAAATTTAAAACAATTTTTTCTCAGTTTTCTGAACTTACTGTAAATTTAAATCTGTTACTTCTATGTAATAGAACTTGTGTCCTCTAAAATAATTTGCTGAATTTCCAGGTATTACTGACCATCAGGAAGATGTTCAAGGCATTTTATAATTTCATTTCAAGAATAAAGCAAAAACTAAATAGTCTGTGATGCAAATGTTTTCAGAATCTTGCGTATAACTTGCTGTACTTGAAATCTGGAGTTCAGCCTTTAAGCATCATCCCCAGAAGCATTTCTGATACCAAACTCTGATAATAATTCTGAAATGCAACTCTCTTAACTGGGCAGCATCTGCATGCAGGCAGCAGCTGAGAGTGTGATTTTTTTTTTTTCCTAAATCACTTACGCAGAGGAAGTTCCAGACTTCCTCTGGCCCATTTTTTCTCAACACCTTCAATACATAATGCATACTATAGGCTATAAATGTTGATGAAAGTAAGTTTGTCTTTAAAACAGAACAGAACTGGAACAAACTACGATGGTTTGGACTTGGTGCCAAAGGGGGTGATGCTTTCAGCAGCTTCTCTGGCCCCAGAGCAGCAGTTCTGTGCTTCTGCTTCTTACCCACAGCTGCTGCTGTGGCTCTTGGTGTCCCAGCTGCTGCCTGGGGTGCGTGTGAGGTGCAGCACACGTGAGTGGTTAGTGGTGACAGCTCTGCAGAGAAGGTGCTGCAGGAAGAATTGGCCAGGAATTGACTGCTTCCAGAAAAACGAGCTTGGGGAGAGATGGCTGTGCCTGAGAGGCCTCCCTGGCAGTGTTTGGCTGCTGTCATTAGAGGTTCTCTATTAGAGGGGGAAGCAGCTCATCCTTCTGTGCTGTTCTGGGAGCAAGAGCAGCCATTTTAGTGTTGTGGTGGATGGGTTTCTCAGCAACCCACAGGAAAGTGCTGGTCAACAAATCTCACAGCTCCCAGGAACTTCTCATCAGCTGGAACCACCATCTGCTTTCTGTTCCCCAGATTTCTGTGCTGATAGAAACTTCCTTAAAATGGCAATAGAAAGAAGCATTTTGTGTATGAAATGTGAGCATAAAATCTAAGGGTCACTTTGACCATGGTACACTAAATCACTTATTCCCCATTCGGGTGAATTACTGTAATTCTGGTTTAACAGAAATTCACTCTAAGTTACTCGTTTGCTTTACAAGACATCTTAACAAGTTATTGCAGTTGGCATCTTAGATTAAATAGGGAGAAGATTTGCTTTCCTAGGTAGAAAATAACAGAACAATTTTGTAGAATTACTTGTTTTCCCATTGTTGACAATTCCTTGCAATAACAAATGTCACAGTTTGCTATTTCCCCCCGTTGTTTAGCTACGCTTGTAAGCAGAATAAGTTGTAGCCCCAAAACCCCATCAATTTTAGCATCTTCTGGTTATGTTTGCAGTACACAATTGCCTCTGCAGTGGTATTTTTTAAAAAAGAAATTAGGCTTTTAAACTAGAGCTTTTGGTTAACTCTGTGTAATTAGTGTTTGAAGGAGTTGTTTGGTAGAAGCAGATTTTGGAGCAGGGGAAAATGAAAATCCACTGTTCTCGCTTCTTAGGAAGTTGCTCAGTACTAAGAAAAGGAAAAAACCACATTTATATAACTAATACAAGAACACACGTTAAGTGTAAAAAAACCTTTGTTTTTCAGGCTTTCAGGATTAAGATTTTGAGCCAAAAAGGCAGATGGTAAATCCATTTCCCAATGCTAATCTTACAGTAATGTTCTGATCCTCCGTGGAGCTCAGTAATGCCATGTGCTTCTCTGAAATCCACTGGCTGCTGGGAAATGGTATCTCCTTGTGCAAGGAACTCTTCTCTGCTTTAGCTGGAGATGGAGGAGTGTCTCCTTTTAGTGAGCAGGTGGGCAATGCTGTTTCATTTCTCTGCAGGGAGTATGATAAAATGTTTTTTCAGGAGCTGGGGAAGAAGAATGCTTTGGTGTCCTTCTCTGAGTGGACTGTCTTCACTGAGTGTAGACTGTCTTTTACTCATTCTTACCTTTCTTTAATCTGCGAATGATACTGTCTGTTCACACAGGTTTGAGAAATGGGCTCTGTTCAGCTGATTTCTGCCAGTTGTGCAAAAACAGTAATTTAAAATAGTCTTTTGAGATAAAATGTGAGAAATTACCTTTTGAAGAAATTGGGGTAAACCAAGTGAGTCATACAAATGCAATTGTGCAAAGCTGTCTAGGTGTCTTGAACATGACTAGATTTTACTTGATCTGCTGATAAACTCTAAAACTCTTGTGGTTTTAAAAAGAACAATTTTCTTAGACTGTCAAGAAGTCATTAGTTTGGATTAATGTGGAAAATCATGGTAAAGATGATTCAATTGTAGAGCACTCCTTTAACCTTGCAGAGTAAGGAGCAAAGAGATAGATTTTCAGGTGGTAGATGGGGGAGGTACTGACTAAAGGGGCTCCTGGATCTTCTTGCTGCCAATGCTTAGAAAGATGTGTTGTGCTTCTGTTTCTCTGTCCATGTTAGTTGCAGTCCAAGGAATTTTTAGGGGCTCTTTGGCTTGATTTGACAGCTTCTACTCTGTTCTATCTAGAGTACAGTGAATGGGTAAGCAAAGGGAGCCTTTTCACAGAAGGGCTGGGGTTCTGTATTACACCACACTTCCAAAGAATGAAGTGTTCTGGATTAAGCAGGATTAGACCTGTAGTTTTTCAGATCTTTATCTGGTTTTTAGGTAGTAACTTCCACATTTTGCTGCATTATAATTTTACAAATAAGCTTCTGCAGACAGAGCCTAACTATCCATGTCCCAAATGGGCCATCCAAGATGAATGGTATGTATATATATTTCATATATATCTATGGCTATATATATATGTCATTCTTACCCATTTTAGGGCCTTTCTTGAAATTCTCATAGAACACATTCAACTATTTTTGGAAAAGTGAAACCAAATCCTTTATTAAACCTGTAATTGTGTGGTGCAGACATCAGTCTCCAAAGATGTTAGTACACTTTTTGCCTGGTAATTGTAGCAGAGCATTCAGTGCCTCCTGGGGCACTTCTGCCAGCGGTCTCCAGTCGGTCTCCAGTCGTTTCCTGCCTCTCGGGGAAAACAGCGAGCAGTAAATGATTTCTGGTTTTAATTAGGCCGACAACGATGCGTGCCCTGAAGTACATTAGAAGATGCAGTCATTAAGTGTAGTGTCCCTGGAGGCATTTCCTGCCTGTGCCTTGGGGCTGCCCGAGTCCCAGGATTTGCTGGTACGCAGCATCAAACATGTATATTTTCAATTATCTAGTCAACATTATGTACAGTAGATTCCATTACAGAGGGCACCTCATCTAGTTTGTGCTTCCTGTTGGTCCAGGCTGGAGATCTAATGTTCAGATTAAATTAAATATCTAACAAGAATTTGGGCTTTTGATACTAGAAACTGTAACAAAGAATAGGATGATTAGACAGGTGAATGTATGTGATGATTATTTCTTGGAAGGGAGTGTAATGCTTTTTAGTTGTCTGAAGGTGGGAATGTGTGGGAGTGAGGGCAGTCCAATAGGTTTTGAAATTTCAGATAATTCAGAGAACCTGATGAAAGAATCCCATCTGAAAAACTTGTATGTTGGTGAAATTGGGCAGTTCTTTTGGAAACCTTTTTTAAAAACAGGCAAGAAAAGATGGAAGCAAATGGTCAGGTTCTAAGTCAGGAGGAGATTATTAACAGGATCTCTTCTGGGATCTACTCTGCTCGGTACACTAACAGTGAATTAGAAAATAAGGTGAAGTAATTTACACACAGTCTTTCAAGGCAGGTGAGTCTAAATTGGACTCAGAGCAGAGTCTTGCAGTCATTAACTTGACAGTAGAGAAGTAGGTGTATGTTTGGTGATGTGATGGGCCCAGTATTATGTAACAGGATGAAGTGAGGGGAGCAAAACTGCTTCTCTGTGATGTGTGAGGAGTTCTGTGCAGGATGAACTACTGCCACCTGGAAAGAGATCTGGAGACATTGTGCATAATATGGTGAAAATGTCACTAGTGAGTGACCCACAGGGTCAGTGTGATGTTGTGAATTGGGACAGGGCAGGGAACTGGTGATGCTATTGTGGCCAGCTTGTGTCTTGAGTTCTGCGTGCTCTTATCCATACCTGCCCTCTCCTACCCTTTCTCCTCAGATGTTAAAACAAGTAAATAAATACTAAACTAAATAAATACAGAAAAATTAATAGGCTTTATAGGAAGAAAAGTATGGCTTCTGCACAAGGAAAGAATAAATAAACCTGGATCTGACCAATAGTCCTCCTACATCCGTATCAGTCTTCACCAGCAACTATTACTAGCTGGTTAAGGGAGAGTGTGGGAACTAGGTAAGCTTTGAGAGAGAGTGATCCCTTTCTTTCCCTGATTCCTCTGAGGCTTTATTTCATCTGGGTGATCCCTTAGCCTCTATTCATCTGGATTTCATACTTAGCCAGATGTATATGTGTTTAGTAACCCTTAATAGTTAGTTTCCTAAACTCTCTGGTCTCCTTTTGTGGAGCTGTGTAAGCTTTTTGCATCCAGAGCACGTTGTGGCAGCTTACATATGCGTTATGTGACAAAACACCTCTCTTGGTTTGTTTTGGCTTAACTTTTCAGCCTGAAAAAGAAATAACTGCAGAGAATATTAAAAAAATGTCTGTGCATTCATAAATGGCACAGAAAAAGTGACTGTGGAAGGTTCTGTGTCAAAATCTGATGACTGAGGTGTTCCAGTGAAATACCAGGTGCCTTATTAAAAAAATAAATTATACATTGAAAAAATCAGTCCTATAAATTATTGCAGTGAGATTATGTGAAAATCAAAATAGTAATAATTAATAATAAATGTGCTTGAAAAGGAATGAAATATATTCATAAAGGATATACTGATATTGGTTGAACGTGGCAGTCCAGTTACATCCTTTAGCACAGGAAATGTCATAAAATGGAAAACAGAATAGCACCAGGCAAGCTATCATAAAATTATCTGCTCATAAAAAAAAGTTGAAATTTTATATGGTGCTTCCTTGTAAATTAAAATAAACACAAAATTTACCTATATGTTTTTGAAATACCGAAAGGTAACGGAAGTGAATCTGTGATAAGCACATTCTGTGATCGCTGACAGGAGAGACAGGATAACTTGATATTTAGTAAAATGTCAAGTATTTCTGAAGAGCACTAAAGCTGCTGCAGGAGTTGCAGCAGGGATTACAGGTTTGTCTGGTCACGTAAGGTGAATTTCATTTCCACTTCACCTCTATGAATAAGATTAAAATAAAATATGGAAATACTACTGCTAGAATTATTTGATATTCTGTTTCTCACATGTGTTTTCCATTACCAAGTAAATGCTTAAAATAGTTCCAGGAGACTGAAAACAAGTTTTTGTCAGACACAGTTTATAAAATAGTTTCAACCACTTAAAATGGAAACAGCTTAAAATGGATTATTATAGGTAAGCCTTAAAACTGCCCTCAATGAAGATTAGACCATGGCAGAATTCCTGCTCGCTCTTGGTAGTGAAGCTAATTCTGTCTTTTTTTGTGAGCTGAATATGGGCATCTGTTCATATTTAGGTAACCTTTAGACCTAAAAGGAAGCTATGCATGTTGTTTGCAGGTATCCTTATGGCTGCTCACCAGCTGCTCATTCAGAACTGGTCATCACAAACACACTGTAAATGTAAAACCTCCCCTGGTGAAGAAAGGCAGCAGATCCTTTGCCTTCTCTCTCACTGCAGAAAGTAGATGGAAAAGTACTCTGTTTAGAATGAAGTGCCTTATTAGGCCTGAACTAAAAATCAGCTGTTAATTCAAACCCAGCACCAGTGCTTCAGTATAGCAAGGGAAGCAAATGCTGCCTCCTGACTAATTTTCAGTCAACTTCATTAGACACAACTTTGTAAGAGTTATGTTGGCACTGATCAGGTAACTGGTACGGTGTCTGAAATAGGAGTTGTACTGAAAAAATAGGGGAAAAACTGCTAGTGCTTAAATTGCTGATAGGTATCGAAATGGCTCACTTTAGGTGAGTTTTCTGTGACTTAGAGCAATCTGCTTACACTGTGTGTATGTGGATTGATTCCTTTTAAAGTTGGTGTATTTATATGCTGCACGTTTGGTGACTGACACCAGTCTGCCCTGCCTTGTTTCTGCTTACAGTTGGAGACTGATGCTCCATGGTGTATCCTGAAAGCATCGTTCAGCATGGGACAAAAGCTGCCTTTGGCCTCATGTCCTTGCAATGTTTTCAGTCTAAGCCCTGGTGCAAGTTGGCTTTCAGTGGGCTGGTTGTGGAACAAAACTGCTGCTGAATCTGAGGGCAAGCAGTGAAGCATCAGGATGCCTTTCTGGCAGTCAGTGAGGTTAGTGTGACTCTCTTTGTTGGAAATCCTCACCTCCACTATAGCATTGCTAACAAATACCTCACTGAAATAGTGTCCCAGTGGAGGTGTCTATTAGCAACACTTTGCTATCTAAAAAAGATGGATTATAAGGAAAAAAAGCCATTTATTTTTAACTGATCTCTTTTTTAACCTGAGAAGTTTATTGGAAAAGATACTGAGTTTTTAGAAAAATTAGTTATGGATGCCTTGGATCCCTGAACCAGCTGGGAGTAGTTCATTTGCAGATTGACTTATCTGCCAGCAGCCTTAATCTATTTGACATCCATTGATCCAGTCCATTAAAGAAGGTCACTTTCTTGTTATTGCTTGAATTGGAGCTTAAGATTCCAAACTGCCCAACTTTGACAAGGTCTTGCATTTGGTAACCAAGTCTTCTCCCAGCTCAGAATGACACCACGACCCCCTGCCTTGTTTCTTCCAGGTTTTATCCTTCAATAGCACCAGATGTTCAACAAGCTTATGTTTTCAGCAAACCTCCTGAGGCTGTTTATTGTCAGACTGTTACACTGCAGTGTTGGGGAGGTCAGCAGTTGACCTATTAAAAAAAAAGTAGTTGATTTCAGAGGAAAATTAAATGCCTGAAGTGCCATGTGAAAGCGGCGTGCGTATTTAGTGTTTAATTTGTGTGAGAGAATGAGTGAATGAGGGATGTTTTGTTGTTGGCACCTAGTGATGAGTTCTTGAAATTAAAAAAAAAAATCAAACTGTGGGATTTAATTACTGAGCAGGAGCAATTGCAGCAGCTTCTACACAACAGTTTAAACCATTTGGGGTTTTTTTATTTGGTTTGTTGTTTTAAATTCAGTGCTGTTTCAATTCACTTTCCCTGAGGAGATTTTGTGTTTCTGAGGTGGGGATGCAGGGGTCACCCCTTCAGCTGCTGGGGTTGTGCTGCTGGTGCTGATGCAGCCTGAGTGCTGGGCCAGTTCTCTCCAGGTGAGAGCTGGAGCAGCTCCTCTGGCCTCCTGGCTAGTTTCACTTTTTGTTGAGGGTGTCATACAGGCCACTATGGCAAGGCAAATTCAACTTGGTATCAGGTTCACCCTTCTGGCTTTCCATTCTTTGGTAAACTCCATAGTTTCAGCATTGAGATCTCTTTCAGAGCTGAGTGTGTGTCCTTCTGAAGGAGTTACCTGACCTCTGTCTCTTTTACACTTTATTATTATTGTGTCCCTTAAATTCTCTTTATTTCCAAGTGTTGTTTACTGTACCCTGTAACTTGACAGTGTGGTCTGTGCAATCCTCCTCTACACTCCCTGCTGCCGTTTTATTAAGTGAAAATGACCTCTTCAAAAACAATAATGTAACAGTGCTGTGATGATCTCAGGGCTTTGAAACACTTCATGTTCTTTCTTGATGTTAAGGTCCCAGTAAAGTGCCAAAAATACCCAGGAAGGGAACTGATAACATGTTGTACACATCACACAAGGGACTTGACTGTGAAAAACATGGGTTTTTTGTTAACATTGATGTTTTGGGTTTGTTGTCTGTGTGCAATTGAAAAAAAATGGTGAACTACCCCTTTTTTCCCCCCCTTTCCTCCTCACCCCCTCTGCACTATGTCTACTTGGGGTCACTTCTGGTGTTCCGGCCATAGTTTGTTTTTTCATGCTTTGCAAGCATTGAACTTGCTTTCCCTTGGGAAAGTGAAAATATTGGAAGTGAGCAAACTTGGACTGCAGTCACAAGATAAAGAAGGGACTTTGAAGGTCAGTGTTGTCCAGTGGTGTTTAATACTTGACTAGATTGCTCGCAGAGCATGGGAGCTGAGTTTAGATAACTGGGGCTGTGTTGAACATACTGAGTTAAGCTTCAAGAAAAGCATGTGAAATCACACAGCATAATTCTTTGTGTTATTTACAAAGCTCATGTTCTTAAGTCTCAGAGAGAGTAACACATATTTTAATGAAACTGTAATAGATCCTGGACTGGAAAGAAAGAATGGTAAGTTCATAGTATGGTCACTTTGGGCCATAGAATGATTTTGAAGATAGATTTATTAAATAGTTTTTCATTAAGAAAATTATTTGAGCTTCATATTGGGATTGACTCCCATTTAAATAGACATCAGCATACTTAAAAAATAAGAAGCAGGAAAAATGGACAGAAGAGGCTTTTGTAGAAGAACTGGTTTTATCAGATACTTTTTCTTGTTGTTACTCTTTATTTTTGAAGTATTTGTTGCATAAGCTCGCAGTGCAAATTTTTATTTGCTATTAAATTCTATTAGAAAGCTCTTTTGACTGGAGCACTACTGTATTAGAAACACAGACTCTATTATTAAGAAACGTCCTGCTTGACATTGCTTTATTACAAAGGAACTTTTTGTGGGGAAAATGGTTGTCTGTCATGCCTTTAGGTAGCTGTGATTACTGCAGCATTAGCATGGCCATGTGCTCCTAGAAAGTTCATAGGGCAAGGAAAAAAGCCTGGCACTTCTTGAGCTAAAGAGCTTGTGTTGGGATGAGGCCAAGCTAAACACCTCCAGGTTTATGATTTGCATCTCTCCTCAGCTGTTGGGGTTCCCTGGGATTTGTACCATTGCTCAGGGGCTGCCTGCAGGCACTATGGATCCCACTGCTGTCTAGAACAAATCTGTGGAGAGCATCTGGGGAGAAATAGAAGTCCTGTTCTTTTTAAAAGAAACTTTTCTGCATCTGCCTTTGCAAACAGTTCCTGTAGGTGCGTCATTCCCGTTTTCCATGAGAGGAAGTGTTGAGGAATGTGTGGGTGAATCCACGCATTTTTCCATTGCTGTTTAAATGTGTACTCCAGTGTTAGATTTTAAAAGTGTGTGTAAACCAACCAGCAAACCATAAATCCTTATTAAAGCTTACTGAAACTGTTGAAATGTGTATTTTTCTTGAAATCACACTCAGGCCTTGCTTGTTTCTTTGGGTTTTGTTTAAAAAAGTTCAGAAAAGTTTGTTTTTCAGAAAACTCCACATCAAGTCCTCTGTCAGATTTTTCTCTCCATCTCCATACACCTACATATTTTTATAGGTATAAATAATAACCATAACGTTTCTGAGCTTGAATAACCCTCTTCTGTCTCAGTCCATCAGAGACGAGGTTACCCTCTGTACTCAGCTGTCAGCTGCCTTGCTCCCCTCCCTGCATGGTTCAGTGCTCCTCGATGAATGCTCCTCCAGCCAGAAACCACATCAGGCTCTAGAAGTTGGTATTCAAGGAAAAAAATGATGAGAAAGAGCCTTTTCAGTTTGCATGTGCTGGGCCCAGCAGGAGCTGTTGGTTAGAAGGAAAATATGAACTAGAAGTTGTATGTTTTAACAGTGAGGGTAATTTATTATCCTTTGGAACACTTTATCGGGATATGCAGTAAATTGCCCGGTTGTGTGGTTTTTTAAAATTTAAGTTTGGCTACCTTGATGCAGCTGCTAATTCTTACTGGATCAGAGGTGGGAATTGCAGGGTGACTATGGCTCTTGCTGTGCAGGGTTGTAATTGGGTGATTTTGGTTCTTCTGGATGAAGAGGCGCTGCTGAGATTCATTCAGTCACAGTGGAGGCAAATTCTGCCTTGGCTTTGTTCTGCTGCAGCCAGGGCAGCTGCACTCCTGATTTTTCTGTGGGAGCACAACTGAGCACCTCTGGAAATGCCCCCCTGGCCACCAGAGTAGTTAGTAGCTATGGCAGCCAAGGTGACTCTGCTGTTGCTGCTCAGAGCACATTTATAGCTGTGACAAGGCACAAAATGTGGCCATTGTGTTCTCCCTTCGGAAATAGGAAATCAGCACAGGCTGGGGATCTGTCAGTGCCTGGGCACGGCAAGGCAGCTGCTCCTCTCCCTCCCTACCAGAGCTGGAAGTTAAAGGTTTTCAGGTACAGCAAAGTAACCCTTAATACTGGGTCATTGTCATGGCCAGCTAGATAAAGCACAAGGCTGTGACAGATTTTTGGGGTGCAGAGCCTCTGATGGCTGGCTGGCAGCTGCTTCCATGGATCCCTGTGCAGGACAAGGGGCTGGTTTGAGAGATCTGTGCCCTGGGGTTCTTGTCTCTTCGTCATTAAATATCATGTACTTACTAACATTTTTTTCAGACAGCAGCTAATGGAATTAGGGATATTTTATGTCATCTCTACATCAATAATGCAATATAGGCCACATCAAGAATTGATTTTTTGGTGTGTGTTTGGGGAAGGAAGCGGAAAGATAATTTAACTCTTGACAGTGAGAGATTTCTTTCTGTAACTTCAGTTTGATGTAGCATTCTGATTGTGACCTTGAAGTCACATCTAGAAGCAAAGAGCCTAATTAGTAGAATTTTGTAATTACTCTGTATGACTCCCTAAATTGCAGCCATGCAATAAAATCAATACCCCTGGAGCAAAGCAAGTTGTACTGCAAAGACAGGTTAGTGTGTAGGACTCTGCTGTTTGTATTGCTGTGCTGCATAGCTTGTAATATCAGTAATCTGTTGTGTCTGCAATCTGGGGGTTGTTTGGTGGAGTTTGTTTGGTTTTGGGTTGTGGTTTTCTTTTTTTCTCCATGGGGTAGCCTGTGAGCAGAATTGTTAATTCTTCCATGAGCTATTTCCACAGCTGTTCTCCTTCAGTCAGAGAAAATCAGCACTTATATTTGATGATGCCAAGTTTGCTGTGTCCTTTGAGAGGATCAGTGGCAACCTCTAAGCTGCCTCCAGAAAGGAGGAATAACTTGAGCTTGCCTGTGCATTTGCAGATGGTGAGGGAATGCCGTGGCTTAGCAGAAATAATCCAAGGCAGGAGCCCATCCAAAAGGAGATGGCAATTCCATGGGGCAGTAGAGAGCATTGGTGGTGTTTGCTGTTTCTAGATAAGCAAGGAATGGACTTTCATAAGCTGTAGGTTTGGTTGACAAAACTTCCCCTGAAGGCTGACAGGAAGCTTTTAATTCAGCATTGAACATTGCCGAGGTCTGGAGTTTGTATGCATGAGCTGCTACATACACCTGCTTGGGTTTGTTTGCCCTGGGTATTAAGTATTGAAAAAACAGTATTGATGTGTTTATTTCTACAATTGGATTTTTTTTTGTTTTGCACATTGTAAATATATATTCCAACATTTGTAGCAAACATGTATTTGGGGACATAATGTGTAAGAACTGATGCTTTTAACATAAAATTGTTTGTTTGGTTGGTTTTTAAAGCAAAAAAGATTTCAGATGAAGCTTTTACTTATCTCTCTGGTACTGAAAACTTTCTGTTCAAGATGCAGCATTTTTATGTAGCAAATACTTCAGAAGTCTTATGGCCATTACTGTTAAGTCACAGTTCTAATGCAAATTACTTATTTGTTGATGGAAAGGTAACATTTAGGTAGCATTTCCAGGTAAAAATACTACTTTTTTCTTTGTTTTATAGGATGAGAAAGATAAATGGGATTTCTCTTTAATGCTGCTTTCAAGTGGTTTTGAGTAATTCCTTGAATTTAAAAATGGGCTACTAAAACATGAGGACAGGCATTTTGGTGCTGAAAATCCCCCGATTTATATCATTCATTTCAAGAGAAATTTTTAGTAGGCTAAATCTCATGTCTTAATAGCTTAGGAAGCCCATTTTGATTTTAGACAAGGGCTTCAAGCATATCTCTTGCAGCTGAAGAGACATGTGATCAGTATGAATGTGTTGGGTGCCTTTTGCAGTGCACAGAATATTGTCTTCTATTAAATATTAAAAGTTTTAACTCCATCCTGTGCTACAAACAGCTCCAGGGTTTCCTGGTATTTCTCCAGAAGTTCATATAGGAACTGTTTGTGTGTTAGGCCACCGAATGTTTCTGGCCACTGGTGTAGTACAGAGTCTAACTTCAGTGTCCTCAGGTTTAGTTTAACTAAAAAAAAAGCAGCATTTTGGCTTTTCCCATTGTCCAGTGTGCTAAAGCCTTGGCCATGTGCCACTCCCAGTTCACAGCATCATCTCTATTTACCAACTTCTTCCAATGTGTGCCTAAATTCGTTGGAAGTCAATGACTTGTAGGCACATGCTTGACTGTCCTTGAGGACCTCCTGGTGCCTGGCCAAAATCTGTAGAAGGAGCCCAACCCACCTGTGGCAGCTGGTGAGGAGCACATCCTGCTGAGCCAGCTGATCCCTCATTACCGACAGAGCAGAGGGATCCTGGCTCTCCTCTTGGTGCGCCCTGCATTAAGGTAATAGGCTGTGATTACAGACTGACTTAGCCAGTTTGAAAAAAAAACAAACCCACAAGCCCTTTTCAGCCTTTCATCGAATACTCTTTTGCTGATGCTGACAGAAATGAAAGCAGGCAGGCTATGAATACACTTACCCTCGTTTAAATTTGTCTGTGGTGATGCAGACTCGCATCCTTGCCCGCTGACACACGGAGCAGACGTGCTCCTTGCCTGCAGCCCTGCTGAGTTGACAGTCTCTGTCACCAGTCTGTGCCATCATCTGGTCCTGTGTTTGTTCTGCTGGCAAATCTGGCCCATCGAGATCATTGACGGGAAATGTCAAGTTTTGTTTCTTCTGATACATCGTCTTCCTGCAGTGTATTTAAGTTTATGATAATGGATTTTTGATGTATTGCATGCTGTTTAATGTTCATAGCAAGGAGACAGTGCACTCGTGGCACTTGGATATCAGCCTTTGCAAGCACACAGGTACTGGAACTCTGAGTAAGTCCCTGTTTATTGGTGGGTTTACATGACTGAAATACTAAAATTTTTATATATTCTAGGATTATTTTTTTGTCATTGCATACACAAATAAAGACTTATGTTCTAATGTATTTTAAACACAGAGCAAGGTCTTTACAATTCTCCTCTCCCTGCTTCCCATGGGCTGTCACTCTGTCTCCATCTTCCTTTGTGTGATTTCAGCTGAAAGGGGAAAACAGATGAGTCATCCATCAGCTTATTGTAAGACAGTGTAGACAGCTGTAAATATATCCTGTCTGGAGATTGGATTCCAGTAATCAGCACAAAATAACTATTGACATCACACAGGGTAGCTCTGAGCTCGCCTCACTCAAAAAAAGGGGGTGGGGGAAAGGGATTAATGGTGCCAAAATAGCAAAGGGCAGTATGCCTTCTCGTGTGCATCGTGTGTGTCCCTGTGCTGTTTGTGGCCTCCACAAACTGCATGGGAACAATTAACTGTTGCTGTGGGCTAGTATCTTATTATGGCTTTCTTCTAAAAAATCTTAATAATAAAAATCAAGACACGAGGGCACAGCAGTTTCTGTGCCACGGGCTAAACTCATGGCATGGGGAACAGGTACACTGTGGTACCTTTCTTAGCTGTAGACAGTTTGGGTTGAAATCTTGAATTTTGCTTGCAGAAATATTTGAGGAGGATGTGGCTAAAATGGGATATCTATTTAATTTTTAAGAGCATGGCTTTTGTATGCCTGTGGTTCAAGGCTTATGGCTTGCATGTCTCCGCTTGAAGTCTGAAAGAAATGGAAGTGAGTGAAGTGAACCAGTTTCCTGTGCATATCTTGTGTTTGTTTATTTGGAGTGCTCAAAGCTAGGCATTAAGGCAAAATAGCTGCTTCCAAAGGCAAATGAGAAACATGGCCAAGAGCTAGGAGTAGCATGAAGTTTGACATTATTTTCTGTCTGGCTGAGCAACAGCCAGAGAGACAACAAATTTCCAGGAGAGATTGACAAAGAGATTGCACTCTTTCAGTGTCACTATGCCCAGCTGCTATTTCCTTCAGGGATAGCATTATAGCAGTATGGGTCTTTAATAAACCCTTTTTCTTTCTGGAGTTACTAGAGTGGTTAGGACCACTCCATAATAACCCTGTCCAAGCTGGCAGTTACAACTGATATGTTTTATTTTACCCAATACTATGAGTTTCATAATCTGTTGAATATGTGCACAGTGTAAATTGGAGATTTTGCATTCATTTGAAAAAGGCTAATTTGTAGTGCCTCATGCAAATCAACTCTTTATCAAAAAGTTCCAGGGAGCATGTGTGTACTTTGTTTCAGGCCCTTCTCAGATGGGTCTGTAGGTTGGAAGCTTCCACAGTACAACCAGAAGAAGCCAGGTCTCTGCCTGGCATATGGAAATGCGATTTAAGGAATCATTCAGTGATGCCTAGATTTGCTGCTTTGAAATGGAAATCAGTTGCAAAACAAAAATGTTGCTTTTATATGGGTTCTGATAGTCTTGCTAGTGCTGCTATAGGAGGCAGGAATGAAATGAAAGATATTTTAATAACCAACTAATAACCGAATCCTCTTTTTTTCCTTTCAGCCTAGCTGTATGTAGTCCATGTTCAAAGAGTTGTTGCTTCTGTTGGAAACTTCTCAGATTAACATGAAGTCTGTAATTCTGTTAAACAAATGTTTAAAATGTTCGCATCAAATGTAGGTGCAGTAGGATCTACATATGTAGGTCTGGAAGCAGGCAGCCTGCAAATCCAGCTTGGCTTGTGGCTCCCCAGGCTTCTGTGCCTCCAGGAGGTCCCAGATTTGGTGTGCAAGTAAGTGCTGGCAGTCCTGGGTCCCACACACTCAAAACCAGCAGGTTTGGTGTGTGGCTCAAAACCAGCAGGAAAGGGAGGTTCTAGGCTGGGGTTTAAGATGCTTAATCCTGGAAATAGTGTCTCTGAGGGAACATGCATGAGTTAATCAGTGCTATTACATTGTTTGGGGCTTTTTTTTTCTTGTTTTCCTCCAAGTTTTTAGAACCTAACATTATTAATTGTAATTTTAGTTCCTTTAGTGAGTGTCTTCCTCCTTGAAGCAGCAGCAGGTCTGCTGTCCCTGCTGTTGCTGGGGACAGAGTTCAGGTGACAATGAATGCTGCTAATGAAGAGCAGGACTGGAACCAGCCAGAGCAGCAGCCCTCTCTCATACATAGGAGTACAAATAATGAGGTTTCCTCTTCTGATTCAGGGCTACTTGTCATGCATTAAAAATTTCAGAAGAAGAGGAGGGTGGTGACTGTGTGTGGTCTGAGGAAAGAGATTCACCAGTTTAATACTGAAAGATGTGCCTTAACTGCTGAATCATCCTCCTGGGGATCCTTTGAACTTTAATGTGGCTGGAAAAAAGTGAACATACTGTTTCTGTGCAGTATAGCTTAAATGTGGTGTCTTTCTCTAAGGGCTTAGTATTTAATGTGAAATTTGTTATTTGAGTTTAAAAATGTATTCAGAAGTTTGTAAATAAGCAGCTCAGGTTGATTGTTGGAATTAGTGTATGCAAAATGCATGGTCTTTCCCAGGGGGAATTCTGGATGAGCACTTTGAAGTTTATTCCTTGTGCAGCTACCTAATTTTTTTTGGATGACTTGAAAGGCTGCCAGCATCTCTGCTGATTCAGAACAAGTTGATAGTGTTCTCTGCAGAGCTGGCTGTGTCTTTGGGGGCTGGCCTGAATGAATTAACACAATGTTTACAGGGGATAGTCTGGGAAACCAGGGCAGAATCAGTTTTAGAGAGCCTCTGCTTTCATGTAAAATCAAGCAAACCGAAAAAGTAGCATATTTCATATATGTGTAACTAGGAAATTTCAGTGGGGTGTGTGGTGAGTGCTGTGCTAAGGAAGGTCATAACTGGGTGGAGATCAGGAGCTTGTGTTTCTCTGTGTGTTTCTAGGAATTCATACAGCAGCTCAAGCTGCTGGCACAAGTGGTGTGGTGATATGTGCTTCTTATGGCTGTTGGAATTGGTGTTATAGGAATCAGTGTTGCAGTATCAATGCCTCATTTTAATTTGGAAAGAACCTTGACTTGAATGCTACATATTATTGAAGAGAATGGAGAATATGCAGAAAGTTGTTGTAAACAGTTGCATGTAATATGGAATGTGAAATTCTCTTTTATTCTTTATTCTTTTCTGTGATGAGGTGATCGTTTTACTGTATCGTGGTCTACTTTTCTGCTTTAAAAACCTGGGGATGAGTTACTGCCAGCAGCACAGGAAAATTTCCGTAGCTTTGCTTGCTAGTGGTAAAGTGCAGGAGGAAACCCTGCACTCCCTGCTGTCAGTAGGGTTTGCAGTAAGTGCTGTGGACTTGTTTAAAGTTACTTCCCACAGTAATTTCACCAGGTCTGGGCCTGGCATCTCCTCCTCCTTGAGGGCATCTTGCCCTTTTTCTTACTGCTTCCAACCCCTCAACCTTTTGATTCCAGCTGATGTGCTGTGGCTCCATGTATTTGGAATCGTGTTCATATTGTGGCTCTCCAGGCGTGTTGCTGTAATCGAGGGCAATTTTTATCCTTTTGTTAACCAAGGAAGCAAGATCAGAAACATGTATTTGTATCACACTGCAATTTATAAAAGAGAAATTATTGGATTAGGATGTACAGGATGGTTTTTTGAAACATTTTTCCTTCGATTTTATTTCTCCATTATTAGAAATCTGAAAACAATACTTTTGCAGGAAGTTTGAGTGCAGAAATAAAGTCAGTGAAATGCAGGAGCTGAAGAAGCAGGAGCAGCCTATGTGGAGAAGCCGTGCTGGCTTCCAGGGAGAGTGGTGTTCTGGCAACTGGTTCTGCCCTGGCTGCTTGTGATCCGAGGTGGTGTGAAGCCCATTGGCATATTGCTGCAGACTGATGGATTTTTTTCTTAAAATCTTTGAATTAGAGTATGAGGAGAAGAAATCCAACCCAGGCCACGTGTGTATCTGTGGATAATGATCCTCAACAAGACAGTCTTGGGGAATAAATCTGTTTTTTATGAAGGAGCACCTGTTGCTCTTCATGGAAGCGATAATCCTGGAGCAGCTGCTGGTCGGGACCAGTGGTATCAGCTCCTGGCCCTGCTTTATTTAGCACAGTGTGTCTCAGCCCCGTGTGTGGACTCACTGATCTGCTTTGTGATAAACACAGGTGGCTCTTCGATCACGAGGACTGACAAATGGAAGGTCACAGAAGGCTCATTGTTGCAGCCCCACATAAGTTCCTTTGCCCGCTCAAGGAGGCGTCACTGCAGGGCTCAGTCACCCCCCATGCTGCCCTAGGTGCTGCCTGCCACTGTCCTTCCAGCCTCCCTGGAGCACAGAAACCCCCACAGTGTTTTAAAGTGAACAAATGGATATGTTTCTGTTTCTTGAACCTCATTTTTAGAATGTTACATCATAGAAAATTGCCGAACTGTGTGCTGCTTCTCTCGTGTGCTGAACTGGCATTGACAGAGACAGGACTTCAGGAAGCCTGGTGGCACTGATGAGCCCTTAAAAACCTATTTTTAGACTGGGAATACTGAAGACTGACCATGTAGTCTTTTGGGATCAGTGTTTTCCCATCTTTCTCTGTAATGCCAGCTCAATGGCTATTTTGTGTGCAGAATGTTTGCATAAAATGAGGGAAAAAACCAAACTCACAACATTTTAAGCTCTTATAAAATCTAATGCAACTGCAAAGATTTCTGTATAATTACAGGGGGCTTGCTTCTGAAACAAGTCATGTTTTTTCCTGTATCTTTCTTTTTTCCTCTTCAAGTGCCTGCACGTGACTTTGTAAGGATGCAATTGCCCTTACAAAGGGTGTTCAGCATCTTGGTAATGTCATTTATGTAGGCCCAGGTGGCTGCTGTATTTCAGTGATTTCATTTGAAAGAATTGGACAGATAAGCCTCAGGTCAGATCCACCATTCCTGTACCTGGGCAGAGGTCTGAAATTGTGTGACTTAAGCAGACATGGGTATGTATAAGCAGAAAATCAGAGGATGCTGCTTCATTGAGCACTGCTGCTTATAACTTGCCTTTTGTAGAAAGTACCGTGTGTGTGTGCAAATGCACAGAGAGTATACATGTGTATGCACACCCTCTCAGCACTGCTATCTTAAAACTTCAGTGGCAGCACTGGGCAAGCAGAGTTATCCTGAGCGCTCCCAGAAGAAACTCTTGGTTCCCAGAAAAGTCTTTCCAGCCCCAGTGCAGCTCACATGGAAGCAGTGCTTGTTAGCAAGAGCTGTGGCTTTCTCAGTTATCTAAAAGTCACAAAGCATGTAATAATTATCTGAAAGAAGAGATTAAAAATTTCTTTCCCATTTTCCATCTCTCCCTACTATCTCTACTTCTCTATTTCATCTGTTTTGGTGTGTGTCTGTGTATTTAAAATTTTTGAGAGGCAAGGAAATTTGTGGGGTTTTTTTAATCAGTCGGGATACTCCTTTAATGCATTAGAAATCTGCAATTTTTATCTATGTTTATCGCAGTGCTTTTTGGAAGCTGGGAGGAGGAAAAGAGGGGTGGAACAGCAGTTGCCTGTTAGCTGTTAGATGGCTGCAGCCTAAAGTGCACAGCTTGTTCTTGAGATGGCCAGATATTTATTCATGCTTCAACTTCTTTCTGTTTAAAATACAAAAGACAATTTTGAAAAAAATCTTGTTGGTCTGGCTTTTGCTGTTGTTCAAGTATCATTTGTCAAGCTCAAGCCAGTGTGGTAAATCCATTGGCAGAGGCTTATCCAGGCCCGCAGTGCAGCACCAGCAGCACACTGAGCCCTGGGCCCAGGCCAGGTGCTTGGCCAACCCACCAAGGTTAAATGTTATAAATGTTGATAACCCAATGGACAGTGGGGCAACTTTCTCCATTTTTCAAGGTATTAAGTATGTTTCTGGTAGAAAATGTAATTCCAGTATTTTTAGGTGTGCAATACATGCTACCAGCTGTATTAATTTTCTTTGCTCATCACTGTTGGTTTTCCATTATTCCTCCTTTCACAAGTCCCAATGAACTTCAGTGTTTCCACAACTCAGGATATAACATTCATTAATTTTTCAAAACACTTACACAGTATCATGAGCCCCAGTGTTTAAGACAATACACTTTGGAATGTGCACAGATGGGTAAGTGTAAGCAATACTCAGATTATATTAGCAGAAAATAAAATCAGAGTCCTAGCTGAGGCAGTGGAATGCCCCTTACACAGAGCACAGCCTTTCAGGAGCCATCTGGGTGTCCTCTGCTGCCCAACGTGGGAACACCTGGCATTTCTTGCTGGAGACAGCAAGGCAAGTTGCTGGATGCATTTCCTGAGCCTGAGAAGTGATAGAAAGATGAGGCCACATTTCATAGAGCCTTTTTTAGGTCATTGTGGCTGTTTTCCTGCAGAGGATGAGCCTTTGTCCGTCAGCACTGCTTCCATGAAGCGCAGTGACATTGTGCTGCTGGCTCCAATAGCAGCAGATCGAGCCCCATCGTGTTTGTAACAGCTGGAGCTCCATTTTCCACCTCACTTCCTGCTCTGGCAGCATCTGGTGAGCATCTGCATGCTCTGTGCTGAAGCCACAACAATGAGACTTCTGTTACATGGACTATTTTGGGAGAGGAGGAGGCTGTGGGAAAATTATCCTGGGGGGGTAGCAGCTCATCCCAGCATGTTTCCTGTCACCCTTGGGTTGGTGCTGCTGATGCCGTGATCTGTTGCCTGGTAAGGAAACCTGAGCAACTTTGTCACAACAGAAATTAAACCTTGTAGAGGAAATCATTCTCTGGAACTGTTTGTGGCCTCCTTAATAAGTGGGAGCTGGGATTTGGGCAAACTATAGAAGTAGGCCTGATAAAGTGGAGCTTTCCCCACCTTTCATTTCTCATAGTTTGTGATTCAAAAATGGCTTTTGTATTCAATTATTTCATTTGGTCTCCTGCTGCAGCCAGGTTTGGAGACATGTGCTGATTAAATTATTTAGTAGTAACAGATCTGAAGCACTCACATATAAATTTACAGGAATATTAAAGAAGTCAAATGCTGTTCCAGGTGGGATATGACATTTGAGTAGACAATTCATAATAACATGAGCTCCTAAAACTTTCTCAGAATTGAGAGAGAGAAGGCAGTTTGTAAGAACAAACTCTAAATGTCAAGTTTATTGCTTTTGTTGTTAATATATATATATTATTGATAATAATGCACACCATAATGGTGCTATGCAACCAAGTTACTTTCTTCCAGTTAAGCAAAAGAGTTTAGTGTCTGATCAAAAAGCAGGCCCCAAAGGAAGCCATTACAAGTCTGTGTTAATATTTGCTCTCATCCTCTTCCTTAATAACAGAAGTGACTCAAAGCTGTTGAGGTGGGCAAGTTAGGGGTGGTTTGGGGTTTTTTGTTGGTTTTCCCCAGATCTTTCAGTAGAAATACTTTAAGATTGAGAGTAAGGACTCCTGTCCCTGGATTGCCTTTCTAGTGGTCACACTGCTGCCCTTGTATTCCATACGGGAGTGGGCACAGTCCTTGCCCTCCCAACCTCTTCTTAGTCCAATGCTTCAGTTACAGATTTCTTTTTTCATACACATCAGAACTTACTCAAATTCAGCTTTTAAGCAGTCACTAGGATTTCTATACATAAATGTTTTTAACAAAGTCAGAACAGACAAATACTGGTTTTATAGTGAAAGCTGAGAAAATTCTACCGAAAGTTAAGAAGGTATGACTGGTGATAAACCTGCTGAATGCCTTCATTCCCCATTTACTGAATGGTAGTAGATGTTGTGTTTTTAAAAGGGGAGAGACTGGCAGCCTGGATGAGGACTGTTCTGTTTGATCCTGGGGTTGCACCCTGCCAGCATGTGGGACCCAGGGGAGGAAGGAATGGTGGTTCCTTCCTCGAAAGCAGCCCTGTGTGCAGCCAAGGGGTGGGAGGCGGCCGGACACAAGCCCAGAGGTGACCTCGAGCTCAGCAGGACTCGAGTGGCTGCCAGAAGGGGCAGGAAGCTGATGCACAGCCAGGGTCTGCGTCTCTGAGGCAATGGAAGAAACAGCTTCTCTGTGGATGTGCTGGGGGAATTTGTTCCAAACCGGAAAACAGCCGAGTGGATTAGCAAAAGGCGAGCCAGGCGACAGGCCCTCACTGCCAAACCATGGCAGGAGGTTTCTTTACAAACCCTCTACCTTGAGTTGTACTACCTATGGGAGCCAAACTTCATTATCTGATATTTTCTTGTTCTAGTTAGTTCTGATGAAATGAGGCTTTGAAAAGAGGTGTTTCTGAGATGCTTGCTTTAGGGTAAAGGCTTCAGAAGACTTCCCAAAGTATTTGCACATCCTTTGCTGTTGCTCTCCAAATATTAAGGAGCAAATAAATTTTTTAAACTCTTATTTCTGTGAATAGAATAACAAGCCAGAGAGAATGTGTTTTCTCTAAACACTTGAGATCTGCAGAAGCTAGTGTGTGTATGTGATGAAGCAATTGGATTCAGCTGGTTATGGTGAATATTGCACAAGATGCAGTAAGGAAGGTGTTTGACTGAGGTTGACACTTGCTAATGAGTTTATAGCAGAGCACTGTCGTAGGATTTAATGTCTCTATGCTCTGAAGAGGAGGGTGGGATCTGAGAAAGGGAAGTAGGCTGCATGGAGCAAAGGAAAGGTCTGTGGTAGTGCTGTGATGAAGTAGTAATTCATCAGTCTGGTGACCTGCAAAGAGAGGGTGTGGGAAGAAAACTTGACTGAAATGATGTTTGACAGATAAGTGCTTTCACCATACATCTACAGAATAATAGAAAAATTTTACTTGTAAATGTCTTACTTTTATAGTCTAGTTAAACTTTGATTATGGGAGGTCTCTGTGGAGCAGCCAAGCACTTTGCTCTTCTCTGTCCCCATCTGTGGGATGGCCGGGGGTACTCTCTGCTCATTTGTCCTGCCTGCAGAGGAAGCAGTCAACAGTAAAGAAAAGGATTCAGTGGGGGAAAGTACAGCTAAATCTGCTGTAAACAGTGAAACTACCAATGCTTCTGTCTGCTACAAGGTTCTGGAGTTCGGCAGCAGGGGCTGGGGCTGGTGGCTGCCTGTGTTGGGGTGGCTGTGCTGGCAGGGACAGCATGCAGGGCTGGAGCTGGGGGCAGCCCGGAGCACCCAGGCAGCTTTGGGAGCAGGGGAAGAAGGAAGCTGTTAGGGATAGAAAGATAAACAAGCACAGAGGTTTGAAGCAGTAAATATTTCCCTCACAGTAAGGGATTTGGCTCATAGTTTTTGCTTGTAAAGGAATCAAAAAACTTCTTGGAGTTTATTTGCAGAGCACAGTAGGTACCTTGACTGACTTACAAAACAATGAAAAACTGAAGCCTCTTCACTGGCAGCAGCATCCCCAGCACAGTGGTTCTCATGGCTGTGGGATCAGGCTGTGGGGAGGGCAGGAGGTGGCAGGTTATGTGCTATGGCAGCTGCAGTGTGTGGTAGGGAAGGGACAGTGGAGGTGAGAACCAGCCCCTTTGCAGTGCTGTTTGTTGCTGGGGACAGCTTCACATACAATTGTATTTCTGATTTGAGAGCTTTGCCGTCACACACCCACCACAGTGCCTCAGATACAGACAGAATGGACAAGGATGAGCTTAAGGCTGCACAGAAAAGGAGATTTAGACAGTGGAGGAGGGGCATGCCTAGCCAAAGCAGAAAATGGGGGAAGGAGGAAAGAATCAATAGTTCATTAGATTTATAGAGCAGAAGAAGGAGAAAAGGGATCGATAGTTCATCTGCTCTGGAGACTCTGCTTGTGAGATGTGGGTGGTTAAGACAAGGACATTATGCAACAGTTCATATAAGCATATGGGAAAGAATGAAGGAGAAGTAGAAATTAAGGGTAGCCAAAGTGTAAAGCCTGGTTTAAGGGAGGGCACCCCCTTAAAGACAGCTTGTTGACAAATATGAGATAATTCTTTGAGGTTCTTCAGACTTCCCTCACCAGCACTGTCTGTGGCATGAACAGCATTGCTCAAAATTCTGCAGTTTTCAATTAGGATTTTAGTGAATGTGAGTTTTGTTTGCAGAATTTGGCGTTGTGGTTTAATAGTTTACAGCCAAGTAAAAAGTAAATACTGTATTGTAACAGACAGAATTCAGACATGGGTGTGAAATTTTCTACAAAATGAGCTCATTTATTTAATACATATGGACTAGAAGTAGTGCAGTCATGCAGTTTCCATGATTATACTGTAGAGAAATAATAGCTGCTGTAGTATGAGGGTGTATTTTTAGAAAGAAGGTTGCAAACATGCAGTGTTAGTTTGGACTGGCACTTCATAGTGGATGTAAATAGTTTAAGTGTAAAGGGCTGCTTTTAGTACAAAGCAGCTATTTTCTGTGGGTTTATTAATTTAAAGGACTGTGTATTGGCCAGCATTAAGTGCTGATGGTCTCATTAGGGCCCATGAAAGCACCTGTATTATAGTCACATGCATTGACATCTTCTAGTAACATAAGAATTCTTTCTTGCCTTTAGGAATATCAATTGGCTTAACTATTCCTTCATGTTTCCTTGCTGTGCCTGAGGGAGAACAGTCAAGTTCTCCTGTGAGCTCTGCAGCAGAAGTTCCTGCAATGCCTGTGAGAACCAGAAGCAATCTCTTTGCCGACGTGGGTAGGCTCTGTAGGAGATGCAGCAGTTAACTATCTTTTGCTTTCAGATAAAATAATGCAGCTCACCTTTTTAATGGCTACAAATCATGGGAGCTTCAGATTTCGAGTTCCCTGTAGCCCTCTTAGCTGAGTGTACTCCTGTCCTCCATGCATGAATAATGCATGGCCTCACTGGCTTTAGTAAGATACAGTTAATTCTCTTGACCTTTAAGGGTTTTTTCTCCCCCTGTTATTACTTAGCTGTTGGAAGGGAATGAATTAACTGCAAGATTACAAATGGTGAATGTAGGGGACAATAACATTATATGGATAAAGCAGCTCCAGAGTTCAAATTCTTCAGCAGAGGTTTGTGTCTCTAGACTTACTAAACATCTCTCTTGTGCTGGGGACTCAGTTGGTCTACCAATATTCGGATAGTTTTGTGTGTAAAGCTTTGTTAGATGCAGTGCTGCTGTGTGGGTGTTGCTGTGTGGGCGAGGTGGGGCAAGGAGCTGCACACCTCGGGCAGGATCTGCAGCTGGTCCCAGCTGCTCCCCTGGCCCTGCCAGTGAGCATGGCACCGAGGTGCTGGCACGGTGCCCTTTGCAGTCCTTCTTCTGCGTTTGATACCATTTCTGAAGGGCAGACAGCTGTCGGAACACAGGTGCACCCTTCCTAGGATGGCTAGGGAAGAGAAACCTGCCTTTCTGTATTTGTTTATCCAGATGGAATACCCTTTTGAAAGTCTTACTTAAAGCTTAAATCTCTTTCTCTCCTGTTTACCCAGCACAGCTGCAGGGAGAATTTTGGCATGGTCTGTTCATTTTAGTGAGGTGTTCTCTCCATGCTGAGTAGGTAAGGCAAAACTTGAGAATGGCAGGGATTGACAGAGCACCTGCTAAAACAGACTGCTCTTTATAATCTGTAATTCAAATGTTTACTTTAAAAGGAAATACTTTGGTTGGCAGGCTGTGAAGTGTGTGATGATAGCTGAGTAAGCCTCAGCCTATCTGGGTAGCGGGAGGTAGAACTAGGTCGTGACATGTTGTGCTTTTTCTCAAGGCACAATTTTTCATCTGGTTAACTTGATGTGCTGACCCCTGTAAAGAATAACTGAACCCTAACAAAATGATTTTTGATTCATGGCAAGCTGTAGCTGAATTGACAAATCAGGAACATTTAAAGTCTTTTGTGGTACCTAGTGACATTTATATACAGTCCTAAATAGTTGACAATAGGTGAGATTTATTGGCATAACATATTGACAGTTCAGTGCTGGGTCTTAGTTCCTATTCATTCTAAAATGAGAAAGGGAGGCCACTTACATTGTTCCACGTTTTAGGAAGACAATAGGTGATGGTGAAAGTAACTTAGGCTGACAACATTGTGTTATTTTCTTTGCTTCACAGGTATTTTCTTAAAAAAGAAAAGTGGTATTGTAAGCTAAGATTTTAAATCCACAGGTGCTGCATGTTATTTGCAGTATTTATCTGGCTTAAATTTTTGCAAGTTCTAACAATTGTTTAATTGGTGCATAAATTACTTAGGTGTCTTGTTCTCCCTGATAATGTTTCACTGAATTTTGTAAAGACTAATTACTGTCATCCCCAGTAGAGTTGCTCTTTTACATCAGCAATCATTCACAACTTACTAGGTGCCTGCAGCTACAAATCAGTCATTTAAGCAACCCTGGAAAGTGCTTTGTAATTTATTTTTCACATTATCCAGCCCATCTGGTAATGGAAGAAGCTAATAGTTCTAACCATATTATCAACTTGAAATCCAGCCATTTCAGAAGCGTAATTAGCAGTTCCCTCAGCCAGTGACACACTCTGAGTGTGCAGAGAGGACAGGGCCTTTTCCCTCTTTTCTGTCTGCCTAAAAGACTTCCAGGAGGACAGAAGGGGTAGCTGGAGCTCTGATGTGAACACAGGTAGTAAGTACAAAATTCAAACTAAAGGCCACAGTTCTGTTCAGCCAATGAGGCAAAAACAGTTTATACCTTGAGACCCACCTTCCTTGAACTACTCCTCTGTCTGGAACAGGGCAGTGACAAGCTTTAATTTGGGCAGTAGTCGCTCATCCATCAGCTTAAGAGTCAATGGAGCTCACTTCCAGGAGCAGGAGTCAGATGTGGCCAGCAAGAAAAGCCATGTCCCTGTGTCACCTGCCCAGCCCTGCCCCTGCTGCAGTGCCAGTGCTCCAGCCAGAGCGTGCCTTGGAGCCAACCAACACAAACACCACGTGGAACCTGCTTGAAACACATATGTTGCACTGGTCCATGGTAATAGTGGGTATATTTTACAGCAGGAGTCAATTTAAAAATAAAAAATTAATGAAAAAGGTGTGTTTTGTTGGGGTCCTCAGCCATCTATTCAAAACCAGTTTATTTTAAATGGCCTTTGAACGGAAGCCAACTAGAAGGTTATTGCAAAAATGCAAAGTAACTTTCCTGTAGGTCCTGTAGGAAACAATATTTCTCTTTAGATTATAGCTGTATATTTGGTATTTCATTTTCAAGTGCCTGTTGGAGTCATAAGAGGATAGAAAATAAAAATTTTTACTTATCGCTTTTCCAATTTAACCAGTCTATTTCTAGATGTTGGGACTGACCTTTTGCTACTCTAATACTGTAAGGGAAAGAAACTCAGCCTGCTCTAAGATGAGACTCAATTGGTTAATGAAATAGTGTATACTGCATTATTTACAATAGCAGTGTAGTAAACTCAATGACTCTTTTGTTTTGGTTTTTTTCAAGGCTTTTGTTCATCTGCCTGAAGACTTTGTTGTTCTGTGCTGAATAGTTTTAGCATCTTTCCCGTCCCCACACCCCCATTCTTATCCTACAAGTACCAAATGATATAATTCTCATACTCTGGCTCAGGAGGTTATTCCACAGTTCATTTCTGGTATTCATCTTTGACCACTTTTGTTTCCAAGGTTGTAGGGTTTCCTGAGCAGTTGTTCTTCATGCTGAGAGTTGCTGTGTTTGATTTTTGTCTGTTCCATCATCTCCTCATTACTGCTTTCATTTAAACAAGTTCTGTGGTGTTCTTCTGTGGAGTTCTGTTCAGAGTTCTTTTAATCTCCCCTCCAGAGCTAAATTTAAATCAGACTTAAATCAGGCTTAAATATTGTATTGTTGCATACAAGTGTTAGAACATTAGAACTGTACTAATGTAATGCAGCCATATACCATATACTACAATTTAATGGTTCTGCACTAGGAAACTGGATTAGGGATTTCCTTCTACACCAAGTTTGAGAAGTTGAAGGCTGGTTTTTTTCTTGCTGTGAAGTGGAAGGAGCTGGAGATACGGCTGGGCTTTGCCTTGGACTCACACTCCATAATTCACTGCTGGGAGACACTTTGTGTGTCCATCCCCTTGACGTGTTTTGCTGCCTGGTTTCAGAGCAAGCCATCTGTTATGCACTCAGTATATTTCACAGTCACTTTTATTCAAATATGCTGAAAGCTGCTTAAGGAAGAGATTTTTTTTCCAACTCTTAAGTCTGACTGCGTGGAATGAGTCTTGTGTAGCTTTGCTCTTCAAGACTGAATGGTTTAATAATGGAATTAGGCCGGGCACGTCCAAACCCAGAGCGCTTCGATGTCATTCCTGCCTGCGTGAACAGCCACTGTGATTCTTTCCAGCCTGTCAGGATAAACCAGGCTAAGACGGCAGTATTCATCTTCTGAAAAATGAATTTGACAGGCGCTTTTGCTACTAAATTAGCACTGGGAATTTTGTCAGCAGTACCCAGGCTGGCTCTTGGTGCTGGCAAGGGAGTAACCTTGTCTCTTGGCTTATTTGCAGGAGCTGCTGGCACTTAGGTGAGCCCTTTTCTTTTCATCTGCTTGAGAAGAATGCTCCAAAGGCAGTCCTTTTTTTATTTTTTTTTTACAGCTTTGTTTGGTAATTGTGCTTCAAAGGCAAGGATGCTGACAGAGTGATGAAACTGTTGGTAAATAATTTAGGCCGTGGTTGCCACTGGGTTGTGGAACACTGTCTCCATATTTTACCCTTTATGAGCAGTGACTAAGTTGAAGTGAAGGTGAAACTTTACTTTAGAGTAGAGAAGGCTGCAGTGAGTCAAACTGTGGTGGCTCATGGTTGCTGTTCCTGGCTTCCTTGCCCTGCCTTGCAGCAGGGCGGGCAGGCAGAGCGTGTGTTGCTGGGGTGGTGCCTTAAATGGCTACCTAGAAACAGAGACTAGACAGGAATAAAGGAGGTATTTATTTGAAAGGCCTTCAGAGGTACACTCTGNACCTAAGGCATCGGGGGAAGGAGGGGAGTGAGTTGTTACTGGGCTTCACACCATTCCCCAAGCCCTTGCTCCCTGCCTCTGTGCAGAACAAGGTGGTTTCACAGTTGGCTCACTCTGGTTATGTCCCTTGTGTCCCAGAGAGGTGCTGTGTGTGAGCCCAGTGAATGGCCCAGGCTAAGCGTAATAAACACTGTACCTCCTCAAGAGGTGACCAGATGTTACAGTTCATTTATCCAGTTTAGATATTATTGCATCTCTTCTTCATTCGTGAAAAAGAAAGAAGTATTTAGGTCTCTCACTCATTTTTATTGGTAACAGGAAAGAAACAAGCATGTGATGTAATGCACTGAGTGTCTCCTTCCCTGTTCCTCGCAAGTGGCACAGCTGGTTTGCTTTCAGAACTCCTCTCTTCAGTATTGTTTTTAACTGAGCAAATTTCATTTCATGGAGGAGGCAGGTGCTCTTTCTTCTAGTGTCTTTATAGTTTTCTTCACTGTGTGAAAACTGCTGTAATGGAAGCCAGAACTCACCTCGTTTTAATGACTTGGTTTTTTCTTTCCTTTCTTAGCAATAGGAACAGGACGACCTAAAACTCTTTGGAAATTGGTCTTTAATATGTGTGCTCTGGGAGGGAAATGTATTTCCCAGTGAGAAAGGCAGACCATGGGGATATGTTGTCAAATGCTGCCACCAAGGCAGAGGTCCAATAAATGGATCTTTCCTGGTGATAACTTACAATAGCAAAGAGGTGGTCAGCATAGTGACAGCACAAGAGCTTTACTCATCTTTACACCCTTGATTTTGGTTTTAACACAATTTTTACTTCACAAAGACACATTTTAATGAAATCTCTTACTTTCCATTTTAGAAGTGTAGAGGGATTTTGTTGTTGTTTTTGTTCTTCCTGTCGTTTGTTGGGTTTTCTTCAGAAAATTCCCGCTGTGGCTCAGCCGTGCAGTGTAACAGATCCTGGCAGGAGGATCTGCCTTGGGATGGCTTCTTGGGTGCCTGTGTTGGGTGATAGATCCATTCTCTTGAGGAGTTCATGGGCATGTTTGCTTCTGGACCAGGCCATGGACTGGTTTAAGCTGAGTTCATCGTGGTAGGATGTACTTTGTGGTCTTTTATTCACAGGGGAGATTTCTCAGCTCTTCAGGCCCACGTTATACACATGCAATATTTTTCAGCATTTCCTGCTGGTTTTTACCATGTCTCGTGTCCAGCACATTCCAAGCAAACATTGCAAGACAAACACTGCACCTGGCAGAGCCACTTGAGCTGGATCTTTGCTGCTTCATCAGTTAAAACAGAGGACACAGGAGCCTCTGGATGCAAATGTTCTCTTACAAGATGCTTTTAAGGCACAGCAAAATGGTGTAACTCTCCTCCGAATTCCAAAGCAAAAGCCCCATGTGTCAGTTTTGGTGCAACCCAGATGTGTTAGTTTGGACATGGCTCAATGCTGCAGTGCAGCTCCATGAATCCAGCTCCTCTCCCTACGTGCAGCAGAGCTCACTGACAGCAGGAACCTGTGTGATGTGGCAGCCTTGTGTAGGAAATGTGTCAGAGTCCTCTGTGACTGCCATGCTCTCACATGTGCTGTGGTTTGGTCTTCACAAAGTCTCCAGACTCCCAAAAAACCGCTGTGGTGGTTCTTACGGTGTTGAAATAATGATTTTTGTAGTGTTTTGAAGGTTCTGGCTAACAAACCCCACTGCGTATTTACACCAGATGTCCATAATCTGAAAGTGATACAAGCTAATTTCTTTCTCTTATGTTGGTTTTTATTAGTTAGATGTATAGTTTTAAATTGATGACACTATTTTTTTTCTTACTACAGATGTGAGCAGTAACTTCTCAGTGCTGTTTCATTATACATCTAAAACCCAAAGTTAGATACCTCAAAATTTGCTGACATGTAACTGAAGTATCACTGGATCTGAGTGAATGTGGCCCCCTCTCTCCCCTGCCTTTCATGTTGTTTTCCTGTCATGGCTTACAGGAAATAAAAATGTGCATCAGATGTGTAAATCATCCTTCAGTGGTAAAAAAGAAGAGTCCATCAGTTGATGCCAGGTGAAAGCATTTACCTGCAATTTGTTGGAGTGATTGCTGGTTTAAGAACTCTGCTCCTGTCACAATGCTCAGCTTCAGTGAAAACTTCCATTAGGAAGGCACAGTCTCAGCTGTACTTTAGTTACTCTTTCCTTTCCACAAGATCTTTCTAGAAATACTTTGAAAGCATTTTAATGCCATATTTTTAGCCTACAGTGAGCTTGCTGGAACAAAAGGTATGATGAGGAGACTGGCCTGCGAGTGTACATTCCTTTAGTAACAGAATTGGAGGGGGTGTGTGTAGGAGAAGCTCTTGCAGGGAAAAAAGGTACCTGCTGCTGTGTGCCAGGGCTGCAGCACTTGGAAAGGTGCTGCCTGTTGCTTGACCACAGGTCAGATGCTCTTACTTGAATTTAAAAAAATATTTTGCAGTTACTTAACAAACCATTTTGGAGCTGATAAAAGTGAACTGGTCTTTGCAGAGTGTTTTGATGCCTTCCCCAAAGCTTTCTTGTACCCTTGCAATATTTGTTCTGTTTCAGGTGTAGCAGGTTTCCATACTAAGGGCTAGTTTAACTTCCTCTCTCTATGGCTGTTAATCTGTGTAACATATAATTAATGTAGAAAAAGCAATGTATAATTTGTCTGTGCAGACGGACCATGCTATTTTATTTTAAAGAGTCTAGTAAAACTTGATGGTTTACCACTTACAAACATTCTTAAAGGTTCAGTCTATGGTATTTCCCCAGAGTGATTTATAATACAGCAAGAAATGGAAAGCTTAAGAAAAAGGAGGAGGGTTTGGATGGGAACTCTTAAAATTTCTTGGCAGATGTTTACTGCTAGGAAATCTTGAAGTTTTTTTCTCTTTCCTTCTGGGAGTGAGAGATTTCAAGGAGGAAATGGTAGATCTGGGTTCCTGAGAGTGTTTTCTGAAGGCAGGCTCAGGGAGAGCCTCATTTACATTGCAGACCACATCCCTGGGAAAGTGCAGCCTGGGCTCCTCACCTGGAGGCTGCCTGGGGCTTTGGGAAGGAGTCCCAGCTGTCTGACCAGGGTGGCTGCCACTGCTGCCTGGCTGGGGCTCCCTGTGCTGCCCACAGCTCATGGAGGAGCAGTAGAAACAGCCTTTTTCTCCTTGGAGAGAATGGAGTCACAGAGGTGCAACTAGAAATTTAAATTGTTGTTTCTGAAACCCAGGGGTAAAGACCTGTGTAAGATTTAAACTCATGAGCAATGATGTTTGAAATTCTCAGAAATGGTAGATGCAGATTTATTACATTAAATGCTATTACATGCTATTTATTACATTAAAAAAAAAGCCCAACAAACAAATTAATTTCTATCACTGTGAGTTGTTTATGATACTTGGGGCAATAATTATTATTTACAATTCAGATATAAGTTCTTAGTTTTACATTCTTTTGAGCTGAGCTTCCCAAAACCATGGTTTCCAGTAGGCTGAGTTTTACTGAGGCTCTGCAGGGTTAAGACCATAGCCCATGTTAAATCTGCAGAGCACAGTTTGCACAGAGACATCCTCAAAAGATTTGGAGGCTCCAGAGAGCTGCTGGTTTGCTTATGTTTTGCTTTCTTTGTCATTCTTACAACTCCCATGCTTTGTGGGCTCTAGATTGCTTTGTGCATGCAAATAGAATTAGTTTAAATGTCAATACTAAAGTTTTAGTAGTGGGTTGGAAATGTATTCTGGACGTGTTTCATCTGTATGGCAATGGGTCTACCTGTATATTAGCAGTGTATTTGTTGTAATACTTGTATGTCTAATGGGCCATGCTGCCCAGGAGGTGTGTTTTGGGAAAATAGGAAAGCCAAGGCATGGCAGGTGTTGTCGAGGCTGCCTGTCAGCCAAAAATAATTTTGGTGTTGCCCTGTCTATGTGGTGATGTTGGCCTTCATCTTCTCTGAACTGCAGCTTTGGCCTGGATTGGCAGTGGAAGAGCAATGCCAAACCCCAGAACTGTGACTCTGAAATGGGTTTTCAGGAAGGAAATAGGCAGTAGCTATTTAGAACAGCACTGAAATGCAGTGTCTGTAGGGAGCCATCAGCACCTGAAGGGTCACTAGGCACTGGGGCCTTAGGGAAGACAGAAATTTGTGAATGCTTGGTCTGAAGTCTTTTTTCTTTAAATATTTTGTTAGTACTGTATATCCCCTCCCATTCCTCTCCTTTCCCTTCTGGTGCACTTGTCCTAAGAGAAACCACAAGTCCTGGGCACGGTTGGAATTCTGGTGGGGAGTTGCATGGTTTAACTGGGGTAGCTCAGGGAGGAACTGCATCCCTGCTGCCAAGAGCATGGCAATGAGCTGAATCTTTCATCAAAACTGGGTAAAGCCCATAAGGAAAAATGTACATTAAATTAATTGAGCTTCGCATACTTGGAAGCAAGGACTCAGTCCTTGAGCAATGGAAGGGGAACAGACAGGTTTGGAACCAGCAAAATTTTGAGACCTTTCCTGTCAGTGGTAGTTGCTAAATCCATATGGATCATCCTAGGCATGAATGTGATGCAATTCCAAGTATGCACAACTGGCTTCTGAAATAATGCAGGACACTTCTAAGACAGAAGTAGATGAAATGTTTCTTACTGGGAATGTGTTCACGTGGTGCTGGAAGGTTACAAAGACAATGTGCCCACACCTGGTCCACACTGGAAGTCTGCTCAGAACAGGGCAGGTGTTGCTTTTCTGTGACACCCTCAAGTGGTGATACAAGTTGCTCTCTATGAAGTTTGCTCTTGCCTAGGCATGGTTCTTGTTCAAAGCTGAACAGGAGAGAGGTCCAGGAGTTTTGAAGAATTGTCATCTGGCTTCGTTGTTTCGAAGGGGAGAATGTCCTGGAAGGTCATTTTCAACTGATGTTACCTACCAAGGAAGAGGCAGTGATGAGTAATATACAGTCCTGCTTTTGTCTTTGGAAGATACTTCCGTAAAGGAGAAGAAATTAAAACATTGCCCTTTTTACTAATCTGGAAAGTTACCATAGAGACAGTGAAATGCATATTTCAGTTAGTACCAGGATCCCAAATATACAAAGCCTAGAATTCTGGTTTTGTGTCAGTAAATAAAATTATGGTATATATGATAAAAATATTTCATTCAGAATATGAAATTCATGACATCAACATTCAAATATATCATCATAGCAGAGATCATGAAAGCAGTAGACTGAACAGAAACACAGAGAAAGGAAGCCCTTCATTTTTTCTTCCTTCATTGATATTTTTCCACCGATCTTGGTGTGGTGCTGGCCTCTCCCAAATTGCATTTGTTTTGTCCATTAGTAATCTCCTGCTCTCTCAAGCTTCCCAAGCAGGGGGTCAGCAGGAGGAGGCGTGCCCTGCCTCACTGGGAATGTCTGCAGAGGAAATCTGAAGAACAGGGAATGGAGGGCTCCAGGCTCCCTTCTGTCGCTGCAGCACACACAGAGCTGCCCTTGGAGTTCCTGGGAAAGTATCTGGATGGTCACTGCCCTTCTTTCCTCATTACCTCTTGAGCTGGAGGATGCTTGGAAGGATAAAGTCAGCCCAGTTCTCTTTGCTGTGGTGCTGCTTTGGCTCTGAAGGAAAGAGTCTTCCTTGGTGTGGTGGTCCTTCTTACTGAAGAATTGGTTCTGATTTTTGAAAGGACAAGAAGATGCAAACTAAGTCTCAGGACGTTGGGAAGTGGGATACATCTTGTTTCTTCCCCTTACTGCTGGACCATAATCTGCTTTGGGGTTGTGGTTTGATTCTTTGTATGGATGAATAAGATGTAAAACAAGCATGAGGTCTTGATCTCTCCTGGAGTAAAAGCATATCCAAAGTAAACAGACTAATGCCATGGGTTTAGAGGATGGGTTTGGAATACTCCCCAGGAAGTCTGCTCTGGTTGGCTGTTCCCACCCCTATGAAGGATGGTTTTGGAAAGCTCTGTGTAGCTTTTTGCTCAGTCATTGTCTACATGATTAACTTAATTAATTAAGAAATATCCAGGTCATCAGAATGGCCTGGGCATGTTCCTATGCCCGAGGGGTCAGTGTTTATCTCAGACTCTGAGTACTTGGGAAAAAAATTCCATTAATCTTACAGGCAGATTGACTTGGCAATCAGAAATGACTTGGCAACAAGGATAAAGTGAAATATATATGGATGGGGGACCCCATTTAGCAGTATTTACCCTGGCAAAAATCCATTTGGCTTTGCTGACAGTGCTGGTGGAGTCAAAAAGGCTGAGTCGCCAGGGAGCGGAAGGAATTTGGTGGGAAGCATTCTTTTGTGTTCTGAATGTGCTTTTAATATTTTAGGGAGGTTATACTTTGGATCAAGTACCAAGCTAAAGAATTTAGGCTTACAATTTAACATCTCATCTGTTGCACCAATGTCACCTGGAATTTTGGATAAAACAAGTAAAATACTCTGTGCCTGATGTTTCCAGACCCACAGGTAGAAGGGCTTTTTCTTTTTAACCCCCAGTTCACTGAGTGACACTGTTTGAGAGTAGGAGACTAGAAGATAGGGAAGGAGCCAGCTGATAAGAGAAAAAATAAGACAAATGGTTTAATAGGTCAGAAGATTTGACTGAAAAGAGTCAGAATGGAGTTTTATAAAACTATATATATATAAACTAGTTATATATATAAAAACTATATATATAAAACTATAAAAATTACATATATGTTTATATCTGCCACACAAGCTTAAAATGGGATTGATATTTGTCTCTCACCTTTTTTGGTTTTGTAATCACATATTTTAAACACTACAAATTAGTGTTTAAAATATGAGGCTGATAATTAAGGAGTCTGTCCAAAATGTATTAAAACATGGTAGGAATTTAGCATCAAATTGACATAGCAGTACCTGAAAAAAAACTAAAACAGAAGTCCCCACTATTACTCCCATTGAAGGACTTACTGTGTAAGTTTGAAATTCATATTCTGAACTGTAAATAAAATGTCAAAACCTCAAAAAAAGACCAGGAAAGCCATCCGTGTTGTAGGGGCTGGAAATAGCCTCATTGTGTTCAGTAAGCTGTGTTGTCAGCTTGGCACTGTAATGAACCAAGTCATTGACTGTGGGACCTCAGTATGGGCTTGCATAAACTCACTTACTGTAGAAGACTGGTACCTGCATATTTACCAATGCCCAGATAAGAAAAGAGATCCTATTGGAGCTAAAACTGTGTTGAAAACTGTTTCTGTTTTGTGTTAAGAAATTATTGTACATCTGCCCAAGTTGTAGAATTCTAGAAATGCTTTGGTTTGTTTTTTTTTTAAATCTGTGGTATTAATTACTCACACACTTTACATTGAGCTGAGTGCTTCAAGCTCCTGCCTGAATGTCTTTAGGAATCTGAAAACACAAACATGTCGAAACTGTGATAAGGTTTTTCATACATACTCAGTTTCTTCATTTTAGTTTTTTATTTGCTATCAGCTGTGTTAGTGGGTGGATGAGATTCCCTTTCCTACAGAAATCAGGCGTGCAAGTACATGAAAGAGGTGGGTGAATTGCTCGGCTTTGCTTTGTTGTTCCCAGATGCCTTTTTTAATTGCCAGCCTCACAGATTGACTTTGGGACCTGAAATTCTAGATAAATCTTTGTTCATAATAGCTTTTCTGCAGGCCAAATGATGCTTTCATTTACACCTGTGCAACTGCTGGCAGCTGGGGCAGAGCGAGCTGGAACAGGCTGTTTATGGACAAGGCGTGTTTGATAATGAATCAGCAAGATAAACCCAGACCCTCTGTGGTGTTTTTTAGTTCCTTCCAGAGCACAACTACACCACTCAGGGGTTCAGCTGCTCCTGGCTTTCTGCTCTTCTTGTCTGACACCACTGGGGTCCTGTGCAGCTGGTGGTGGTCATAAAACCACGAGTGGAGACAGCAGGACCAAGCTGTCAGGAGATGTGTTAGGAGGACAGGACTGGGGTTCAAGTCCCCCTGGTCACTCCTTGCTGCCCTCCCCTTTGTGCCCGAATTCATTGGCGCAACAAATGAGCGCCCCTGGAGGAAGAGTGGTCATGTGGAGTTTGAGAGGTCCAAAGGAAATGTGTTGGCTGGATCTGGTGGGCTGCAGAGGACAGGGAGAAGTCGTGACGGGTATTACCCTGCAGGCCTAGTTCTCAAAATGTATATAAAGCAGTGTTGTGAGGAGTAGGCGGATGGATGGAGGGATGGATGGATGGATGGGTGGATGAATGGATGGATAATGGCAGTAGGTCCATCCCAGCTGCCACCCCCCCCTTTCAGCTGTTCTGGCCAGAGAACACAGCTCACAGGGGGCTCCTGCTGTCCATGTATCCAGAAGGACCAAGTACAGTACAGTTTTGCTCAGTGATGCTGCCTTAGAGGTGAAGAAAGTCAGTGTGAGCAAAACAGATTCTAGGAATCCTGTGTGAAATTCCAGGGGATGTTTTTGTGAGTTTTAATGTTTCTCCTCATGTTGTATCTCCCTAACCTTACCACATGCCCAAGAACAAGAAAAGTCACTTCAGTGAGCAAACCATTCCCTAGCCCACCTACCCTCTCACCTCTCCCATCCTGTCAGTGTGTTTGTGCTGGTGCTTCAGAGGCTTGGGATGTGATAACACATCTCATACAGTGGCTGTAGAATGCATAATATGGAAATCCTCTTTCCACACTCGTGTATCTCACAAAAAATGAGTTTGTAAGATGACATGGCAGGATTGCTGACTGTAGGTGGGGCACAGGGGTGTGACATTTCAGAGACAGAGCTTTGCCAGCATTGAAGATGGTAACAAGAGCTTGTGATTGAGAAGAGCTGCGCTGTGGTGAGTGGAGGCAGCCCTGTGTGCTCTACCTGTGCTATGAGAGTGCATTTGTGTTCAAACTGAATGCTTTAGAAATGTGTTCAGAGAGCATCAGCTGTCTTTGCATGCCAGGAACAATGATGAATCCAAAATGTAGTGGGAAGATAAGTCAGATCATCTCCAGTACCCATTTTCTGCTGGTAACGATTATGGTTCTTAAGAAAAAAAATTACTTTCAAGAAGTCCACAGTATAAATGATACTAAACTAATGGGATCAAGTTCATTATATTGAGCTTAATTGCAACTTCATGGCTCCAGATTTATTCCAATGTAATTCTGTTAATACCAAAACTAGAATAAAGTGATGAGTCAGGCCTATTGTTTGTGAATCTCCACTAGAGATGATTAGCTTGTATACAGCTGCATTAAAATTTAAATGACATGCTGCTGTCGTTTTTTCACTTGGTTTGAGAAAATCTGTGTACGTTGGAGCCCCTGGGAAATTTAAATTGAAGCAGTTGAGAAAATGTTGTATAACGGTGATATGAGGAATGTAGTCAAATATTAATTGTCTGAAACAGCTCAGCACAATTTGTATTAATATAAGGAGGAGAGTCATCTGTTCTATTACCCTGTCAATATGGTGAAACTTGAAAGAAAGCTGCAGTGTGGTGCAAAAGATGCTTTGAATCAATGTAGTTGCTAACTAGGGTATACACCTTTGGTATAATACTAAACAGCCATACAGAAAACTATTGTGAGAGGTTCCAGCTGAGAATGGGAGTTATGAGCAGTGGAAATGTTGAATGAGGGTGTGTTATTTCAGTAGGGTAGTGTGGAGAAATTCTGGTGAGGCTCCAGCATGCTGGGCATGGTACAAGAAAAGGTGACAGGGAGTACTTCAGTGTCCCACACAGTGAATATGTCATACAAAATGCAGCAGGTAGAAAAGAGGCCAGTGGGAGAAGGGCAGAGGGGGCAGTCAGGCAACCAGGGACCCACTGGGTTCAGCATGTAATGCCAACATTTCGGCTCTTTGCATGCTTCTCATTCATTCTCTTCCCTTTTCCCTCTCCCCCTTTCATCCTTGATTAGCTAGCCCAAAATAAAAAATGTGTTTAAGAACAGCTGTGAAAACGTACAGGTTTGAATTTTAGAATACTTTAATCAGTATGATTAGGTTTGCCACCAGGAAATCTCCTCATCTGCTGTTACGCTGTTAAGGCACAAATGTATTAATTGTTAAATTAAAGGAATTGGAAGAGGTTCACCAAAAATATCTTTGACTTCCTGTCCCCCTTTCCTGAGCAATAAGGACTTGTTCACAGCCATAAAGGTGGTTATAGGTGTGTACCTGTGCCTGCTATTTTATATAGCTCCTTTTCTGGAACACATCTCATGAAGAGATAAAATGCAAGGAATTGTTTCAGCACATTTCAGCCGGGATGTTGCTCTCAGTGTGCAGGTGCCTGTTGCAATAGTTGTCTGCAGTGGTTCATGCTTGAATCCTGAACTTTCCTTCAACTTTTTCTGTTATTACTTTGTCTATAAATCTGTCCGTAACCCCTGAACAACTTTGTCTTTGAACTCCAGTTCAAAGTGCATCTACTCAGTGAAATTCCAGTGCATCTACTCAGTGAAATTCTCATCCAAGCTTTAATCTTCTCTCACCTTGATGTATTTTAACTCCTCTGTTTATGGGCTGGCACACAAGCTGAATTTAATGGTGATAAACGTGTCTCTGAGATTAAAAGCTATAAAGTATACATTACAAATTAATCCAAGCCAAATCTTCATTCTCAGTGTGGTAAACTTGGGGAAGTTTGAGCAGGGAGGAGCTAAGGAGCCTGTGGCTGTAGCTTAGGCTCATCTCTGATGTCAAACACTTTGTTTTGTTTGTTGATTTTAAAGAGCGTCTGTTAATATTTGGTGTCTTTGCTACTGCAGAACATTTAAATCATCACTGAAGCAACTGTCCCAATTTACCTTCACACTGCGTTCAAGAGCAAAGCTTGAGATGTGGAAGTATCTAAGGGGAGGAGAAGAACAAACAAATCAAGTCAGAAAGGAAATCTCTCCAGCCCATCCTCCTTATTAGCATTTTTCTGATGCACATAGGGAATGTATTCATATATGTCCCTTCCTCTTTCAGAAGGGAAGTGGCCACTGGTTTTGCTTATGCTCTTTGTCAGCATGCAAATTTATCAAGATATGACAAAACAAGTATATTACAGAGCTTTGCTCAATTTAAAAAAAGCTGTTTGCTTTTTTTTTGCTAAAAAAAAGTTGTTTGCTGTTAAAACTTCTTAGTATCTGACTCTTTTGCAGTTTCAGATTCAGATAGAGCAGTATAATTTAGTAATCTAAATTGTAGAAATTGTGTGTTAAAATGTTTTAAAATATGAGTCATACACATGGTTTTTTTGGTCGTGGTGGTGGAAATTGAGTTATTATGATGCATATGTACATTTAAATTAGCAGTTGTAATTCAGAAAATGAAGCTTTTCAGGTGAGTTTCCATAGTGAGGTGTGGTGTTTGTAGATTTGGCCTGGGCCAGACCTTGTACTGTGCCTGTTCTTCATATTAAATGTGGTGGATCAGGGCCCTTTTTTGGGTGGATCATAAACCTACCTGGAGAGTAAGAACTATTAGAGACCAAGAGGAATCTCTCAGAGGGGTTGCTGCAGGTACAGATGTGTATGACTATAAATGCAGCCTTCCTACAAATGTACACAGACAAATTACTTTTCTAAGAACACTCCTGTAACCAATATGATTAAAGAAATGTTTAGGCCTATGCTTAAGTCTACTAAATTGAAATCTTTTGGAGTAGTTTTTAAGCCTGTGTTGAATTAATTGAATTTAGGCTCTGATGCTCTTGAGTCAGGACCAGTTGTCTGCATCTTGGGTCTACCTCCCAGGAAATTACAAAGTCTGGACTGCAAAAAAGGCCTTGCACGGAGCTGTGTATTTCTGCTTAAAGGACAGATTCTTTAAGGAACGCATAACAAGAGGCCACTGGCTCAGGGGCTTGGTTTTGGTTTGTTTTCATTCTGTTCTGCTTTTCAACCATTTTCCTCTCAAGAAAGCACAGCTGGAGGGCATTAACTGAAAACAAATGATGCTGCAGAATATCTGCTTGCTCACCGCTGCTTTTTCAGCTTAATTCTGCTAAATGCTGCTTGGTTGAAGTTTTGAACTGCCCTTAACTGTATTTAACACTTAAAAGCCAAAGGTATCTGTAAACCAATCCTCCCTGCCCAGCCCGAGGCATGCAGGGGAGTGTGGGGGAGGGTTACCCCTCAGCCCTTCCCTCTGTTCAAGCCTTCTCGCCTTCCTTTCGCCCTTCAACATATTAAATTTCAAGCGCCGAATTTTTGTGGGATGCGGGTGAGCTCAAATACAGGGCGGCGTTTGTGTTGTTTTTGTATTTCACCTTCCCCACCGTGCCTGCTAAAAGCAAAGGGGCGGGTGTGGACAGCACAAAGCTTTGTTTGTGCAGGCAGACAAGTGCTGGAGACCGTGGCTCCCTATCGGCCGTGCCTGATAACACAGCATCTCCCCCCTGATAACACAGCATCTCCCCCCTGATAACACAGCATCTCCCCCCTGATAACACAGCATCTCCCCATCTGCCTCCCGGGAGCTTCGGAGCTCCCAGCTGCCTGGCAAGGGCCGGATGGATAAACCTGGCACTTGGGGAAGAATGACAGTGCTCTCCTGAACATCAGGCTCTGCCCTTTGCGATTGCGGAATTCTTGAGAGAGGCGATTGCTCTGGATCGCCCGGACCGTGATTTAAATGTGATTTCTAAGGTGCTTCACTGGGTTGTGCCGCAGAGCTCAAAGGCATCTGTGGGGAAAATAGATAAGTGTTATCCTTTGTCTGAGTTTTCATTGCCGTTAGGAGATTTATTAGCATTTTTTATAGCTGGTCATAGCCTGTGTTCTTTAATATATTATTTGCAATTTCCTTTCTCTGGATTGTGCCATTTGAGGAACACAACTCAAATTTTCCATCAGTTGCATCAGGGAAGCCATAAATATGTCACAGGGGGTTTATTTATGTGCCCTATTATGCTTCGGAAAGAATTTGGCCTATACTGTGTAAAATTAAAACAATAATTAAGCTTTGACAGAAAGGTTGGAAGGAAAACTCCTGGCTTACATATATTTGTGCGCTTATTGTGTGTGATAATTAAATGGTAGTTACAAATTTCTGCATACTCTAAATCACCCTAATGGAAACATTCGGGCCACGTTACCTCTTAGCAGGTGTCTTAATAACTGGAGGCGGGATGAAAATTGAGGAAAAAGGATTTAACGAAAGCATGCTGCAGTCTGTAGTACACTGGGCACCGGTGGGCACTCGGGTGCCCTGGTGGGGGCAGAGGACTGTCCCTCGGAGCAAGGGGACATCAGGAGCTGAGTGCTGACAAGCCATGGAGAAGCTTTCCCTTGCCGCTCTCTGGATGTGGGAGTCCCACCAGAACAGCCCCAGTGTAGGACTGATGCCTCGTGTCCATACTGGAGCCCTTTCCATGGCAAGGGATCAGTCTTTGGGGGACACCGTCCCTCTAAAGATCATGAGCTCACTGATCTTGGCAAAGTATGAGGTGAAAATATTTTAATCTAAGGCAGTGCTGGGCAGAACTGGAGTGCTGCTGACTTAGAGAGGTAAAGACTTGGGGGCAGGAAGGGGAACGGGGCAGTAGCCACAAGGTGTGGAAAATACAGAAAACCTTGTGCCAAGGTACGACACAAACAGTGGCACTGGGATATGGACAGTGGCATCCTGCTTTTTCCTCCTTTCCAGACTCCTCTCTGTGCACCAGGTGTGCAGCACTTCTGCAAGACTTTACTCATTTCCCTTTCTTGAGGCACTGTGGCTTCAACTCCTTAATGAGCTGTCTCATCCCTTGTGGGGAGGGCAAAGTTGGGGCTGGAGAGATGTCCGCCACTTACTTAATGATGTGCAATCACATTTCTGTCTCCTAACTCTGTATTTTAATCTGACCTTAAAACTGCCTTTCAGCAGTTCGAAACATTAACATGGATCACTGAATATAAGTGCTTTTTAATAAGTTTAAGGCCAAAACTGTCGAAATGTAAGGTGTGTATATAAAATAACTGAAAAAATAAAATTTCATTTTTGGTGATATCAATTCTTATAAAAACTTCCTTTGTCTTTCACCCAGCTTTAATTTTGCTGATTGTGGTTCTCCCCTCCCAGTCATCTCCGCTTTTATAACATGAGATAAAAATACGTTCTTCGTAGATTATTGAAAGCCATGAACATGAGGTGCTGTTAGAGCTTTACAATTTTATTTTAAAAAATAGTATTGTCATTTGGCAGATAAGTGTTGTGTGCTAAGAGCTGCTCTTTTGTGCGAGCCATATGTAACATTGCAGTTAATAACATTTAGTGTTATCGGCTGCTAGATGACTTTACCTTAACTACAAAAGCCTGTTAGCAGAGAGGAGGCAGCCTTGCTGGAGTGCCAGATTGTTAAATAACTACAGGTTGCCAAAACTAAATGAACTTTTCAGCTGGTAATGATGTGCAAATTGCTCTCAAAAATGTATGTGCGCTGGAGGAATGCTCACAAGCACGGGGTTGTGTCTGGTTACAAACGTCTCTTTGCCTTTGTCCTTAACCCAGCAATGACACCATTAGAATGAATATATCTGTATGTATAAAAACACAGTTACTTTGTGTTATTCGTAGCTGAATAGTTACTCAGTAGCTATATTAATTAATGTAATTAACCAAATATATATTTAAGCGGTTTTTAAGTTACTAGCTATTATGTTAAACAGCCATTTAAGCTATATTGAGGCCCTCTTGGTGAAATGCAGCTCTGGGTGAGAGGAGGGGCTATGGTTGTGCTCCCAAAGTGTCCCCCTGGGTGTGACTGTCGTGTAGGAAAGGAAGGTTTGCAAATAGGCCTTTTTTTTAAACTACTGGTACCAGATGGGGAGAGACAGGAATTCAACTCTGACATGTCAATTAAGCAGTATATTTTTTTTATTATTATTCATTTTTTTATTTTCTTGAAAAATAATTTTCTGTAATGTGGCAGATATGAGGAGCTCCTATTTGGGTGAAGAGGTCTCAGAGTAAAGGAGAAGGTGGTTAGTTAAAGTGTGTTCAGGGAGGTGGCTGGAGCTGTTACCCAATGGGTACAGTTTCTCTCCGGTGCTGCTGCAGCCCAGAGGAAGCCTTGGGTTTCCTGTGCAAAGCTCGCTCCCTTGCCCTCGAGTGTCTCGCCTTGGATTTCTTAGCCTGCTCGGGAATTTCGTACAAAGAGCCATTCTTGTGAATCGTGTTTTCTTTGCAATTTTGCATTCCAGCTCAGCAATTCGTTCCTCCTTTTTTCTAATGGCAAGGAGATTCCTGGAGTTCACATAAGTTTGGAATAATGGTTAGTTCAGGTTCTTCTGGGGGCCTTGAATGTGCCAGTTCCAGTCTGTTGGGGGTTGTTTTAAAAATACAACTCTTGGTATACCTAATATGCATTAGAAGTAGTGAGATGTTCTGACAAACAGTAAATATCCCCGAATGTAAGAGTTTTTCAAAGGTAAATATTTAAAGGTGTGAAAGAAAGACTTTTTCAGTAGCCTAGTTAAAGCCAATGATGTGGCCTCATAGTGTTCATCTTCCTAACCCTTGCTTTATTAGGCTCTTCTCAGCAGTATTTGTATGACCTCAAATGAAAACAGCATTTTGGAAATACTGGATTTGGATGTTTGAATGTGCTGTGGAGTGTTTTGGGTACATCAAGTCTGTGTATGTGTTTCAGGTGGGCTGCACGGTAACATCCTCACACTGAACCAGTCCTGTCCTCTCTGGAAGGATTGAGTTACTCGTGGTACTTTCCTTCCTGCTTTGTAAAATACATAGTAAAACTCTGAGATGTGCTGGAAGGGGAGTTCCAGCATTAAGGTACACCCCAAATGGTTAATAATGGTTCTGTTGAGTTAGGCTGCATGAAAATTGTCAGTCTTTAATTTTAGAGTTCTGCCTTTTTCCCATAAATTATTTTGAAATTAAGATTATTTCTTTTTCTGAATTTAATTTTTACTCATTTGGGACTATGCACAGCTACATACATTTTTAACTTAAAATGCTGTTATTACAATTTTTTCTCAAGTTCTTACAGCTAGCACCCCAGAAATCATAATTTTTATTTAGTATTGTGGGACTAACCTGTTCTGAATTTGTTGTAGGTTTGAACTGCTGTTGGGTGGAATAAAAAGAATATAGTTCAATTTTCAACTTGCAAAAACACATTTAGTATGTGCAATTTAGCAGCTGTTGCAAACACTTGAGGGCATTTTCTTCAGCATTTGAAAATTCCCTGTAGAAGTGAGACAGGAGACATTCATTTAGCATTTCAAGCTTGAAAAATAATTTAACCTTTCCTTAAATTGTGTTTTGAAGTTTGGGATTAACGCTGTGCCTGACTGCACAGATGGTTACATTTTACATATTCCTTTGTCTAGGAAAAAAAAAGAGACCACATGGTCACTTAATGGCTTTAAACACTCCTAGTCCTCATTTTATATCTTCCTAATGGGACCTCAGAGATTGTGGGGAGATACTCAGAAAATTGTTGTTTATGGTGTAAGACTTGTAAGATGTGTTGTATTCTGTGTCCCAGAACTCATGAGCTATTTTTGCTCCTGCTTATTAACCCTAGTTAATGAATTTTACAGCTTCATCCCTTAAGATTTAGCATTCATAATTCTGCTGTGGAAAAAATTAAAACTAAGATCACTGATGTATAGAAAATGTTGCTTTATTACTGGAATGTGAGGGCTCTTATTTTGTAATTTTTAACAGATAAAATTATCAGTGAGGTGTATTTTCAAGAAGTAGACTCCATATTGAGTCACCAAAGTGGGTTATAAGCTAAAAAAGCTTTTTAGTCTTTCAGAATGCTTTCTAAGCTTTTTTGCAGCCACTTTGGGGAAATATCATAGTGAACCGTGGACGACACAAATCAAGTGTGATGCTGGGATAAATGATGGAAAATCCATTAAGTCAGTGGTGTGTCACCAGAGCAGACAATTATAGCATATAAAACCAGCCCTTAATTGGAAATTTTGGGCTTTGTAATGATTTTTCTTTTCATGTAGTTTTAAAAATATCAGCTAAGAGATTGATAGATTAACACAGAATTATAGAATAAAGTCATGGAATGGTTTGGGTTAAAAGGGACTTTAAAGGTCTTCTGGTTCCAGGCCCCTGCCATGAGGGGACACCTTCCACTAGACACAGTGTGTGTAAATCTGCACATGGCACATAAAAGAGATCTGGATGAAACCACTGAGTGCTGTACAATGTTGAGCACTTGCAAGAAATCTGTCAGGTTTCTAAAATGTTATCACTACAGTGTAGGCACAGTACTCTTTTCGCCTCCATTTGAAAGTGCTACTAAGGTTTTTAAGGCTACTTCTGTTTTATCATGCAAAGAGGAAGAGTTTCCTTTAGTCTTTTAAGTTCTTACCCTTTTAAACCAGCACGTGCAAGTGCAACAAAATCCATCTGGTTGGAATTCTTAAAGATAGCAGGAACTGGTACAAGACTTCACAGCTTTATTCCACTTCCTGGGGCAGAAAGATTTCCATTGCCAACACTGCAGTCACTGAGGTGATTCTTGCTGCTATGATTTGGAAATTTTGTGATGTTCCTGCAATTCTGTGTGAGCTTTGCAGGCCAGGATGAGATGTAGGGGTGAGAGATGGTTTGAGATGCTGGGGATCAGTGTTTGGGTCTCCAGTATTAAGCGCAATCAGCGAGGCATTTCTGGCAGACACTTAATTCACTTCGAGTAAATTAAACTTGAGACATCTGAAGATGTTGTTTACATGTTTTGGGGGTGTTTGTGTACATACATATGAGAACACACACCCTGCCTTCCAGTCAGCCAAATCCTCCTCCCCTAATTTATTCACAGAGGAAAAGGTTATGTTTCCTCTAGATTTTTGAGGGTGTTTAGTGTTTTCTTCCAAGGAACTTCCTAGAAAGTAAGGCTAAGAGAGTGTTGCAAGAAAAGCACTGTTGGCTGAGAGCTCTGGTTTACCCCTGAGTGCCATTTCCAGTTCCTAAGATGCAGAAGGAGCTGGGATGCAAAGGTCAGGAGTTGCCAGAGTAGTTCATGTTAACACAACGTGACAAATGTTGTGTGATAAACACAGTAGAAACTCTTTGTCTTGTTTCAGATTGGAAATGTAGTAACTTCTCATGCTGCAACTTGATAGGGTGGCCTGAAGAGTGGTTTGGAATTATTATTTTAAAATTCACAGATAAAGAAGCTTAGTGTGAACCTTTACAGCCCCTTACCATGGGTGAAATGTAGAAAATTCTGCCTTGGCTTCTATTGATTATCTTAATTGCTTCAAGATACCAAGGTTTTCCCAATACCATTATTATCCTTCTGACTGATCGATAGAATACAGAATCTCTGTTAATAAATTAAAACATTGTCTGTAAATGGAGATGCTGAAAAATTAACTCTTTCTTTTCTTTCTCCTGTCTTTCCAGCGGAACCCCTGCCTTTAATGGACTTGTGCCGAAGATCAATTCGTTTTGCTCTTGGCAGAGACCGCCTGCATGACATAGAAATTCTACCTTTGCCTCTGTCTCTGAAAAACTATTTACAGTACCAATAAGACATCTAGAACCCTCTGGCCTCACATTGGACTTCATCAATGCAAATGGCAGAAAATTGTTTACAGCAAAATATAAATCTTTGTGATGGACACTTAAGTGTTATTTAATTTTTAATATATATATTTTTTCTGAACCAGTGAAAGCAGATCACGGTGGGGGACTACTAAAGAATGTGAAAACATTGATTTGATTGAGGTTCATGTGTTACCTGTTGCCTGTTGTGTTTACAGTCATGAAGGCTAAAATTCTCATCTCTCATACCTTGGTTTATCTTTGTTGCCTCTGGTGAATGCCAATAAAAAATCTGACCTGCAAGATTCGCTGTCCTGCAGGACAAAGCATTCTTCAATATTATTATTTTATTTTTCTTTCTCTCTCCTACATTTTACCCCAATAAATAAAAATAAATTAGCAGTAACTTTTGAAAAATATTTAAACCTTGTCTTTGGTATGCGGAGTGGTTGAGAGTTCTGTGCTCAACATAATTAGGCCTATAATATCTAAAAACTCTAATGTTTGAAAAAAGCAGATTATTGTCTAGAAGAAGAGAATGTGATTTAAAAACATGAGAGGAAAAAAATGGTTTATGTATCAGATCAGTTTCTGGACTTGGTAACAGTAAGGTGCAGTTTGTTGTTTTCAAGACCAAATCTAGTCCCTCCAAAGTTCTGCAGTTTAAAACAAAGTGTTCACTGTCCCAAGAATTTAGAATATTCATATTTTAGAAAGCTTGTCACTTTTTTTTTATTTGAACAAATTTATAATTTTTATGTGGTATGAACTCTAAGTACTTTGTTTTCTTCTAAATGTATGTGTGATTATAATGTTTATTTATCTGTTTAGCGTCTGTGGAGTTCTCATTTAACTGTTTCCCATCTTGGGGTGACTGATTTTGGTTTTTTCCCAGCTCCATCTGAAATGTATCAATTTTTCAGGCTCATCCCTTTTTTTTAAATGCTGCTTTCTGTTTGCATTTCTTACATGTTTCAAGTTATCTGCCTGAATCATTATCTAGTTTTTAAACTGGAAGTTGTTGTTATGGCAGAATGTCAAATGTTTAGACTGAGCTGCCTTCAGCGTATTTTAATGTGAATTTACTGATGAATGAGGAGAAAATTTCTAATAAAGTCTACTGTCCAAAGTAAAATCCCCATCTCCTTTGATGAAGTGTTGAAACCCATACTGCTCATAGCCCAGAGCTGAAGTTTAGTTCCTCATGCAGCTTTGCAAATGCTTCTGTTTATTTCTTCTGTGGGGTTGTTGTTCTGGGTTCCTGTGTGAGAGACATGATAGGTGATGTCCTGTCCTGTTCCTGATTTATCCCACTCACCCTGAGTGTGGCCATGCTCTTGCTTTCAACACCATTCTGCTCAGTTTGCTCAGAACAAAACCTCACTTCCGAGCCAAGCTGTGCTTTGGGACTTGGTGCTTTCGAGGCAGGTTGGAGTTCGACTGCTGTGCACTGATGATCCAGGCAAAACCACTGACCCACAGAGGGCTGCCCTGCTCTCAGTCACCCCTGGGAATAGAACTGCAGTTCCAGCTGGAAAAAAGAAATGTGAGATACAGCAACACAAGCAAGAGTGGAAGCAACAAGGGCAAGGTAACACAGGGATGTCAAAAATTAAATAACTATATTTGCTTCTCTGGGCTTAACTGTAAGACGATGCCTGCTTCAGCATGGAATGATTTTGGACTTGCTTTCATTCAGAGGTACATACTGCATTCCTTTCCTTAATCTTACAAAGGGGAAGAAACTATTGCAGTGATCCCCATTTCTTCCTTTTCCCGCTTGCTTTTATTTCATTTAAACATTCTGTCTCAGTAGGTATGTAGGAGGAAGGAGGTATAAAGTTACAGTAGCTCACACAAAAGGCAGAACAAAGCTGTGTCAAGTGATCAGTCGTAAGCAAGGTAAGCAGCTGTTCAGGAATGGCAGAGCAATCCTGGTAGGTCTTATTTTTCCACCCCCAAAATCCATGTTAGGTAACCATTCCCTAAAATTATTGTTCTCCTGTGTGTAACTACAGACATCATGTTCCTTTGAATAACTGCAGTGACACAACTGTTCTTTCACTTGACCCAGGCCAACAGCTTTTTAGTGTTATGGTAAAGCAGGAATTAATATTATGAAACAAACGAATGGTGCCTCTGTATGTTAATTAACCTAATTACTTTATGGTTGCATTGGAATTTCTGTTGGTGCCCCTTCTGTGACAAACCAAACATCTTTATTTTAACTTTAAATTATTTTTTCTAACACTTAGTGTCTTCCAAGGAGTGCTAGTTCTACAGGAATGATAATTTTCTTGTTTTACTGTTTCCTAATTGCATGTTGTGATTCTGTGGATGGTAGATACACTCCTTCCTACAGGATTATGGCTGTGGTTTTGGGGATGAAAGTCTTTTTGATACAGTTTTCTTGGTCCTCAGAAGCCTTGTAATGAGAATGCACTGTGGAGAATATTAATGATACTTCAATGTTTTTCCTAACCATCCCAGTGCAAATGGATTCTCTTCCAAGAGGGTTCATAGGAAACACAGAGTACAGGTAAGGATGACTCAAGCATTGAGTGTTAAACAAGTGGTCAGAGAACCTCCTCACAAAGAGTACCAGGAAGTCTCGTCTCTGCCAGTAAGCTCCAGCCTGGGCACTGTCTCCCTGACATTGCTTCTCCAGGCTCCCTTTACTGGAATGCAAAGGTTGTTTACTGTCTGCTTCAGGAGGGAATTCAGCAATAATTTAGGAAGTGGCCATGCATTGGCTTTTGCCCAAATCAGAGGTCAAACGCTAAGCTGTTACCTTCCTTCAACCAAAGCAGTTGAAACTTGTCAGAATCTCTACCCTGGCCACCTAAATGCAGGAAGATCCCTACCCAGAGGTCCACTCCTGGGGGATATCTGACAGTGGCCATGATCACTTACTATGAGGCTGCACTACTTTGAGATTTGGAGTGAGATCTTCCTTGCCTTTGTATTTTTAATTTCCAACCACTTCTGCCTTTTATCACATGAAAAAACATAGTCGTGATGGGTTTGAGCTTTCATTGTGTCCCTGTGCTAGAGTAGTGCAGCTTCTCTAGATATTCTGTGGAAGTGAATTTCAGAATCACAAAATATTCTGTGTCAGAAGGACCTGCAATGATCATTGAGTCTGACTTTCAAGTGAATGGCCCATACAGGAATCAAACCCACAACCTTTCCTTAGCACCCTGCTCTGGCCAGCTGAGCTAATCTCACACCAGTGTTCCCATGGTTGGTAAAGTGAGGGGAACAGAAGCTCTGCAATGCAGAACACAGGAGATCATTGTAGTATTTGAAGGAAAAGGGCACATGCCTGAGAGCTGCAACCAAATTGCAACCTCTGTTAGGGGTGCCTGCTAATTAGTGGGTTGCAAAAGGAAATACTTCACCTACTCTGCATTTTCTTCTCTAATGTGGCCCCTTCCTAGAAATGATTGAAGTTTCAGAATCCCTTCTGTTACAACAGTGGTTAAGACTTGTGGGAACATGTATTAGAGCTTTGCTTTACTTTTCAGTATTCTTCACCCTTCTGCAACTCATGCCAGGTTGGGGAATTGATTTATCTCCTTGGAGGCACTGCTTTGGTGATCACGATTCACAGGTGCTGCAAACTGAGTGACATGCAACCTGACTCAGCTTTTAGACTTACTAAGGCTTACTGTGATTTTGTAACACCTACATTTGGAATCAAATTTGAGAAGCCACTGTCCTTTGGTGTAGCAGCTGTCACAGGTATCCCACTACTACGCTGTGCTACAAAGACTGTATTTCTGCTTCAGATTGAACCTCTGGGGATGTGTTAAAACAGTCTGTATTCTCATCCAGAGACAATGTGGTACAATCTGCAGGGAAATCATGAAGTTTTATTTTAGTCTTCACAGGTAGTCTTTCTGGTGTTCATGTTTTTATATCAATAGATCAACTCTTGCTGTTGAGGTAGGATCTAACTTTGGAGCAGTTGCTCAGTGTTCACTTGAAGCTGGGAAAAGCTGTTACAGAGCAGACGTGTACAAATCATTTGAGTGTTTTTGATAGTTATGAAAGAGCAGCGAGCCAGAAATGCTATAAACTTTCCTTCTCATCTCCATTACAGTTGGTATTGTTAAACTATAACCATATGTTCTCCTGTCAGTCAGCGGCAGGCGCAGCACAGCCAGCTCTGTACCAGCTCCAGCAGAGCTCGTTCAGGTGCAATTCCCACTGACATCAGCGGGAGATCTGCCTGAGTCAGCACTGCTGCCTTTGGTTCCCATGTAAAGATCCCCAAACATTTCCAATACACTGTATTGAGCCATGCTTTATTATACGTAAGCAATCTCGAGCAGATGGTTTCTGCAGCAGTTTTTCTAATTTGGCAAAACATGCTGGCAAGTGGAGTTAGGTGAACGTTGTGAGAAAGTTGAACGAAAAAATGCGTCTCATTGAGGTTGAGAGCAGCATTCAAAGGGGAAGCCAGACTTCTTGGCTCCTTGGTGATGGTTTTTCATTTATAAACCTTTAGAATCTCACAGTGGTTTTTATTCTGTATGCTTAAAGGAATGTAGGATCTTTATCCACTCCTGTTTATCTCAAAAGAATGTCTCGTGATCATGAAATAGAAATCCTTCTGCTTGATTCAAAAAGACACCAAAAAATCTCCTTCCTCCTTGGGAAATGTTCTCTGTAGACATAGAGCCAGGGGAAATACAGAACACACATCAGCCTGGATTCCCCCCCACCTTCTGGGGTTTTTTTCTTGAGGTAGCAGCTGTTCCTTCAGAGAAGATCTCAGTGCGTTCTGCAGGCATTGTCTAAAATACAAATGTTTTGAACCATCTGCAGCAAAGCTGAACACCCTGCTGAAGGTATATTAAAGCAAATATGGGTGTACTTTGGTGAGGGCAGAGAACAAAGAATTAGAGCTTAGGAGAATAGTGTTTACCTTGTTTTCTTTTTTTAGCTCCACTATCAAGTACAAGTAAATTCAGAGGGGAAAGGAATAAAGAAAAGTTGTTCATGCTTCCATCACCATCAGGTGTTTAGTTTAAAGCTTAAGCATCTTTCTTCCTAACTAAATCTATTTTGCACATCCTTAACATCCCAAGGCTCTGCCACTGACTGCTGCAAAGGCCTCTGAATGTCTCTGGGCTCCGCAGTTGGGTGTAATAGCACCCAATTCTGTGTTTTGTCTTGTTAAAACTTAATTCATTAACTTCTGGGCAAGGAGCATAGCCACTCTGTCATCATGGACACTGCTGCAGGAACATGTGGGGATACCCAAACCAGGTCCCATCCTCAGCAGAGAGAGCCCAGGCCTTGGCAGAGCAGAGCTCAGTGTGGGGCAGTTCCTGTGCCAGGCAGCAGCAGGACAGCAGTGATGGATGGCTGAGCTCAAACGAGGCTGCCTTTCAGCTGGGAGGATTTGCAAATCCTGTTTAGAACAGGTGTCAGGATCAGGTACTCGCACCTTCATTTGTGTAGCTGTGTAAGGTATAGATAGGCTCTGATCTCTGCAGGTGACAGTAGATGTAACAGCAGAGCTCATGTCTTTAATAACTTTAACACATTAGGGATGTTTACAGTGGAGACGGCGATGTTGGATTTTCATGTACTGTTTCTCTGCCTTATGAGAGCTACAACACAAAAGACAGGTGTCTTCAGACTTCTAAGGAAAAGCAAACAAAAGACATAAATGAGCTGATGCTTCTGCCAGTCCTCATGTATGACAAATGCTACTGCCAGTTTGAAATACCAGTCACAAGCCAGCATCACAGAGGCACTTAACTGAGATCAGAATATTCTCAGTGGTGCCTGTGTCAGTTTCTTCCATATTTACCTATTTTTTTAAGAAGAAAAAGGTATTAAATAAAGCTACTCAAATTGTGAGCTTAACTTAAAAATGCAGTCTTCTAATGAATAAAATGCTTATATCACATTTAAGACCTTAGAGCAGAGACACAAATAACTGCTGCACTCATACCTGGGAAACTAGTGCATGTTTTTAATGGGAAAATGGTTCAGCCTTTTCTCATTTTACTGAGAAAATCAGTTTGGCAAATGCATTGCTTCTCATGTAGCAGAATGTGAACAGCTCTAAGGCATGGGGCCAGAATTTCAGTATATGCGTTTGGAAGTGACTTCTCAAGCACAGCAAAGGTACCTGTGGCATTATTTTGGGGACTGCAGGCTTACTTCATTTGTAAATAACTTTTAACTTCGGGGAACTAATGAGATTTGTATCCTTTTAAGCTAAGTATTCTATCATGGCTTGTCTAAAGATGAACCAAACCAAAATCAAACGTGTTGGGGCATGTCACATTGGTGGCTTGCTGTTGAACTGACCTAATGAGTTTTTAATTTAATAAGTGCCCAGTTATTAAGGTCAGTGCCCCCAAATGGCGTAATTCTGGACATATACACAAAGACACAAGAGGCCATCCCTAATTTGCCCCTAATACACCTTTTGTCTTGTGTGTTTGCCTTTTACATGCAAGTTCCCTTGACTCTTCTACTGGGGCCTCCTCATCCTGGGAAACAGTGGGTGCTTCAGCCTTCTGTGAGCTCAGTTTAATTTGGCTTCTCAGAAGGATCAGCAGTATTTAAAGTAAGAATTTTTTTAGATCAAAGTTCTTTGAGCTGTCACAAGAGCATTGCACAAGATTGGAATAAATATGAATTTTAATAATAGAGCTGCTTAATGTTGAGGTTTAAAACTCCATGCTTCAGTTCCTCTCACATCATTAACTCTCCCCCACTAAGGAATGTTATACACAACTTTACTATCAGTGATTACTCTGACACAAAAATAAGAGAAGTAAATCTGTAGCTGTAATACAGAAAATTCCTCCTCTCTGAGATCCATGACCTCCAGCTTCCTGCTGAATCTGAGCTGGAAAAAATAGATCTGGAGAGGCTGGTTCCTTGCATTGCTTGGTATTTCCATCCCCCACAGAAGTGGGAACAAATGTTTTTAATTGTCAAATAGCCGATGATAAATGGATAGCTGAGATAGGAATCTCTCCTAGGATGTTGTGTCTTGTGCACTGAAAGGTGAAATAAATGTTTAGGCTTTTTTCCCAAAATTTTCTCTCTCTAGAAAGATCTCCTAAACATTTATTTTCTAAGCATGTGCATCCCATTGAGCATGAGGAGATGCTTCTAATCCTTTTGAAACACTAGCCTTTTGGATCAGGCAACTTTGTGACTTGGGAAAAGAAAAGACACTTTATATCATGCCCTCTTTTTATTTCTTTTATCTGTAGTTAAAGCTTTAAAGTTTTGGTTGATTTTCGGTTTTGGGATTTATTTGTAGAAATATAAAAATATTATTTTTTTCTTTTGTGGGTTTCCTTACTGAATCAAAAAGTTTTTATGGTCTTGCTATAATTAAAGAAATTGGAGAGTCAAATTATGTCTTTTTTGAGACCAACTGAAACTGTAAAGAAAAGACATTTTCAGGCACAAAAATGCTTCACTGAAATACAAACACCAAGTTTTCAAAATTAAATTCAGATTAAGAACGGTTTAAACTTGATTTTGCTGCACAGAAATTTGAGAGTTGATAAATGTACTGGTTCTGTGCCCTGTTACAATTTTTCCCACTCCTGAACCACCAGCAGTTTCTGTGTGTTCTGCTGAACCCACCTTTCCTCTCTCTCCTGACTTACTGAGTCGTCCCTATCTGTGTTGCTGGTACAAACCTCTTTGATGATGTAATTGATTAACTTGTGTGAGTTAAACTTGTATCACGAGTTTGAAGCTGTATTTTACCTTGAGGATCAAAGCCTCAGCCTGCATATCCTGAAAGCTGCTCTGGCTCTTAGAATTCAGCATTAGTCATATTAAAGATACTATCTTTGTAAATTCAATCCTGTATATATCCTGCAGTAATGGTGTGTATGTTCACACCATCTTTTCTGCAGAGAAGGTAACAAAAAAGAGCAGACGTCATATATTTAATCGAGATCTTTCCCTTTCATGGTTTTCCTGTTCAAAGAAAACAAAGATGAATGAGTTCTGAGAACTTGAGTCCTGTGCTGTTTGCACAGAGCTCCTTTTTGAATGCTTCCATAGGCTTACAGCTACCCTGCTGTCATGCAGGAACGTGGCAGGAGCTCACTGTGAATTCCTGTAATGGAGTAAAGGAACTGAAGTGCAGGGAGAGCTTCCCTGGCCATCAGAGGTGTGGTTAAAAGAAGGTTCTGGGCAGTGCAGAGAGCAGGGGCAGCTTGTGCTCAGTTCACAAAGACAGGGCAAGCAGGCAGGGTTGCACTCATCCTCCTGCTAGTGGGGTTTTATTTTGTGCTGGGGGGGTGGGTTGGTTGGTTTGGGGTTTTTTTCAGCGGTGGTCTCCAAGCGATCAAAAGCTCTAGGGAGTAAAAGGGTACCAAGCCACACCTCAAGAAGGACATGTCTGTCCAGACTCCTTCCTGTAAGGAGCATTTTAGCATCACTACTGCCAGGGTGCAAAAGATGCCTGCATATGGCACAAACAGGTGAATGATCTCTGTCTGGTGGCCAAGCTTAACGAGGAAGTAGAAAGACCAAGGAGTTTTAGGGAAAGTGAAGGGGAAATAGACTGGTGGAGTTTTGCCCTTCCATCCCTGAGAGAAGCCCACCAGGAGTCAGAGCAATCTTACTTCCCACCAACAACTATGAATAGGGGGTTTTAAAATCAGTGTTTGGGATCCCCTGACATTTGCATATCAGAGCTTTTTATTTTAAATTGCAGATTTTTTTCCACTTTTCAACATTTTAGCTTTGGCTAGAAGCTCTGCCTCCTGGCACAGAATATGCCCTCTGTGTTCCTCTCTTACGCTGTCAGTTCCTGGAATTTCGAAATGATTTCACAATGATTTGTGTCCTTTTGTTCTAGAGAAACTCCTTTTCTCTAATCCCTTTCTGCAAGAAAAGCAGCACAAAACTGTTGCATCCAGTCTTCTCTGGAAGGGCATCTGCTCTTGCTCTAGTAGCAGGAGTGTGAAATGGTAAGAGGGAGGAAAATAAACTAGAATTACAGAGGTGGGATCTTCAAATCACAAAACCTACATGTCTTGGCAAGTGCTAACGTAGATGAAAAGTCAAATTTCACTCTTACTAGAATTTGCTAAGCAGTGCATGGGAAACAGCTCCAGACTCATCTCCGAGTGCCTCTGTCAGCCTTAAAGCAGATTTTCAGCTGTCTGTGGCTCCTACCTCGACATTCCAGGTGAGCAAAGCTGCTATTGGCTACTTGTTGCTCTCCCAAGATCCCTATGCCAGGTCTCTTTGCAGTACAAGCACAACAAGGACATCCCAAAACACCATTATCTGCCATATATCTTAAGCAATGCAAAGAAAATCTGTGTTTCTGTGGCAAACTGTGCTGCTTGCCCTTGCTGGTGAAAAGAGGGAGAATGATGAAGATTTTCTCAGTTTCTTCCATAGACCCACATGGGAATACAAGTGGGAAAGAAATCACAGGTTTTTACAGATGTTTAGGTCTAATAGAAATTCTTATTTCCTTTAATAATTTTAGAAAGAAGGTCATAACTTAGTAAGTCAAATTCCTTCTATTCGACTATGATGAAACTCTTCTTGGATTATGATGAAACCCTTCTATTGGATTATGATGCTTAGTTAGAGAACAATAAATGTGGTTTTCATTCACTTATTATAGTTTGCTCCAGTTCTGGATAACAACCACAATTAATGGTAGAATTGTTTCCCCCACCTAAAATTATCTACCTGGAGCTCCAAGCCACTGGTGCTGGTTCTTGTGTGAAATTTAAGAATGATGTAGCACTGAGTATTATTTTACCAATCTGATATATGTGCATTGTAAATTAATCACAACTTGATCATCTTTTGATGATCTAACCATACAGTGAAATCTTAAATTGTAAGGAAACATCTCTAACTTTTGATGAAAGTCATATCTCTCTGTGCCAGATTTTACAATCTCTTTAAAATGGTTTTATGAGTCTATGGTCCACAGCCAGGTAAAAAAATAATTTCTGTCTCTGGCCGTCCCTCTCTTCATTTTTGATGTGAGGAACAGATTATCCTTGCTTTTGCTTTATTTCCTTGTTTCATTTGCCATGGAATTGCTTTGAAAACTCTTATTCTTAGCTGCATGTCTATTGTGACCCACATGTTTTTTAGCTTCTACTTTCTGAAATAGTCTCTCATAATTAAAACCTGATATCTTGCTCTTTGATATGTAACTTTTTTTTTATCAGCATTTAAATGGATCTAAGTCTTCAAGTGGCCCAAATTTTTTTTCTGTACAACTGCCCTGTTCTCTGCCATTATCTCTCACCCCGTCAGTCCTTTTTTTAGTCTGTAAATTTGATAACCTGTGATCTGAGAGTTGCAACCGAATCACCATGGAAACTTCAAACAGCATCAAACTCCACTGGAAACACTTTTCAGTAATAATCACTTGTGGATAACCTCTTCAGGGGTTACCAGCAGTCAGTGCTTATCCACAAATGGGCACTTTGCTCAGGGTGCTGCCATGTTCTAAAATAAGGCATCAGGTACTAGGTCAGATTGTTCACCAAAGTTAAAATAGTGCTTTCTTTTTTGCAGCTTAAAACGATGTTCAAAAGAAGCATGTTAAGGGAGATGTGGAAAAGACTGGTGAACAAAACTGTGGAATTCAGGAATGGAACCAAAAGAGAGAAGGCAATGGGGTTAAAAAAAAAAAAAAGAGGATCTTTGTTACAAATAGAAGTAAAGTTTCTACAAATAGAAGTAAAGTTTCCTGGTGACGCAATGATTTAATCCAGTCATTGTGACACCCTCCAAATAACACTGAGCAGGTTCTTCAAGGCCAAATGATAAATTTTTTTTCTTTATATTTCAATTACGCTCATGCTGTGCATGCTTCAGTTGGCAATGACATTGTTCTATTTATTTATTTCATTTTATGTGTGCATTCTGACCGAAACATTGAGGCATTGTCTGTTCTCTAACATTTGATTATATTTTGTAAACACATTTCCAAGCACTGAGTCGGAAAGTGACAAAAATCAGTGATCTGATTTTGTCCCGTCTTTCTCATGTCTCAGTCTGTAGGAGTGCTGGAGGTAGGGAGGATGTAAAGAGTTACTGCTGTACAAGTGGTTGCCTCAAAAGAGAGTTGCTGAATGGAAAAGCAGTTCCTGCAGTGCACTTCGTGAAGAAAACTTAATCACTTGCTAAACACACAGTGATACCAGTTCCCTTTCTAGTTTTGATACAGACTTTTTGTATGTGGCTCTAGCTTGTGCCTTGGCTGCTCCTTCATTTAGAGGTGTTTGAACGCAGTCACTATCTCCAAGCAGTTAATAGGTGAAAATAGTTTTTCTAAATGGTATCAATCTCTGGTGCTCCAGAAGTACTTTAAGAGATAAAAAGACAATGAAGATGATAATGAGGTGTTTAAGGTTACAAAAGTACTGCTGGGATAGTTTCCATTAAGCATCAGGTTTTTGTTCCTATAGAGGCTGATCCTACCATGCTACTGGATTTATAGTACTGGTGCTGGATCAAGTTTTTAGGATTTATAGTAAAATGCTGATTTATAGCAAGATGCTGTGACTGACTTGTGCACACATGTTTCTCAGGAAAATGCCAGGTTCTTAGGTCTTGGCAGCCTCAGGTGTATCTATTCAGGAAGGAAAATTACATGGTTTAGCACCTTGGCAGGGTTACCCGAGGCTTTGTTAGCAGCACCAATTGAAAATACATTTGTCCAGGTGAAGTTTGTCTCATCGCAGGCAATGAGGGAGGGTTCAGGGAGCAGTGCTCAGTGGATCACCTCACACCAGCTGGCCCCCAGTGCCATTCCTGCTGCCACAGCCGAGGCAGGAGCCCAAGGTGGGAGTCTCTCCTCTTACAGCAGCTACAGCTGAAAGGTCCTGCTCGCTCCCTTGCTTGAGGGTGTTTTTTTCTCCTGCTTCTGTATTAGCACTTACATGTTATTATGTAATTTATTTCCAGTCAGATTGAACTGCTTAAAATAGATCATGAAATGCAAAACCAAACCAAAGGTGTCATTGCCTTTAAAGAGACTTGTTCTTCAACTCTCCAGGAGTAATCTAAAAAACTGCATCTCTTTTCTGTCTTAAGGTTTCTGCTGAGTTCTGCATTTTATATCTTGTTTTCTTCACTTGACGATATCAAAAACCATCATCCCCTGGCCCTGCTGGCACCCCCAGGGTGAAGGTGTCTGAGGGCGCTCACCCGAGCGGGTGGTGGGTCGGGCCCAGACAGGTCAGGCCCAAACAAGTTAGGCCCAAACGTGTTTTTCCCTTGCTTGAAGGTGTTTTTTCTCTAGCGAAAGGAAAGCTGGTGGAGGTGGAAGGGCAGGATTGGCCTCAGTCATGTCTGTGTGTGGTGACTGTGGGAGGCAGCCTGGATGGTGGTGGGAAAGCAGAGCTACCTGAATCCTGGAAAACACAATCCCCACCTGGGGCGGCCCCCTGGAGCAAACAGCACCGGAGGGACAGTGTCTGTGTGACACATGTGACAGGGAGGGAAACAGCTTTTAAGGCCAAGAAGACAAGTCTGTGCTTTCCCAGCTAAGGGTAGCATGGCAAGCACTCCTAAGGGCTGGCCTGCTCCCCAGGGACAGCGCTCATGGTGCCAGTGAGGGGAGGGGAGCCCTGCAAACCCCAGAGGCTGAGCTGGGGAGACAGCTCTCCCAGAAATGGTCTGCCCAGGTGACACATGCTGGATTTGATGGTCTGTCCTGAGCCACAGGAAGGGTTTGGCAGAGCAATAGCTCTTAATATGCTCAAAAGCAAAGCATAAACTGCTTTTAAGTTTTGGTGTAATTTGTCCCCTCAGTTTGGTCACCCTTGTTGGGTATAAGTAAATATTGAAGGGGAAATGCAAAACTACTTCTTTGCCCCTCATCTTAGGCCAGGCACAGTTCTCATCTGTCCTTTTCCAGAGCTCTGTTTTACTGCTCATCTTCCAGCCTTCACTGCATTGTAAAGGAGTGGGAAATGGGGTAAATGTTTTGGTATAGTTTGTGTTATTGATGTATTTTTCTGTAGGTACATAGGTATAAAGTGAGGAATCCAGCTTGGGTTTCGGTTGCTGACATTGTATTCAGAGTTGTTTTCCTGAGTGAAATCATGATTTTCTGTTAAATAATTCAAACCCTATTCAAATTGATCCATTTTACTGTCTAAGACCTGCAGAGATCATACGATATGGCAGAAGGCCACGAGCTTATCAGTTAGTACAGAGGGGAGATAACTGGTGTTGGCACAGAATCAGCTGTCAGCAGTTCTAATAACCCACCAGCATCCACTGAGGCAGGCTGATAGATATTTCTGGGTTTCTTCTTTTGGTGTTTTATTTTCTTCTTATGGTGTCCTTTCCTGATTTCATTTTGAGAGGCTATGCTATGATAATTGTGCATTACTAACTTTTGCCTAATTGCATCAATATTCTGAATCTGACAAAGTCAGATTCAGAATATTCATAAATTATTGCATAATGATTCATGTCCTGTTGTGTTGGTTGCTAAATTAACTCCAAAGAGCGAAGCATTGCATGTATTCAGCACTTTTTGCACAGAAAATTTGTGAATGCACAGAGCTGCCTGTCTTGGAAGACTGATGCCAAATGGCTTGCGATGTACTTTATTGCAGCTCTTCTAGCTGGGTGTTTCAGGTTTCTCATAATTCAAAGTAATAGAAAAGATTAGAAAAATGTGGTTATTCTATGATCTTACTTTCCCAGGTTTGCTGTCATAAATCACCCTAAGAGCCTGTAGCTGCTGATGAAAAGGGTAATCCAATCTTTCCCTCTAATCCCCGGCAGTGACTGTGCACTGCCTTCTCTGTGTCGGTGGTAGCAGTTGTGTGGCCCTGCAGGCAGCAGAAGAGGAAGAAAACAAATAAACTTTTAGCTGTTTCAGCATGTTTTGTGACTTGCCACATACCAGTGATTGCTGGTGGTGACACAAAAAAGGGCAGGAGCACACAGACATGAGCGTGGGCTCCGACGGGTTTAAGTTGGCGATGAAATCACGTCTGAAGAAGCAACACAAAGGGAACAGGAATTCATCTTTTGTGCTGTGTCTAGTGGTTTTTTTTCCAAATTAGCTATTTGCAAATAAGAAACACTTTCTCAGTTTTCATCTGCTATTTTTAAAGCTTCCTCTTGTGCTGCTCATCCCATATTCCTCAAAACAGCAGGGAATTTACTGAGCAGAGGGAAGTGCATTAGCTGAGGAACCATAAGATTGTGTGTGAAATTCCTTTGCTAACACTTGTATTTCATGGCAGCGTGTTTTTGTTTTCTTTCTGAATTCTCTTGATCTTAAAATGTAGGTAGCTCTTACTAGAATATAAATTATGGTCATTATATCTTTTTTAGGCTTTCAAATCAATCTTAGTGTAAGTACTTTACCTGTTATCCTGGTAGAAGTATTTTTTGGACTTTTTTTTTAACTTGAGGTTTGCTCTGTGTTTCAGGTATTTATGGAGCTCTCTGTTTCAGAAGGCTGGTTGGGTTTGTTTGTTTGTTGGTTTGGTTTTTTCCCCCAGAGTGCTGTGGGAAAGCAACTCAAGGTTACTGATTTAGGCAGTTATTCTTATGAGAGCTGTGTAGGTCGTAGGTCACAATATATTTTATAGGTTTTCCTCAGTTCCAGACCCTTCCTCAGGAAGGTTCTATTTTCCTTATTTTCCGAATGTTCATATTGAGTGCAGCAGGGTTTTTTGTTTGTTTGTTTTAAAAATATCCATCTTGCTGACAAATTGATTTATAGTCCTGCTTTAGAGAAAAGTCCTAGATAATCTGACAGAAAGATTGTGGTTTTCTCTGAGTTTTCTTAAAGAAACATCAACAAGGATTTTTTAGTCCTCTCTTTTACCTGGTATGTGTTTGAGATATAGATGCAGAATCCTTACTTTATCTCTGAAATACTGTAAACAGGTAGGCTGGCCAGGACACAGGATGGTGCATCAGTGAGTGAGCTCTGGTAAAATGTCTCTGTCCTGATGGGGATATTCTGTTTGAATGTCTGTGGTGCTGTGGATTCAATGAAAGCCCACGTGGATTGTCACTGTTTGGTTTGTTTTCCTTACACTGCCACTCAGCGGTCAGTAATGTGCCATCAGGAGATTCTGAGAGCTGAGAAATGACTCTCCCGAATGGTCAGCTCCTTGTTTTGGGAGTTCTTTCACAGTGGGATCGCACTGGAACTGTCTCAGGGTTCGGAGGAAGCCCTGCTACATCACCAGATGAAACTACTAAGTGTTCCAGCAACACAATTGAATGCCCTGCCAAGAACTTACTGTTCTGCTGCAGAGAATCACGATTGCACTTCCATTTAGAGAAAAGAGAATCAAATAAGAGGTTTGCTTTGGGTTTTTTTGCTTGTTGGTTTTTTTTTCTATTCTTTTCCTATTGCTGCTGTGTTTGTGTCTTGAGATTGGTCTCACTTAGATGACTCATCTCTCCAAAGGCCAGTGAAGAAATGGGAACATCTAGAGTGCAGCTCAGCCTAGCCTGAAGTTATTCCAGAGAAATGAAAAAGAAGGGTGTTTAGGAGGAGAAAGGAAACATTTTTCATGTCCAAAAATATAGACATGTAATTTAGAATGTTTGTAATATTTTAAAATTTAGAAGTATTCTAATTACTTTTGGATAATTAAATACATTTAAATTCAAAATATTGGTTTACAGATAATTATTTCAATTGTAATGCTTAATTTTTAAATAGTTTGATTAAATGAATTGCAAAATCATGAATGCTTTTGATCAAGTAGCCATCTGGAAAATTTTTCTCCTCTTGGTTTTCCAGAACCATTCCATCTTCAATGTGTATTTGGTGTGTGGCGGATTCTTTCACAGGATGCTGCAAAAAAGATGCTGCAATCCAGTTTTAAATGAAAAGTTACAAATGGGGCACTTTCATCCTCTTCTGTGAACATGTGAGGAAATCAGTGGGACCTACCTGTGATCAGCTTTTGAGCTGAACATACCTGGATGTTCTCTGAAACTTTTCTATGATTGTTTTTTGAGCTTTAAGTTTATTGAGACACCTGCATCTTGTCACTGAATTCCTGGCTATCTACATCTCATGAAATAGTCTTTCAGTCTCTGATTGCATAACAGTGGCATTTTCCAGTGTATAAATTATTAGATAGATAACTTGGATCTGAAATTTAAGTAACTACAAAATGTTCCTTCAATGAAGGGTGCTTGTGAAAATGAGCACTTGTAAGTGCAGGAGGTTCATCAGACTGGCACAGGAGTAGGGCATATGGTGTGTGTAGTCACCAGTTAATTGTGCCAGGTAGGACTGAAATTTTCCTAATTTCAGTTAGGAACGTTTACAGATGCTTGCAGATGGGGAAGTTAATTTATGATGAAAGGTGTGGTTTGAGTGCTTCCTTCTCACTACGTGTCCTTCACTGGCTGCGTTTCGCTATGGACTTTGCTGTAGAAATGTTCTCCCTGTTCTCCAGGGCCTTTTTCACAAAGACTCCATTGGCTCATAGATTTTCCAGAAAGCTTTTATTTATAGATATTATTAAAAAGGAATTGAGCGATCAAGCTCCTCCCTACAGCCAGGATTAGCTGCAGGAATGGTCTGTCTGACTGTGTCTGTGTCTCTGAGCACAGTCTGTCCAAAGTATGAACAACAAACAAACTCTTCCACTGGTCAAGGAAAGCACCTTACCAAAACATCTCATATTATTTACATTCTTTGTCAAGGATTTCTCCTGGGAGGCTACAGAATTTCCCTTTAGAAATGAGTCAACTCTTTACAATTTGAGACAAGTTAAAAAGGAACTTGCCCTTCTCAAGCCTTTTGCTGAGATCTTCCCAAAACCCACTGAGGAGGCAGCACTATACTTCACAGAGTAGGGATGTGAAAGGCTCGGTGTCATATATTTGGGGTCAAATCAAAGGTGACTTTCTGCCTGTGTCTTGGCAGCTTAGAAGCATCAGAGTCAAGGAAAGCAGCACAAAATGATGGTAAATTTTGCTCCTTTCTAAAAGGAGAGAGATTTGTGGGAAAATACAGTACAATGATGGGCATGAAGAACAACGACCATTGACTGACCTGGAAGAGAACAGAGATTATTGTATAAAGTTTGATGTTATTAACCCTGTTTACAGGGTCATCATTAGAAAGGGGGTAAAAGGAAGAAGAAAGGAGGGCACATGGGAGGATAAGGAGAAGCAGAGGAGGCAGCACTTCACCCTGGGTGGGACTGCTCTGTGCTGCTGTCATGCAGTGCTGGCTGTTGGACAACAGGAGGGATATCACCACTGAGAGGCTGGGATGCTCAGCAGTTAGGATGAAACCCAGCCCCAAAACATTCCAGTTAAAAGAATGTTTAAAAGAAATGCTGTATTTTTTACCTCCTGCTAGACAATATTCTTCAGGGATAAACTGAAAGTCTGTGGTTTGTAAGGAGAGGACAAAGCAGGTGGAAGCAGATGGCTTACAGTGGTTACCAATAGAAATGTGAGATGGAATTAAATAGGAAGCTTGGGCTAGGTATTTCTGTGCTGAAATAAATGACTAAGCCTGCAATTCAGCAAAAGCTTTTCAAAACCATCCCCAAATCCACTCTTATTCAGCAATGGCATATTTTTCAAAAATACCAACCTGCAGGGGAACAACACTGAGTCTGCTAAATTATTTGAGTGCTATTGAAAATGTCACAGCATAACATGGAAGTACTGATTCAGGAAGACATCCCTACTAGGCAAAGAGTTTAAACAAGGGGGTATGTCCATTTTGGAATTAGGACTGTTAACATTGCTTCCACGACAAATGGATTTTCATAAAGCTTAAGAATATGTTTAAATTTAAAGACAATTACATGGTCTCTTGAATTAGGGGCTAGCTTAGCAGAAGGAAACAGCTGAAGCAAGTATGATAAATTGATTAAAAACATCTAGAGATTGTTTTGGGGGGAATGTGACTGAAAATATGGAAGATGGTTTTAAACTAAGCTGACAAAGATTGTGATATCAAGAAAATGTGTTAATTCAGCCTTTTTACTTTACCTTCTCTTGTGTTGTGAACAGCTGTAAAAAAAGCCCAATTTTGTACCTATGAGATTGGACATTTGCAGGTTCTGAAGATGATTAATAGTATGCAGCAGTCTTTGGCAGGAGTAACTAACAGAGGAGTAAGAGTGATGGAGTTTAGTGTCTTGTAATGCTGCTGGTGGTCTCCATTTAAAACTTTCTTGCCTATTATTCATCCAAATCAGTACAAGCTATCTTCTTTCAAATTTTAGGGTTTCACAGCTCATTAAAATGTGAAGTTAGTCAGGCAAAATAATTCTGTCACCACTCTGTAACAAATCTTTTAAGGATTGTTGAACACATTTGAAAATAGTCCAGGAGAACAGCTGCATAGGATTAATCATTCTAAGGGCAAAACCTGATTTTTCCAGACCTGTGCATACCCTTCACAGTCTCTTTTTCTCAAATGAAAAACCTATTCCTATTAAAAATCTGAAACAAACCAATGAACAATTACTTTTGACAAGTTTGTCTTCTTGACCAACCAACCAGCTAATAAAAATCTCTGGCAACAAGCAACTAAATGATGACCCTTCTGAGTGTGGGCTTTCATTAAATTCCAGCCCCATCACTGCACTTCTGATGGCTGTTCCATCCTCACGTGGAATTGGGCCTATGGATGGTAGTTGGCAGCTCCAAGCCTACCTGCCTGGTCCTTTGTGTCAGATTTGGTGGTGCCCCAGGCCTGAAGTGTGTCAGGACTGAAAGGGCTCTTGAAGAGCTTTAAAGCATCGTTTCATGGGGTTGTGCAAGAAGCACACATCACTACTTACCTTATAGCAGCAATTTATATGCAGGAATGTAACAGATGTCTGCTGTCTGTCTCCTGGGTTACCAAATTAGTGTTTCTAACTTCGTACACGTGCCAAAAATAACAGCAGGTACAATTTATTTTAATTTTATCTGGTTTTGTTTCCTTTCAGGAAAGGGAAGCAAATAGAACGTTTATTTATGACAGAAGGAAGTAATATTTTTGCAAAAATTCCATATTCCAAATTGCCCTCTGACTTTGTGATCTCCACTCCAGGATGAGAGTTTTCTGTCAGCTCTTCCCTGGCTGTAGCTCTACCAATATTAGTCGATAGGAACATGAGGTCTGTGGAACAAGATCTGCCATGTAAAGAAAGGTCTCTTTAATGAAACAGTCCTCAGTCTGGAGAAATTTATACTTTTGGAAGGAGCTGATCTCTGAATGCACAAGAGGTCCCTTCACACTTCAGCTCATCTGCTGAATTTTGCATAATTGAAGATGAGCAGTGAGAAACTGGTGCTGGGCGTGGTGCATCCATAAGTAGAGATGGCAAAGGTACATCAAACATTTATGACATTTGAACATTCTACCTGCATGAATTCTAATATTTATTTCATGGAAACATGTTCTTTTTGGAATACATTCATAAAGGCTATCTGTTTGAGGTACACTGAATTTTTTGCAGATACGAGCAAGCAGTTTGGTGATGGACAGAATGAACCAGCATTATGTGGGATGTATTTTCTTTAGAAAGCAGAATTCTAAGTACCTGGTGGACCTGAAAGCACAGGGGCTCCAATTAAGAACTGGCTGTCTCTTTAGTTAGACAGACACTTCTTGGTGTTTACTCTAAATAAATGGCTAAGGTCCTGGAGACATGAAAAGAAAGAAGCACCAGGATTACCTTGCAGTGGTGTGGGGTTTTTTATTTGATACTGTAATTAATTTTAAAGATATTCAAATATATATATATTTCTTACAGGCTGTAAGCCTGCAGTTTGTGGCTATAGTCTTAATTGTTGTAAGTTGGATATGATGGGTTTTCCCAGCTTGCTTCAAGGACCAGGAAAAAAAGATGTTTAAGTAAGGAAGCAATGAGTGAGAATTGCTCAAACTAGGAATTTTTCTAGCAGGAAAAGCCTGCTAGACTTTTCCAGTGGAAACAGTATGAGATCCCCTTAGAATAACTGAATGTCCCACACTCCATCCTGGGGATTCTGGGATTCAGCAACTGCAGAGCACCTGGCGCCAGACACTGTCTGCAATTGCAGAATGTTTCTCTGGATGAGAGTGACCCAGCTGTCAGACACTGAGTCTGGACAACTAAAAGATGACTGTGGTACAGATGGACAAAACTCTTTTGTCGGATTATGTTTCTGAAAGAGCAAAGTTGAAAAGAATTTGTCAAAAATAACCACTCTATTTTTTCAGGACAAAGATAAACATCATCATTTTGGGAGTAAGTCAAATACCAAACAGGAAACAACTGCTTATTTTTAGGAGTGAGGAGCTGAGATAAAACAGGGTTGCATGAAGCCACTTGCAAACACATAAATTATTAAAATGTGTTGCAGCTATTACACAGATACTCAATAGGATGGATAAAAAGTTACCTGCAAGAAACTATGCAGGAATATTTTAACCCTGCTACTGCTGTTTAGAGGCTGTGCTCAGTGCTGATGGCTTGTATGTCTGGAAAAGGGATGGAATGGGAAAAGGATGTATGTCTGGAAAGGGGGAGCTGTTACATGGCATTTGCCTTGATAGGAAGTTGTTTAAGCTAACAAAAGCAAATTATCCCACTGTAATTGTTGTTTTTTTTAAAGTATTTTCTCCAGTGTTTTATGAAGAGCAGTGTTCTGTTCTCCACCATCATGCTCTTTGTTGCCTGAATCTTGGGTATTATTATCCTAAACGTATATCTTCTGCTGCCCACCATCAAAATGGTACCTGTAAAGAGTAAGGCTCTTTGACAGGTGCACTAATGTTCTTTCTACTGTAGTAATTTTTAGTCTGTGGAAATGAAAGTACTTTCCAAGGTAGTTATATTTATGCTATAGTTGGAGAGAGTGAGGCCAGTTGCCTTCCCCAGGGTTAGAGCAGCAGAGCCAACACAAGAACAAAAATCTCATGATGGAAAGCTGATTTCATGCTGTACTCACAGCTGCATAGGGCACAGATCTCTGTTTCACAAACAACTGACAGCATTCACGCTCTTTTAAAAAAACATTTTCTAGCCCAAACAGTAAGATGTGACCAGTAAGTCTCACATAATATAGCTGACAGGCAGGTTTCAGTTAATTTCCATTCCTCTCTTATTGTTTATTCAAATAAAATCTTTGCCACGCAGAATGAGTGAGAGCTGGAAGCACTGCACCCAGAAGCAAACTGAAGTGAATTTCATAGAAAGGAGCACAGGACAAAACAATTCTAATGGCTGTGCAGATGGGCAAACTTTGAATTAGTTCTAATACATACTAATAAATTTTAAATGTTTGTGAATCAGAGAAAGGTCACCTTAGATCATTTAGTGTTTGCTAATGTCCGTGCCAACCAGAATATAAATATATACAAAATTTCATGCAGATGTAGTGACCTTCTGGTCTTACTATGCTATTTACACTATTTACAGTCAGGTAATTTATGGGCTGTGGTGTTCAGAGTATGCTTATAGAATAAATATTCAATATAAGGAGAGAAACAGCAGATTTTTCGGATAATCTTTCATAGGTGGAATATACATCTCTTTATAACAGAACCCTTATTCATATATTTCTACCTTGTTCCATTTCTTCACATACCATGGGGTTATGGGGTTTTTTTCCCCATGAAAATGTGTTGAAGCTCTTTGTCTCATAAGTTTGATAGTGCTGCTTGTTTGGGAAAAATTGAAAATATGATCATCCCCACCAGTATGATCAACAGCCTCACTTTGGCTCTTCAAAATTGAGTCACCTCCTCAGTCTGAGGCCTCTAGACTTCTCTTTGATCAATGGAAAAGCAAAGATAAGTCTACAGAATGGCCTCTTTCACAAACCCTACATACTGATATCAAAATGGCAGTTTTAGATTATTTTGCATTTTCTGACCAATATTAGTGTACTATGGAGCAAAATTATCATTGTAGTTAAGTAGTTTGTTTAAGATTAAAATAATAAGATTAAAAAGATATAGTAGGATTGTTCCAATAAGCAGTATTTGAGTCTAGCTCCTGTGCTTAGTTGTAAACTAAATAATAATAAAGTAAATATTTAATTTAATAATTTACTTTAAATAAAGTAAATATTTATCTTACTTGTTATTGTAAAGTCTCTGAGGTGACAAGGCAAGCTCCTAATAGAGATTTCAGGAAGTGTATGCTATATTATATGTGTGTAAGTTGTCCCATCTAGATTGTTTATGAGTTCAATTTGGTGGAAGAAGTTGAGGTAGAAAGTTTATGTGATCCCATATTTCTACATAATCCCGTTGCTGCTATTTCACTTCTTTTTTCTTTTTGCACCTGAACTATTTGATTTCTTGATTTATGGTAGTTTTTATTTTCAGAGATGGGTTGCTGCTAGAAGACAAAGCTGCATTTGTGGTACCCAGCTTCAGTTTCTCAGTTTACCAAATGCCTTCACTGTGACCTTGAGTGAAGTAAATCTTAGGTGTCCAAAAGCGCTTCTGAGCACATGAGCAAATTAAGATCAGTCATGTTCTATTTCACTTCCCCACCCTCCCTATTCATTCCAAACAGGTTATGAAGATAAATAACAAAGTAAAGGCTTTGTGGTGTATTACTGTGAGAGGAATTACAAAAGTACTTGAGACAGTGAAATTATAATTCCTTCCTAGACAATCCTTGACAGAGTCCTCCAACACCTCCCTCCCAATGTCATTGAGTGCAGTTAATGAGCTCCTATAAGCAGAGTTGTGCTTTGTTATTTGAAATCCAGGGCCATTCCCCAGCCATAGCAGAGGAGAGCTGTTACCAGTGTTAGCAGAGTGCCACTTTCCTCACCAAAAGGCCACTGGCCATTAGCAACAACCTGCCCACCTGCCAGGGCAACGTGATGGAGCACCACTGCAGAGATGCCATCCAAGAGAATGATATCCTTAGCCCAAGCTGTCAAGTGGAGGCTATTTGTTATTGACTCAGAGGGGATATACTTATCTTTGTACCACATTCCTGAGTAAATTTTATGACTGAATTTCAATGATGGCTCAAATGTTACCTCAAGCAAGCTCTCTCTTCTATGTCAAAGAATGTAATCAAGTCAGGTGTGAAAATTCAAGAGCTCTTGAGAGCACTATGTAACTGGTACAAAACAGAGTGGCAATAAGTAGGGACCCTTTACTACAAATGTTTTCTGGTAGCAGAAAATGAGTGTTTGCTTTGAAGTGAATGATGAAGTGAATTAAGTAAGACTCTCTCTATTCAAGTCACAGTTAACAATGTGGTTATTGGGCTCTATTTTTATCTATTTACCACCATGAGTGAAACAGTTACCAGCCCCATTCTTTATAAGACTGAACATGGAAACACTTAACTCCAGTAAATAATGATCTCCAAAAGATGTGGTAACTGTAATCCAAAGCAACAGAATATTGTAAAAAAAAAAAAGGGGGGGGCAAATCAACCAGTGTTGAACGAGGTAGAAAATATTGACAATTATAAAAACATAAATTCTCTTTCCTCCACTTCATTATTTCCATATTCCTAGCGTTACTACTTTCATCTGATGTGGTAAAAATTATCTGATATTATCTGAGAGTCATACTCATGAGGGTTTGGTAATGTGTTAATTTCCATAGTAATGAGCTTCATTTTTCTTTCTGTATTACAGAATCAGGTTTCCAGCAGTCTCTGGAGGAACTTCAGCAGTGTAAGTTGGAAATGAATGTACACTGCATCAGTCACATTTTACAGCCTTGCCATGAGAGAAAGGCAGTTGTGCACTGGGCTCCAGGTTCCAGTGCTGTAGGTACCTCTCTTAAGGTGTAGATAAATCATGTCAGTGTAGTAGGATTGCATGAGAACAGAAAGTCAAACACATTAATTTGAGTGCCTGAGATTGCTGATGTATTTGCAGGAAGTGTCAAAAATATTAGCAGCACTACAGTTTTGTTTATAAAAGTGACAGGTTAGCAAAAATGGGATTGCTGTACCTTGCCTTAGCTGCATTATAATTTTTGTATCAAATATGAATATAAGTGACAACTGTGTTGACTGCAAAGCATTGCTGCTCGGTGGCTCTGGAGAATCAGCTCTATCTCCAGTGTTGTTTCTATCTGTGATAGACTCCCACCTGTGCTTGCAACTGCTGTGATGACTGAACTTCTTGCTGTCTGATTTCTTATTTTACGTTTCTGTGATACGGATGAGTTCACAGTTGTGATTGCCTGTGATTTTCCAAACAGCAAACATAGCACTTCATTTTGTAATAAATCATAATGAGAGTGAAAATGGGCACAATAGCAGCTGTTAATTTGGTACTAACATTTAGTTTCAAAGTAATACACAGATTTTGAACCACTAGTGAAGACCTCTGTCCTCCTCAGGTGCTATGAAAGACGTAGTTTACCAGATATTATTGCCTTAGCTATTCCATTTCACCATATTTTAGAAAAAGAAGTGCAGCTCCTTAATTTGAGCTGTTTTATGATTGTGTTTATAAGCTGTTAATTATCCCTGCCAAAGAGAACTTGGACTTTGTTTTTCAAATGACCAAGGTGTGGCTCATTGCTTTCAGAGCAAGCAAGTCGCTACCTTAAAACAACCCATTTGCCTGATCTAGTACAGTTGTGTGTGCTGCAGAGACACAATTTTAGTCACACACCACTGCCAGGATAGGAGTGGAAGTGTCAACCACAGGTTGGCCCTGGTGGTTGAACAAATCTCATGCCTACAGCACCCCTCAGGCAGGTCAGTGAATCCTCTCCCACTCATACTGGGCTGTTGAGAAGATCAGCTTTGGCAAAAGTGACTTTTCTCTGAGTAGTCCTTCTTGTACATTTATTCTCTGTGGGCTCATCATTCTTTTCTCCTGTTTTGCATTTCTTTCTGTGTAAGCTGGAGGTTGTTTTGTTGCTGTTTTAATAATTACAGATTGCATATTTTGCAAAGGTTTCCAGCTGCTGCTGCCATCTGTCCTCTTCACACACCACACAAAACATTTTTTTAATCAGCACTTGGTCTCTGTGGCCGCTGGAGCTGGTGTGATGCAGACTCAGTACTGCTAGGCACAGGCAGCCTAGCTGAGGGCAGAATGAGTTCTGAATGATCCTTGTGGGGCTGGACTCAGCATATGGGCTCTTTCTGTCAATCTTACATCATGTGCCTGTGTATGACTGTGTATGAGAGGTCTGGAATGGGCAGTTGGTGACCAGGAGCACACAGGTGAGCCTGGAGCTGGACATTTGCTGTTGGAAGGGGTTTGACATTCTCTGTAAAGGTTTCCTACTGGAGCTGTACTTGCCCTTGTTCTAAGGGGTCCCATCTGTACACATTCACTGCCTCTTACACATGTTAAACTTAATTCACAGCATAGTGAATGTGCCCCTGAAAACAGTTGTTCCTGATGGCTTCTTGCCCTGAGTGACCTCTTCATCTGTCATTCAATTTAGTTTTTTCATCAGTACCTTTAATCTTTAGTGTTTATAGGGTGACCAGAAGTGAATGCTTCAAAGTGCAAAAGAACACAAAAATCTGTTATGTCAAATGGGATAGTCCCTCATGTCTAAGCAATAGATAATAAGTGTGATGTGGATTTATCAGATCTCTCTTTGCTTTATTTTGAGTCATAGTTTCTTTTTATTTTTTTTAAACTTTGGGAAGAACAGCACTGTCCTCTTCCTACCTCAGGTGCAGAATATGGACCATCTGATACAGCACTTTCCAAACAGATGGTTTATCTCTTTCTGTGCTTGAATGCAATTTCTTTTCATTTTTCATCAATATTGTAGCATAAAGGCCATCTCTACTGAAAGCTGATAAAATTCTCCTTGACTTCTATTGCTAGGGAGGCACTCTGTGATTTCCAGCATTATTCCTTTCAGCTTTCTGGTATCTTAGCCAAATTCTCTTCTGTGAAGGTCTCTTGCCACTATGCTCTTAACTGAAATACTTTGCTCCTAATTAGCTTTAATAATATCCAGTCATTACAGTGGCCCAGTGGCTTCTTAATCTCAGTTAAGGAGTTATGTATTTTGCCACTGATTCCATCTTCTTTCAGAATCAGAAAACCCTGATTCAAACATAAAAATATTCCTTCAAGCAGATAAAAGATAAATCAAATTTTACAAGAGACATTTGAAAATTAGTGAGTGAAATCTGCACACTCCTCTTGATGTTACCTTGATTTAACCAAGTCTAAGAATATTAGGACTCTGTCTGGTTTAAAATCCCCTTAATTACTAGAATAAAGGCAATAAAGAATAATAAAAAAATTCTTACATTAATCCTGAACTCAGCTGCTCCATAGCAAAAGCTTGCAGTGAGCCATTGAGAAGGAAGAGATAGAAGTGTGAACTGCAGATTTAGATGGTCATTATTAAAAACAAATGATGTTTGGAAAGGGAACCATATAAATAAGAAGGGGTGGAGAAATTTATTAACTCTTCTAACATTATAATAGGAAGATTTCCTAAAGATTTCTACTAAATTCACCTTGCCAGGCAGCTGGGCTCAGCAGTTAGCTGGAAAGCATGAAGGGATGAAGGGAATGCCCCCTGGAACCTCATGGGGACTGCACAACACCTATCAATCCTGTGGGCTGTTGAAAAGGGGCTTATCAATTCAGTCAGTGTTTTTACCCCCCTGCCAACCAACAGTGCCTCCATTTAGGATGTTTCTGAAATAGCTTCTCAGGTTTATAGAAAGGTAAATGTGACCATGCCATAAAGCCACTAATCTCCTTTGCTTTGCCCAGTGGTAATTCTACTTTTCCTGGAGGAGTGCTCAGTCTTAGAAACTATTTCTTCAATGTTTTTACTTCCACCCAGATTTTTAACAGATGTCTAAAGCTGCAGCCACTATGAAGGGTGAATCAGACCATGTGTCTGTTTGCTGATCGGGTTTTTAATTTATTCCATATGGAATTAAGAAAAAACATTTAAACAACAGTATTTTAGTGATGACAACTGTGTCAAGAAGAGCTTATCTAGCAAGAGGAGCAGGAATGATCTGTGTGAACTCCTTGGTGCCCTGCAGTTCTGTCGGCATGAAAAGTGATGGAAACAAACGAAAACCTTTTGAAGAAAAGTAGCTTTGCTTTATTCTTTGTTGCTTTGTTAGTTCTGTTGTGCACAAGCTGAAGCATGTGAGGAATCAGAATCATTAGGGCTGGAAAAGGTCTCCAGGATCATTGAATCCAATCTTTTACCAAACACTGCCATGTCAACTAAACCAGAGCACCAAGTGCCATATCCAGTCGTTTCTCCAACTCTTCCAGAGACAGTGACTCCACCACTTCCCTGGGAAGCCCATTCCAGTGCCTAACCACCCTTTCAGGGAGGTGGGAAGGTGATGGGTTAAGACAGACTTGTGAGATAAGTAGCAAAGGGCTGAGTGTAGCTCTACTTGAATCCCACCATGTGTGCCATTGTCACTGGGAAAGTCGTGGCTCTGGCTCCTCGTACCTCTCCTGCCTCAGGCAGGCAGCCTGTCAGTCGAACTGGGAAAGAGTACCTGACAGCAAAAGGAGTGACAACATGAGACTGGAAATGGAAATAAATCAGAGAACATGTCCAGTTCAAGTATTTTTCCCAACCCTGAAGTTTTGTTAGAGTCTTTACAGGTCAAGGGTACACCCAAACTCAGTCACAGCTGAATTTTTATTTCAGCAGCTACTCTGTTGTTGCCTCTGAATTGCTGTACATGTTCAGCTGGATGTTTGGTAAAGCAAAGTGACCTTCCACACTCACTGATGCTTATAGGCATTGTTACTAATCAAGATTTATATTTATTTTTACTTCTGGCTCATAACATCCATGATGCTTTTCTGGCTTTCTGGATTCATGTGACCTTTGAGAGAAGGAGAAACATGTATTATTTCTATGCAATGTTATTTTCTTCTGTCTTTGTGTTGGCTAAATATAGGGATGCACTGTTGTATTCAGAAGGTGCTGCAAATTACATATTGCATACTTTATTCTCAAATCTCTGCATTATTTGATTTGTTGCCCCTTCTAATTCATGACAATGTAAATTAAGTCAGAATCCCATGTCTGTGCACACCTTTTCCTGTGCGGAGGTGCTGCTGGGAAAGCCCCACTTTTTCAGAGGTTCTCAAGTCTTCTGTATCCATTTAGTTTCAATTCATGGATAGATAAAGTTCTCTTTAATTTTTCCATGCTCAAATTTAATGCTATCACATAAAATATTAAACCATCAGAGAATGCCAGAAATGTTTTTCTACAATGTTTCTCTACAATTACAGAATGCAATTAATGAATATGGTAAAATTAATCAGCAAAATGCCCTTTTGAGTCTCGAGGATGAGATTTCGTTCCCACTACTCCACAGTTCCATTCTGTCACTGTTGTTGTGCCATGCTTCTCTGTGCAGGCATTCCTGTGAAGGGGATGTCTGTGTAGATCAAAAAGGCTGCTCTGCCTCAGCAAGGGTGACAGAATCAGGCCTTATTGTCACCTCACTCCAGGCACAACCAATTAATCCCTGTTAATAAACACGTAGCTGTGGAAGGGATGAGGAATTCTGTAGGAATCAGAGAGCAGAGTTAAATACTTTGGGTGGGAAGGTCACCCTGTGTCTGTCCCCAGGGGTGTCATCAGCTGGGGGTGAGGAAAACACGTCTCTGTTAGTGACTGCCTGCTTGCAGGATTACCTGTTATGCTCAGCTCATCTTCAGTTTGATGTAATTAGTTCATGTTCATTCCGTGGCCAACTCATCCCTCTGATAACTTACAGCACTGATTAATTAAAGTCATAATTGGCCATCATATTTATTTAACTACCAAGTATTTTACGTAATGAGTGAATACACTTAGCCACTATTGGGAAAGAGTTTGTTAATCTAATTAAAAATGACACCCATATGGGGCTTACAAACTTACTAAGAATGTATAACAAGTTCAGATAAGCTCTTTTAAAGTGTGATTTTGTTAACCTTGACCACAGTGTCCTTTCTACAGTATGTTTTCCTTCTGATCAAATGAAAATGTCAAAAAAGAACACATCCACAGATCAGGAGCCACTGGTCCAGGCAAACTGCAGCTAACTTTGTTTTAACACAGATGAGAAAATCAATTTTAATTAATTTATCTCAATATTTTCAGTAGACTGTTTATCCCTGCTTTTAATTTGTAAGAGCATCATTTTCCCTTCTTATTTCCCAGGTAGCATCAGAATTTGCTGTTACTTGCCATGAAGATTGTTAATATTTATTAATATTGAGTACATTATGTATATAAACACTATTTACTTAATAAAATAAAAACCTTGAATATCTTTATCTATAGAAAAAAATACATGTGCTATGTATGACTACAGACACTAATTTGATGAACTGAGTATGCACAAAATGTGCTAACTTTGTAACAAAGGTTTTATACAATGAAAAAGAAGCATTTGGGAACTTTAATGAATCTGTAATGAGTTTGATCTCCTCAGAAAGGAGACAAGTGTTGAACATCTGATGGCATTGCTCTTCAAAGCCTTCCACAATAGTGATGCTCAGTATATTTTGTTCCAGTGCTGCAGCACTCCAGAAGTGTAGAAGGATGTTTTAAAAATAAAGGTGCCTTTTCTCATCAAAAAGCACCATCTAGCGTTGGTTTGTAAAACTTTAGCCAAAAATATAAAGAACAATGGAAAAAACCCCCAAACTCAGGACTTCACTGTAAAATAAATGGAAAGACCAGAAAGGAAAAATAACACTGGCTCCACAAGTGTTAATTTCTGGGACACAGTAAGATTTCCTTGGCACTTGGAGTAATAAGTTCACTCTAGGGGCCTTCCAAAATGTTCTCAATAATCTCTCAGATCCCCTCCCTTGTATTTGGATCTCTTGTCTTCCAACCTGAGATACAGGGCAGAAACCTCTCCTTGTGACCCAGATGCTTGTAAAATGGCTATAATTTGTACAGAACCTAAGAGAGAATTACTTCATTAAACAGGCAGGAAGCTGTAGGAAAATATGATATTGTTCCTCCTAAGTATGCTTATTCTTGTCACAGTGTTAGCCTTTTGTCTCTGCTAGAGTGCACATTTTACTTTCAGGCTTGGACTGAAATCCATTTGCCTGTCACGCAGTGCTCCCAGAGGGACACTGCTCACAGCCAGCCCCCAGGGCAGCCCCGTGTCCCTGGGAACAGCAAACTGTTGGAGTCCAGGAAACCTGGGAAACTTTTTCTCTTGCTCAGGGTGGGCTGGGACCCCCCACCCCTGACATCCCAGGGGGACACAGCCTTTGATCTGTGTCCCTGGAAAAAGCTCCCCAAAACTTTTGGATGAACTGCAAGCATCGAGAATGTGAGACAGATTGTGGTTAGTTTATCACAAGGTAGAAAATCATAGTTTTGAGTTTTTTAGTGTAGAAGTGAATGGGGACAAACATGAAAGATTCAAGGTGGTGGGCCTGGGTCTTTCCTTCTTCTCCTTCTCCTCCATTTCTGCTGTGGTGGTGGCATTAATTGATTAGTAAGATAGATGTGGGGTAGAAAAAAAACGTGTTAACTAGGATTAATAGTTATTAGTACACTGTTAAAAATATCTTACTGTTAATTGAGTAAAAAGTCTTTAAAACATTCTGAACTCAAGGTCTTGTGGCCATTTTGCAGCATAATTCTGACAGTGCTAAGCTCAGGCAGAGCAGCACACAGAAATTGAGATAAGAACTTAATTAACAACACTTGTGACTCTTTCTTTCCTAGTATGGAACTTGAAGAAAGAAAAAAAACAATAGCCCGGCCAGGGGTGGCAGGCTCTTTCAGCAAACCTCAGGTGCTTCTAATGTGTGTGATTCAGGAGAAAGCTGAAACCTTGGTGGGATGAAAATGAGCAGGATTAGAGGTAGGAAGAGAATTCTTTGCTTGCCACTCACACGCCTGTGGTTAGGAGTGCACAAAGAGAGACTTGGGCTCCTTCCATGGCCCAGTGAGATTTTTGTACAAGTTCCAGCAAAACATTTCAGACAGAGGATGAGAGTTCCAGCAGAGACCTCTGGTAAAGACCTGCCATTGTATTCCCTGTTGTATTCCCTGTTGTGTTCCCTGCAGCCCAGGGCTTGGAACAGCCTCACTGAGGTGAGTGAAAGATGTTTATCCTGTTATCACATTTTACCTGGCAGATTTCTGCTCACTGGATGAGTAGATCATGTGAATGATTCTTGAAATTGCAGAGCACTAAGAGTCTTCTTATCTCAGTAGGAGCTCTATGTGTAAAATCTTTCCATGAATTGCTAATATATAATCACGGACTGGTGCCTGCAGTAAGGAGAATATCTCAGATGTGGCAGAGTGAATGTGACCTACAATTATCTGCTCTGGGAAGAGGACAGATTGAAAGTTAAGGTTTAGCTGGAAAAAGAATGGAGCAGTAGTTGGCTTTCCTGATCTCTCTTGAATCTATGTTATTTAATATGTAGCAGACCTTAAAATTTCAGTCTCTGGAGACCAAATACAGGTGTAAAAATTATCGAGAATTTGACCAAAAAGGCACTGGAGTCTAGAAGATATTTGCAGTAACTGCTGAGAATTTTGGATCTGTCCCAAAGTAATCTGCTTGATTAACAAAGAAAAGCATGTTCTGAAGAAATGAAAGGCTTATAAAGAAATAGATAGGACAACCTTAACAGAATTCCCCAGTACACTGATATCTTTACAGTTTAAACAAGCTCTAAAGTTCTAGAGAACCATTTTTCATATGTGGCAAGATTTTGCCTCAGGGATAAAAAAACAAAGAAAAAAAAGTCCTATGTCCCATGAGTCCTTAAAAGAATGCCAACAAAATAAACAAGTGGTAGAGAGAAATGAAATACAATGTTTTCAGAACTGGAGGTAGGAAAGATGCTATAGAAACCATCTGAAAAAAATGAAAAAAAGTCTGTACAGTGAAATTCAAATTTACTACAAACACAAGCAGTAGATCACTTACTATTGTTACCTTTGCTGTGGCAGCTATTGCTTTAGAATTACCTAGTTTTTATTTTAGAGCAAACCTGGGGAAAAACTTAGATGCATTAAGCATGTAAAGAAAAGTTTAGAAAAAACATGTGAAAGCAACTTGTATTGTTTTAGACCAGGCCAAAGCTGAACCAAAACATTAAAATACAATGTTTCAGAATTTCTGAGAGGGTTAATGTAAAATGTTGTTTCTGCACTAAACCATAGGGATTTTATATTCAAATATTCATTAACTCCCTCAGGTTTTGATGCCAATCCTAAAACATTAAACTGGAGAAATACAACATGGCTTTCCAAAATTGGTGAGATAATCCCAGCTCTCCCGATACAATCCAACTTTCTTAATGCTTCAGCTTCCTAAATCACAGTTTATATGAGAATCATAGATGTTTCACTGTAAAATTCAGACAGTTTTCAAGGTAACAGAACAACCTTAAACAATTATGGATTTCATACACAGAGAATTCAGAAGAGATCTGAAATACATGCCAAAAGATCTCATTTTATTTAAGACAATTTAATGATTTTTGTAGCTGGATTAATGTTATCAGAATATTGGGAGGGGGAATGTTTGAAAAAGAAAATAGACAAAATAGTCTGTGCTACACCTTGTTTTCTGCTTGCATGGAAGATGCATTCTTGGGTTTTATCTTGAGGCTGCAGGTGAATTTTAGATAAAAGGTGACCTGCTAAGCAGGTACACAACCTATGTGTATATATGAATGTCACTGTATAGACACAGATTTGGATATGCATACAGTGATTCATCAGTGTCCTTTGATGTATTGACTTGTAAAATTTATCCAGAGGAATGAACCACTAATTGAAAATTTGAGTCTGCTGAAAGTGAATGAGGATGATAGGGAGGTTTTGCAGTCCTCCCAGATATATTCCATGGACCTCCAGACACTTAGGAGGCTGGATTAAGGTTTAAAATCTACCTGTGGTTACGTGATGGGAACACCAGATGGCAATAGAATGACATTGGAAACATTTCCGTGCCCTTCTGCTTTGAATGCAGGAATGAGGAAACGAAGGACAATAAAACTGCTTTGACCCTGTGTTTGAAAACGTTGATTAGTAGGAGTTGATATTCTGCTCAACCAAGCATGATTTTATACTGAGGAAGGCCCAGGATTTCATGGATAGGAGGTTTTGAAAAGAGAGCTCAATGAGAAATTACCCTAGATGTTGGTTTGTTTAATTCTGAAGATTCAAAAATAAACTTCGACTTGCATTAGTAGCTGTATTACAATTAGCTGGAGCTCACAGCCCTTTCTTGTTAGCCAGACATGGAACAATCACAGACACACCTGCTCTGATCAGGAGTAGAGGGAAGAGCAGCTTCAGCTGGCACTGCCCAGGCTGGGCAAGAAGAGCAGCACAGCAAGTGGAAGGGGCCAGGGGAGTGGTGGAAGCAGCAGGTGTTAGGATGGAGCATCACTAATCCACTGGGGCAGCTCTGGTTGCACAGTGTTCCCAGTGGGGAGGAAATCTAGTTTTCTATGTTTTGAAGAGTTGCTCGTGCATAAGTGTGAGCATAGCTGCCTCTGGCTTTAGTCAGGTTCCAATCCAAGCCTCAGAAAGCTTGTTGTCTAGAGAGTGTTAAATGCTAACTGGCTAGCGACCTCAAGGGTGTATTAAATATAAAAAATAGAGAGATATTATTAAAAAAAAGGCATGTTTTTAGTGGAGATTTGAGTTATATCTGCAGGTCTGAATAAATGTGACCTGCTGTCTGGAGCTGTATTGAGACTTGGATCCAAAATGGCATGGAGTTCACAAAGATGAGAGACAGTGGCTCCAGCAGTGAGCATAGGTTCTGAAAGTAGGACTCCAAGTATAACTGGTTTTATTCTGTGTTGAAGCTTCTCCCCAGAATAGCCTCAGACTTAGTTTTCACAAGAACATCTATTTATAGCCATTTTATCCAATAAAGTGGCAATTGTTTTGTTCTGAATCAGTAGAAAGGAGATTAACTCTGCCATGTTGGCTTTTAGATGAGATTTTGGTGTGTGCTTATGCTAGGGGAGCCTGGTGACTCTGCAGCTATCTGAAAGAATTAGATTCATCTTCAGTCAACAAGATGCTTTCTGCCTGTTAAAGTCTGCAAAAGCCAAAGTGACACTTGCTAAATTATTCTCACTATCCAGTTGAAAACTGTTTTCTCATTCAATAATTTTTTTTCCCTTTTATCCTTGCAAGGGGTACTTTCTTGTGTTACTTATAGAAGTGCAGAAAGGTTGACAACCTTGTTTAATTTTCATCTCAGCTAAAATGATTTCTCCCCTCCAGAGGTCTGTGAGGGATCTCAAACTGAGAGTGAAGAAATGTGAAGTTTTTCTGTTAATCAAAATGTGTTGCAGCAACAAATTTTAATGCCAGGAAGGATAAAGATTAGCCTGTTATTGTATTTAATGTTGAAGAAGTAACGAGATAAGTGCCAGGCATGTGAGCTAAGAGTGCAATAAAAGTTTTAATCACGCTGAATTTTGCCCATGAATCAGTACAGTGTTTTACAACAGAGTCATACATTGATGTAGGTGTTTCTGTGCATGGAAATAAACACACCCATGCACATCTCAGCGTGGACAGTAATGATACATCAGGAACTGTGGTGGAAAAGTCTGCAGTGTGTTAGAACAGAACTGGTAGCAACTTAATTGGTAACATCTTTTCAAAGGAGACATCTGGGTGCAGTAGAAATTTACCTTGAATCTATAGCAGCATTTAAGATTCCAGGTTTAGTTAACAGATGGCAGATAGGAAGCTGTAAAAGAGTAAGACTGAATTAAATGCCTATAACCCATTTTGTTTCCCCTAATAATCTGGAAGACCTTGGCAGAGGTCTGAAAGCTCGTTTGATTGCAATAGACTAGGTGATATATCCTCTAAGGTACAATGGGGAAAGCATTTCTCAGCATGTCACCACCTTAATATTAAGCAGCAAAAAAACAAGGCAAACTCTGAATTTAGCTACTGGTGTATGACACTCTCCACTTTTCACAAAGGAATTTTTCTGGTCCAACCTCAAGCTGTAGGGAATTGAATCTCTCGTTTACTACTTGTACTACTACTTAACTGCACTGAGATAGTGAGGAAGTAAAAACATTTACTTCCCTTCCATTATATTGAAATATCCTGTTTACCCAGAGGATGGAAGCACCTGACCTCTGATCTCCAGTGAGCCATTTCTATCTGGTAATTTGGTTTTCTTGTTAGTGCATAAGGAAGAGAGATGGGAAGACCTCCTTGGGTTTTTTAAAAATCAAGTGTTCCTCGTTAGTTTTGCATGCAAACTGGTCTACATTTCATTGTCCTTAATTTCCTGATAGAAAATTTTTCTGGATTGTTCTGGCAAGTGAACTATGTCAGCATATAAACTGCATTTTCAGCTTACACTAATGGATTTTCTTTCCTTAGAGCCATAAGAAAATTGTACCAAAAAGTGGAGAGCAAATAGCTCTTTATGTTTGTAATAGCTGTTTATTTTTCATGGTATACATCTCTCATTTTCAGCACTTTCAGTGATAGCAGGAGCTTGACATTACAATTAAGAAGTTACATAAGTACCCAAAAGATTGCATTGATGTGGGTTTACAAATCCTTTTGGATTCAATGATAAAGCAGTATCTTTGTTGAAAAAAAAAAGGGATTAACAATTCTTTCAAACTGCCACCCTGTGAGGGCTTTTAAAGGCAATGATAAGTTAAGGCAGGAGCATTGGCCAGTGAGTTACAGGAGCAGAGAGACTGCACAGGCCATGGGTCAGCATAAAGGTGCTGGTGCTGAGGAGGAAGGGGAATTGTGGTGGACCTCATGAATTTAGGCTGTGCTGCTTTCCTAGACACAACAAATGGAAATAGAGCAAGGTGGAGGGGCATTGGACTTGAGGTCCTTGTAGCCCCCTGCCAAGGGGGAATGCTGAACCCAGGATCAGACCTTTACAGGAGAACTGCTCCTAATAAGCATGGGCCAGTGTGTCTCGAGCAAGGAGAAAAGGACTGAGCCATACCCTTTGAACCTCAGCCATGCCTGAAATGTCACTATGAAGAGCAGCCTGAGGTCAGCTGTGAACTTGAGAGATACTCTTGCAATTTTCCAGCAGAGCAGCTCGTAGCAGATCTTCCTTCTGAGATTCTGTGTTATTCTTTTTAACCTGTTTTCATGCCTTACCATGGCCAGGGGCCCTGACTGTGAGAGGCTTTAAAAATCAGCTTTCTCCTCCTGCATTATTATTCATTTTTTGTAGGTGAAGACGGGGATATTTATTAATCATAAACACATTGGATTCATGGAACTAAGTTAGTCTTAGTTACTTGAAATATTTTGGCCAAGCTCAGTTAAAAATGGAGTGTACTTAGAGCTTTGCACAGGGAGCCAGATATTGTTACCCAGTGGAATCCATCAAAAGTGGCTTGAAAGGAGGTTTTTGCCATCTGTTTTCACTAAAATCTGAATACAATTATGCATCATAAGAAGTACATGGAGTGTACATCTAAATCTTCTCTTTGTTAAGGAGAGTAACATGATCAAACAATTTTGAATGACTGAAGGTGAAAGGGCTACTCTAGATACTGTCACTTGTATTTTTTGAAATTTCATCCCTTGCAACTGGGGAAACTGATTCTGGGGCTTCTAGGTGGCTCCGTTATTCTGAATTGTTTGTTGATAAAGAAAATGCCACAGGTTGTTTTGAAAGTTTGATTTTTAGCTTTTGTTGGTTGTTTGCCATTCCAGAGGCTTACTGGTGTATTATCTACCTTCCCTTGGGACCTCAGAGGTGTTCAGAAAGAAAATAACGAATGATGCCATTTCTGTATCAATACTTTTTATGGCGAATGTTAAATGTTTGATAAACTGAGCAACATTTTCAGTTTTCAAGGGTCAATATGATGATTATTCTCATTATATTACATGATCAATGCTATCACACCACATATAACAATGAGATAAATTTGCATGTGGATGAAATATTTGCTAATCTAACTTGGTATTTGACCCAGAGCTATTGTGGACAAGAAAAATATCAATAATAAATATTTTGTAGCCACTGCCTTTTATGTGTTGCACAGGATTAATTGCACAGTTCAATGAAAAACAAACTGAAAAATAAGTGAGAAGATTATATTAAGAAATAGTCAGGATAATGTATCTTGGAGCTAAATTTACCATGTAAAACCAATAGTGTACATTGATAGCACCTGAGAGTAATGCATGTACTAGAGAAAATTATATTGCAATATGCCTTGATTACCATCTGCTTGATTTTAATTAATTTCCTTAATTGGAGAACAATGCATTTTCTAATTACACATGAAAACACCACTAGCTATTGCAGTCTTTATCTACTGCACCAACTCTCCTGGTAGACCCACTGCCTGTCTAATTTATAAAGCCTCATCTCAGTGAACACGGGCTGTTTGGCAGACCCATGACAATTACTCAAATTAATTACATGTGAAGCAACATTCCAAACTTGTAATTTAGGTGCAATAAAATTCTAACAGTGAATAACTTAGCTCACATGGATATAAGGGTGAAACCTCCACCAGAAATGTAATTAGAAAACAGTAGAGTTGAAGCTAGAATCAAATTTAAAGTGAAATGTACCATCTGAGTAAATGCTTTGGAGATAATGGCTTTGACCATAGGAATGGAAATTAGTCTTCTTACTTCAGACCAAAAAGGTAGTATAACATAAAAATCACTTAACAGGTAAATAATAAAATATTTAAGCCACAAAATCAAAACATCAAGCCCAGAGGACAAATTTATTCTACCTGTAGCTCTATTGAGATCTAACTTAGTTACAGACGATATAAAATTGGCTCACTGATTTAAACTAGAATTTCTTTACATTAAATGTCCTTCTCTTCTGTAGACTAATGGAATAAATCCATCAAGGTATTGCTATCTTGTGGCTTAATCTTCTTTTGGATGTAGTCCATCACAGTTCAGCAAGGTACCCTTTCACAGATTCCCATTTCTCTGGCTGAAGCTCAAGAGTGTCCTGAATAAGAAGGGGGAGTGGCTCTGATCTGATTTATCACCTGCTTCATTTTTGCAAGATTAATTCTATGCCAGGTATTTGAGTTGTTTTGAAATGGGATCACATTTATCTGTATTATGTGATCCTGTCTTCAAGGGCAAACTGCAAAATCAGGGCAGTGCCTTGGGTGGAAAGAGGAGCCAGGGGTTCAGAGAGAGCTCCAGGGGCTTCCTGTTCACCTTGGAGGGAAGCACTTTGCAACGCTGCAGCCAAATGCTGCCCTTAGGAACATCTGCTCTCTAGTTATTCATTTGGACCCCTCTGCTAAATGTACTTTGAGATCAAATCTGTTAAGTGACACATTTCTGAAAGTTTGAAATGCACAAAAAAACCCCAAACTACAAGTCCCTGTTTGTAGTTTGCAGAATAGAATATCATTGATATGGAATTAAAAACGTTGGTGCAGAACCCAGCACAACCTTTCCAGTGCATTTGACCAATAACTCACTGGACATGAGCTCAAGTTGCCATGCATGGTTTTGATCCTCCATTCTTTAACACCACAATTAAATTTAGAAATTTTGCAGTGACTAAGATAACTCACATAAGAAAGAGGAAAATAGTTCAAGTTGCAGCATATACAAGGCCTGGGAGAAGTATCAGGCAAGAAAATTCAGGAAAATAATCAGCTAGAGGGCAACTGAGAAGGATTTCATTTCCAAGGAGATATTGAAGAAGGAATATGGGAGAAACTGCAGCACAGGGGAATAGACAGCCTGCCATACACACATTGGGGAGCAGAGAGGGAGGGCTGGATTACTTTGTTCTGCAAGTGTGTCCGTGACTGAGATAGGAATTTCTGGAAGAGCTGATGTATACATGATTGCAAAATTTACACAGCAAAGTACATGCTAGGTATTTTTTCTATAGCTGTTATTAAAAGAAACCAACAAAGAGAAAAATGTCTCCAGTGCATTCTTAGGATCACAGTTTCTTGTGGCTTGGGTAGAATGTGTTTGGAGGCTTTCCTGTGCAGGTTTGAATTCCTCTGCAGGTATTCTATTGTCTACATACATGAGGTCTATACATTTGTTTTAAACCAAGTTTAATCAAAGGAAAATGATGTTTATTTTGACTCTTGATGTACTTTTCATGCGTCTCTCATCCTCTAAAACATTTTATTCATCAGTTGTGCATCCATTTGCCAGTGGCACTAATAACTGAGTGCTGTTCCTTTAAAGAAATTTGAATGGAGCTCTTTGAATGTGTCAAAATGTTTTCAATTATTCACTATCAGGAAAGCTACAAGCATATGGGAAATTGGTCTGTGGAAACAAAATATCTGATTGAGGGAGAACTGATTTGACTCAGAACTAACCATCCAGGGTGGGGTTTTGCGATGTTTTCTGATAATCCAGTTACACAATTTGACAGTCCTGTCTGTGATCTTATGAATTTATTTAACCTCTTATTGTCATGCTTAAATGCAAAGGTTGAGCCTGAACCTCCACCTTTGAGAAATATTGTCACCTGAGGCAAAAACCCAAGGTCTTCCAGGGAATCGATATTGCAAAATGATTGTGTTGGCAGGTGTTACTTCTCTCGTTGTCCAGATGGGCTCCCCTTGCTGAAGTTAGCTCCATGTAATCATTTTGCTCTAACTGCTGCATGAAAACTGTGTAACCTGTGCATTGCATGTCACAGAGCATGGGAGAGGGTGATGTAAATGATATGAACTATGTGGCCCTGTATAGAAATAGATTCTAATATGATAATGAGTTTGCTGAGAAGACCTAACATGTAGACATAATGAAATGAAATTTTTCACATAGTTTTTAAAGTGAGAAAAATGACTGTAATCCAGTTTCTCTTGTGCCTTCATTTTTCAGGGTAACACTGACACTTACTAAAGCAGTATTTTGTTTGATTGAAAAACAAACCCCCTGTAAGCCTGGGCTTAGTCCTTGTTCTGCTGATTTCACCACTGAACCCAATGAAGTTGTCTAATATCAGCTTGAGTATTGTATTGTAGCTGCACTGTAAAGTATGTCCAGGTTATCCCTTTGTGGCTCTTCACAAAGGATGAATTTGAAAACTTTCTGGCAAATAATCACTTCTTTTTATGTGAACTTTTTATGAGTTATTAGAAACTCATTATATATTCCAGAGTTCCCTGGCAGCTGTTACCTGCCCTCCTTATTCTCTTTCTATCTCATAAATGTTCTATTTTAACACTACTATTCACATAAATAATGGTGATTTTTTTTTTTTTCCCAAAATGGGAGACCTTACTTGTATTAGAAATATTTATAATGGTAAAATAATACTAGTAAAAACTCTTACATGTCATTCTTCTGTATCTGAAGTACAGAAAACAACTCAGGAGAATTTTATTCTCCTGGTTTTAATCATTTGCTTCATACACCACCAATAAAGAATGAGGAAGATATTCAATCTGTCCTCATAAACTCACTATAAATATTGTGGTTCAAATATACAGATTTCAGGTGGGATTTTCTGAGACTCTCAGACAATTTAAATATTTCAGTCACAGGAAGTATTACATGTTATTTGACTCCTACGACTAGTGTAACTTTCAATTATTTTAGAATATTTAAAGAAAAATTTAATTGTTTGAGACATGCATTCCTCAGGTTTGCTCTCAAAGAGTCCATCTCCTCCGTGTGGAGCAGGTTTGTTCCGTGTCATTCCTGGAGCATGTGCTCTTGCAGATTCCCAGCTCCTGAGCAGTTGTCACAGCTGCCAGCTGGAGGTGGGAGGCAGGACTCTGTGCCACCATCTCGGTCGGCACAGGCACAGAGCTGTTCCCCAGCCCTGCTAGCAGGAGGCTCTGGAGGCTCTGGAATTCCAGCTCCCTCACCCACTCTGTGCCTCCTGAGCCTTCTCTGCACAGCTGAGGCTGTGCTTGGTGGCACTCTGTGCCTGGTGACACTCTGTGCCTGGTGGCACTCTGTGCTCGGTGACACTCTGTGCTTGGTGGCACTCTGTGCCTGGTGACACTCTGTGCTTGGTGGCACTCTGTGCTTGGTGGCACTCTGTGCTCGGTGACACTCTGTGCCTGGTGACATTGTTCGGTGACACTCTGTGCTCGGTGACACTCTGTGCCTGGTGACACTCTGTGCCTGGTGACATTGTTCGGTGACACTCTGTGCTCGGTGACACTCTGTGCTGGGTGACACTCTGTGCTCGGTGGCACTCTGTGCTTGGTGACACTCTGTGCTCAGTGACACTCTGTGCCTGGTGGCACTCAGTGCTTGGTGGCTCTCTGTGCTCGGTGACACTCTGTGCTCGGTGACACTCTGTGCTGGGTGACACTCTGTGCTCGGTGGCACTCTGTGCTTGGTGGCACTCTGTGCCTGGTGACACTCTGTGCTTGGTGGCACTCTGTGCCTGGTGACACTCTGTGCCTGGTGACATTGTTCGGTGACACTCTGTGCTCGGTGGCACTCTGTGCCTGGTGGCACTCTGTGCTTGGTGTCTCTCTGTGCTTGGTGACACTCTGTTCTCGGTGACACCGTGTCTGTCCCCAGGCCTCAGAGAGACCTTCTCCTGCACTGCTGTGATGTCCTGCATCTGGCAACTGAAGAAAAGTTTTTAACCTACCTAGACTGCGTTTGTTAGCAGGAACCTTTCCACTTACTGCTGAGGGAATTCTGCCCTAGTGAGAAGTGCCAAGCCTGGATATCCACATCAGGAAGGGAGGTTTCTCTGATGAGGCTAGGAAACATCAATGGCTGTTTCATACAGTCTGCAATCAGCTTTGTGTTCTCAGGCATTCTTACACTTGCTTTATCAAGGTATTGCAAAGCTTTACTTCAGTAACTTTCAAATCCAAGCACCTTATACCAAAATATAAATAAAATGGTCAGGCAATTATGCTCCTTATATGGGATTACACTTTTTATAGCAGTAGCAGTATTGTCAGAAAAATGAGAGTAAGCAAATTTGTGGGAGGAGAATTTTGTTTCATTTGGTTTAAGTTAGTATGCTAGGTGTAAGTTGATATTATCTCTGCTTCCAGTCTACTATTTTTTAAATTTAGAAATATAGTTAATGAGCATGCTGTGTCTGATGAACTCGTTCAAGTCCTTGTGATCCTATGAATAAATATTTAGATTGAGACAGGACATCTTTGTCTAGCTGAAGAAGCAGGCAGATGACAGAATCAAACAATGGTGATGTGCATCATGCAGGAAATTAATTTCTTCTCAGGAAAGTTCCATGGAGATTCTGGGCATATCAGTGCAACACAGTATTAGGGACTTTATTTAAGATCTGTACCTAAGATTAAATCTCTGTAAGAGTATTTGAGGACTGCATTTCCCTATATAGGACATTTTTGGCAGCATTTGGTGGAGTTCACAAATGTGGTGCCTTCAGGTGACAGTTGCCTTGATGCATTTTTGACAGAATTCTGCTACTCTTTCATTAACAACTGGTGGGAACCAGATGGGTGCAGTACAGCAGGAGGCTGGGACTGACCTATTTGCTGGGCAGTCCTGAAGCAACCATCTCCTCTAACAATGATCTGTGAACTGTGGTGGATGCATTTCTTGTCAGATGGTTTTGTACAATCACCAAACCTCTGCTAACTTTGACAGTAAAATTATGAATGGATGCCTCTACAGTCGTTTTTTGACACGTGCATGTAAAGCCTGCCAGCAGTAAGGATGCAGTAATGCAGACTTGCCCATGCATCTTCAGAGAACTGATCCTGATCCTGAGAGATTTAAGCTGAAGGGAATGATTAGAGAGTGGCTGTGTTTTAAATGGTACAATTCTATCTTATCTTGCAGCAGCTTTTCAAGAGTGATTTTATAAAAATCAGAATATTGTCTATTAACTTTTCTCTCTGAGACTACCTTGGGTTTTGTTTCTAAAGTCAATGTCTTTCAAGATTTTCTGCTGAACTATCAAACTTTCCAACTAATTTATCTCCTAAGGAATAAAAGATAAAATTCCAGGGTAGGCTGTAGAAGGGCTAAATTTCTAGAGAGCAGAGAGTAATGATGAATTGTGTGCAAAATGGCACTGGTCCTCCTGCTCCCTTCCCTCAGCAATTTCACTCCCCTCTCTAGAGGTTCAGTTGCCTAAAACTATTCCAATATCAAAAATGAGGAAAGCTTTCCAGCCTGGAGGTACATGATATTTCATGTCAACAACAGAAGAAAATGGATTGACATGATTAGCTACATTTTGTATCCAGCAAGAGTTTGCCAGGAAGATAAAGAATGTTATTGATAATCAATTAATCTTTTCTTTTTGAAAGCCTAGGATGGGAAAAGTCCCCTTAGGGTTGATTTGCAGGAACATATAGCCACTAAATCTTCTTTTAGATGCCAGTATTTAGATGTCACTAGCATTCACAAAAACCTTCACTCAGCTCTTGACTGACCATAGGGGCAGCTGTCCCTCAGCAGTGGAGATTTTCTGGTGAAGCTATAAATCTTCTTTTGTGTAATTAGTTGATGACAGTCTTAGCCTGTACCTGAGATGTGCCAGGATTCACCAGCAGCCTCGTACACATCCCCAGGGCTCCTTACAATGGTGGTAAAACACCTCCATACATTGGTGCCTCTGGGAAACAGATGAGAACTGTCCTGCCCTGGACTAATGTGCAGTGGGGATTTGAGTGTGGATCTTCCATTTCTCCTGACAATAGCTAATGTCTGATGCAGAGAATGTTCTGGAAATTATCCCAGATCTCAATTCTTCCCCTTGTTCCAGTTTATGTATAAAGTGGAACATTTCTTAGACTCTGCTTCTGAAGAAACCATCACACTGCAGAGTCACTCTTGATTTGCCACTTGCTTAGAAAGGGCAGATAAAAGCTACAGCTTTTACCAGGACAGACTGGGGGGGATCAACCAGTCACAACTACAGTGGAAATGGTAACTTTATTTTAGAAACTTCATTTGTTCTACATATCTCTGAACAAGAATTTTTGGAAACAATTGTGTCTATAAATAGAAAGTGATAGTAGTGTGCACAAAAATATTTATATGTAGGGCTTACATAATTCAACTTCAGTTCCTTTCAATCTATCCAACTGCTCTTAGAGGCTTCTCCAAGAGTGTTTTTATCTTTTAGGAGTGATTCTGAAATGAATGGTTTAATTTAGTCATTGCTTCTAATGGCAATCCTTTTAGAGAGATTAGAGAAAAGAGAGAAATGGGCACAAATTGCAGTACTGCACAGGAGAAGGTAATATTCTACAATCTGAAGGTTAATGCTGTTGGTAAAATATTACATTTTAGTACTCCTTGATGCAAATTTTAGCAAAATACTAGGCTTTACTGGTCTGTCACTGAGATTCCACATTTTATTTTGAAAAAATGTATTTTTCTTTTGAGAAGTACAGGTGGCAGTGTTGAATAAATTACTGGAGCTGTATCTTCACAGAAAATACAGAAATTTAGTTTTTGTGCTGATGATCTAAAGCTCAGTGACTGTCTCTCTCATTATTCTCCCAGGTCAGTGACCATCTCATCGTATTATCTTAAATAATTAAGAGGGTAAAGCTTCTGCTAATACTGGAGAACAGCAAAGATTTTGTATCCTGTATAAATTGAGCATGAGTGAGGTGCTTGCCAGGTAGTTAATCAAAGTAAAGGGCAGCATTTTGAATCCAGGCTTTTAGTTCACCTAAAATGGTGCAGTTCTCTCGAATGCATTGAAATGATGCAGATTACATTAGCTGTGAATTCACTGAATTCATATTTTGAATTATTTTTCCTAGAATGAAAATCTCTTCTCTTTTAAGCTGAATTATTTCATAATTAGATATTAGTTGTATTTAAAGGCACTGAAGGCACTTGCTGGCTTCCCAGCTAGGTAAGGTCAGCGCTGCAGCCCTGGGTGCTGTGAGTGTGAGCAGTGCTGCTGGCTCTGTGGGGAGAGCAGGCTGCACTCACAGCCAAGTGATGGTCACAGCCCACATGGCAGTGGCCACCAAATGCCCTGTGAATTCCAGCATGAGCCCGACTGAAGGCTCTGCTCCGAGCTCAAGAGCTGTTCCCAGTGCTGCAGAGGACTCAAATTTGGGTTTTTTGAGCTGTAACTGGGGGAGCCTGGTTTCTCCTGGAGTTGTGCATTGTAGCTGAGTGCCTGTCATACTAAAGAAGCCCTGACTGAAGTCTGTGCCAGAGTAAAGATATACATAAAGTGCTTTATTTCATGTAGTTTCTCTGGTGTCTAGCACGGAATATTTTTAATTTTTCAATCTTGTGGTTAAGTTTCAGGGAACCTGGCCAATGAATTTATAAGGCAGAGGCTGAGAATTTTTTGTACCAACAGTAGGAAAGACCCAGTTTCCCAAGAAGGAAACAATATATGTGGGTGAAGAGAAATGCTCAGAGTATGAGAGGGACCAGGACTGTACCAGCTCTGTGCAGCTGCATGTCTTCTGCTTCGAGGGGACAGACAGAGGTATAACAAGTCTAGAAGAGAGACAAACTTCGATGCAAACTTCTGCCTAGGAAGGGGAGCCTCACCTCCAGGTGGTGGAGGATTGCCATTGCTGTCATTGCCAGGTACATTCTCTGCCTTGCAGTGTCATTCTGGGGCAGTTCCTCCTTGTGTATTTTGTGTCTCTCCATGTCATACACACAGACACATAGACAAGAGGCCATGAAAACAGGGATAGGGGATGCCACTCACATATCACCATTATCTCTCTTATTTCTATGGAATTTGTTCAGTATGACTGAGAGGTGTACACTTAATTTGATCTTTTCAGTCCCAACCACTCTCCCTTCTTCATGAATCAAGGGAAGTTCAGGCCTTTCTCTTACAAATAAACAGAATAATACATTTTTCTGTAATTTTATCTTCGAAATTGACTGAACCTGTTGTGCTGAGGTATTGCTGAAATACTCATTTTGAAATGAGGCCCGAATTAATCGGACAAGATATTGCAGGAAAGTTCTAGTTGACTTTTAACAAAATATTTGCAAGTATGTAAAATGAGTCTAGGCATTCAAACCCCAGAAACTGTGTAAGGAAAAAATCAGCATACTTCAGAAATGTCAAATCTGGAACTGCTGTGGATCCAGGGTTTTACCCTGTGACATCCACAGTCACACTGGAAGTATGTTAATGCTGGGAAAAATGTAATACTATCACTTCTGTTCTTCATTTCATTTATCTCCTCCTACTTCTCAGCCTACTCTTATCTGAAGTGTCTGCTGAATTGTGCTAGAGTGTCTCATCCACAGATGAAGTCAAGGAAAAGCACATAATCCCATCTCTTCGTCAGGATGTGTTGAGTTCAGTGTACTCACTGCATTTCCACGGAAAAGAGCAGGAAAGTGAGCAAAGGCAGAGTTATGAAAGGTGCTTGGCATTTAGTTCTGCTGTTTTATGAAATGTGAGCAGACAGGACAAAGAAAGGGTGAATATTTTCTGTTTACATGACACCCTGCTGGTAAGACATAAACCTTTAGATTACTTATCTGTGTCCTGTGGAGTACCTGATGGCTGGGGAGGCATGTACTGAAGATCAAACTGCTGTGATTTTTGCATGCAATATTTTCCTAGGCAATGTTCTTGCTTTCCTTTATAATTGCATTTGTTGGATAACACAGTCATGCGTGGGCTGGCTTACCTGCAAATGCAATCACTGTCACTATCATAGCTACACAGAAACTGAAGGGCTTTATTCATATCTACATCAAAGCTTCCTTGGTTTTCTCTGGTGTTTTAACGTTGCAATAAATATTCTTTAAGTCTCTTTACACCATCACAGTGGGAAGAAAAAATCTTACTGCATATCAGAATCTGGCTGATAGGGTTCCCTCAGTTGCTCACACCTGGGGAGAAGTCATAGAATGGTTTGAGTTGGAAATGACCTTAAAGATCATCTCGTTCCAACCCCTACCATGGGCTGAGACACCCTCCACTATCCCAGGGTGCTCAGAGCCTCATCCAGCCTGGCCTTGAACACTTCCAGCTATGGGGCATCAACAACTTCCCTGAGCAACCTGTGCCAGGGCCTCACCACCCTCACAAGGAAGAATTTTTCCCTAATACCTAATCCAAATCTTCTCTTGGTTTGAAGCCATTCCCCCTTGTCCTGTCACTCCAGACTCTTGTAGAAAGTCTCTCTTCATCTTTCCTGTCGGCTCCCTTCAGGTACTGGAAGGCTGCAATTAGGTTACCCCAAAGCCTTTTCTTTTCCAGGCTGAACAACCTCACTTCCCTCAGCCCTTCCTTGTAGCCGAGGTGCTCCATCCCTCTGATCACCTTGATGGCTCTCAAGTCACATCATGCAGAGCAAGCAAATACATTCTATTAAGGACTGTATCTTTTTTTTTCTTTGTTTCCCTATATGCTGATGATCTTCGCATTCATTTTTATATCTAAATGCCACCTTTTTCCCTAAACTCCTCAGAAAGTAAATTTTTGGTGATTTTTTTCCTCTCAAGTAGTTATAAGAGAAAGAAATCTGTAGAGTGGCTTGTGAAAAATCAGTCAGTTCAGAGGTGGTTCTCTGTGTATAGGCTGCTTGGCTGAAGAAAAGGCATGCAAAGCATGCATGCATGAGGAGCTGACAAACAGGCAGATGAGGCTGGGAGCTGTGCCCTTAAAAGCATCCTAGGAGAGATGCACATGTTCAAGGGAGTGCTCTGGGAACTCTGAGACTGTACTGCTTCATTTATCCTTGGAAATTAAAATGGAGAAGAAGATGCTGTGAGCAGCTCAATATGATTATCATTTGTGACATGCTGCAGGACTTAAAATTGCTTGTGGCTGTGGCCTTTACTGCTAATGAGTAAATGCTTCCCTTGGTTACACCTGTGCTGCTCCACTGACTCCATGGATCTGTTATGGCAAATGGGAGTGAAACTGGAATAAAGCACTTAAAATGCACGGCTGTAACTGAAATGCTGATCACAACAGTAAGCATTTTTGGAGAAGAAATTTTAAGAAACAGGCACCTATGTTTTCTTTGTACTACTCATTTACAGTCTACTTCTCTTCTTCCTGCGAATAAACTATAAAATGATCAAACACAGCCTGGATCATAAAAAAAAAAAAAGTGTGGACTAAACATAATGAGTTTTGTTCCTTTCTCAGGAGATTCAAATGAGAAGGTGCAAGGGCTGCTCTACTATATACATGTGTTTTTGGGCACACATAGGAATTCTGTGTAGATGAACCTCACTGATATCCAAATTGGCTCAGAAGCTGACATTATGGGATTTGAAATATTTGAAGCTGGGGCTAGGACTGTTTCCTCCATCTATGGGCTTCATGAGTTAAAGCCCCACAGTGTCCTGTTTATTCTTAATTACTCTCAGGAAGTCCTTGTTAAATTTTTGCTGATTTTGGCAATAAGATAGAAGCCCCCTAGTGAATGGCATCTTTTAAATCAAACAGTTCTGCTTACTTAATAGCAACTTTTTCTGACATATACTAGTTTTCCATCTTCTGTATATCTTCTGTGTATTTTGTTTTGCTTAAGAGTCATTCCCCTCACTTGAGCTCAGAGACATTTGCAAACCTTCTGCCTGAAATAGCTCCAATGAATTCTCTAAGCATAAGCATTGCAGTACCTTAGCTATGTGACTGATGAGCTATCAGCTCCTTCAGAGGAATAATACTGACACTGGCATTGCTGAATTAGGGCAGACATGGAAGAAGAACCTCTTTTAATTGCGATGTCATAAGAATTCACAAAATTACCAACATACAATGGTGAGTACACACATGTGGGGATGGGACAGCTTGAGATGTTCATAATATTCCACATAGTTTACATGGCTGAATTTACCCCAGTTTAGAAGTAGCTGAAGTTGTTTAGTGTCTACTTGGTCTCTGCAGCATGGATAAGAAGGTTTCCAGTGCTAAACAGCCAAAAATATGGTTCATTAGTTGTAGCCACTGTGGTAACAATGTGGTAGCATTGTTGTAATAAGTTAATAAGAAATAAGGCAGTAATGAAACTGTCATATATAATTGGATATGAATTAGTATGGCAGATAGAAAGCTATTCCCAGCCCTGGAAGCAGCCATTCCAAAGCTGGACCGAAGCACAGCAGTACATAGGAGCTGCTGTTGTCTTTACTCCTGTACTGATAAAAGAGGGACTTGGACTCCAGTCTGGCACTTTTCACAAGAATAAACAAAACAAACTTGGCCCAAAGGATGTGGCAAATTGAAAGGAGTTTGGTGTGTGGCACATTTTATGCAGTTAGTGTTGTGGTTGGTAAGAGAGTTACTTGCTGGGTCACTGCACTGTGAAACCTCTCCTGGATTACTGCTCCATCCATTTGGCCTGCTCTATCTCCTTATCACATAATTCCTTACTGGACTGAGGATATTTTCTGTTAAATCTTAGCTTTGAAATGATGAATCAAGGTTGATTGCAGTTAAATATGTCCCGATTAGATCAAATGGTTTGATGGGCAGGGAAATTGTTTGATGGATGTATTATTTATAAAGTAGAACACTCCTGTTGGTGACACCCTGGCTGTTTCCATCTGGGATGGGTGCCAAGAGGACTCATTTTCCCTCAGCAGCACAAAGCTCAGCTGCCTGAGGTTATGGACTCTCATCTACCCTGGGCATTGCAACCACGGGTACATTTTCTGTGCTACTCTTTGGATTATGGTGCAGGAGCTGAACACATGTCCGAGAAAAAGTGTGTGGAAAAATGAGTTACTGTGGAATGGCATTGCTGAACCTTGTGTGTGCAAATTTTGATAAAGAGGCAATTTCCTGGCTCTTTGTGTTTCACCAACTTTGCAGCTCTAGCCCGGTGAGCTCAGCATAGGAAAGTTTCAAACAGGTGTCTCTGTGACAGGTAGATTGTTTTCAAAATGCCTGGAACTTCAGTTCAACATGGAGATCTGCAGAGAAAGGAGTAACAGTGTTTTACTGTTGATCATGAAATAGTTTTAATAATGATGAATCACTAAATTAATGTTGACTTGAAAATGCTCTGCTATTTTCTTTACAAAGTTCCTGTTTGGATGAAGTTTGTTATTTCTTAATTGAATTTCATTTTATAGAGAGAACGTCTTGAATGCGTGTTAATTGTGCTATATCAAATGAGCTGTGGATTTCTGTAAATGTGTTAAAATAAAAGTATACTCAAGAGATAAAACACTGTATGACCTTCTCCCTCTGTCATATGCCGAAAATTCCCTAATATTTTATCATTGTTTCAGCACAATTTTCCAAAATTACTATAGATAACACTGGTTATGAAAGGCAGCTTTTTCCAGTACCTTTTCCCAAGAACCTGGGGTGGTAGTTAATTTGAATTTTAGCATGTGAGAGAGACCTAATAACTATTAAAAATGCTTATACAGGTTAAATATTAAATTCATCTGATGATTAGTGCCCGGTTTAATTCAATTGCTTCTGGTATTTGGACTAAAATACTAAGTGATCTCACCTGGAAACAACAGCAGACGTGCAGTTGAGGTGAGCACCAGCTCACAAGAGAGACAGGGGCAGATGAGCTTCTTGTGAAGAGGGATTGTGAAGGAGAACCACCAGAAGAGTCTGCAAAATACTACCAAATTCTTGCCATGTGCCTTGTCATCTCACCAGGGTGAAATGTTTCATTTCCCTTCTCTAGGATGTTTGTTGTCACTGGAACAAGGAAAAAGCAAGATCAGGTCTCTGGCTCCTAGCTGATAACGTGAGGACAGCTAAGGCAGGGATGAAACTGGAATCAAGAACATTGCCAGCAATAATTTCAGGATGTTTTTAAACCTCTGCCTCTCTGGTTGCTGGAAGTCCCCCAAGGGTATTTCTACCCATGACACAGAGCCAGGTGAGCTCTCCTTAAACAAGATGATTTCAGGAAAGGGAATGGTGTAACTTTTTAATTGTGTCATTATATGACTTTTATAATGTAAGTAACTTCAAAGAGCTTGCTGGTAAAAAACTCAAGTTATTCTACAGCTCTTTCATAGAAGTATTAACATACACATGCATGTGACTAAATTGTTTATTTATTTATTTTAATAATACCAGAGTCCTCAACACAAAAACAATGTTTTACAACTTCTTTCTATATAAATATAGTCATATGTCTTTAAGTCTCCTTTTGTCTTTTCAAGGTAGTCTCTTGTTTCACCTATCTTTCTAATTCTCTTTAGCTGGCAGATGTGTTTATGAACACTGGTATTGCCCATATTCTAGGAATTTATGAACTGTTCCAAAATTAATGTGGATTAGATTATATGTAAGAAACTAATGAAGAATATCACTTTGGACAAAAATCAGTAGTCACTATTCGGATTATGTATCAAATGCTCATTATAATTTGGGGTTTTTTTAATGCAGAAAAATAGAAAATATGTCCTACCTATAGAGATATTTGTATATCATATTTTTAGTGCTAATTCCAATATTTTCATGACATTCATCCTTCACTTCAATGTTAATGAGGTTGCTGGCAAGATGGCCTCTAATGATCCAGACTGCTTTTTCACTGCCTATTGAGAGGAGTCTTCCTCCCATGGGACAGACACTGTTTGGTTGATTGCTTGGTATTTGCATAATTATTCACTCAAAAAATAGTGTATGTGTGGATTTCAACAGCAGAGCAGTAAGTAACATTAGTCAACTTTTTGGATTGATATATTATTATTTACTTATTTGAAGTATTCAGTTTTAGCTACTTAAATGCATAAATGAAAGTATTTAGAGTGTTATAAATTGTGAGATTATAAACAAACATGTCTACTGTTCAGGTAAATTCTCCTTTTCCTTGCTGTGATGAGACCTTTGGATGTAACCATTTAAAATTAACATTTTGTCTGACAAAGGCTTTTTTTTTCTTCTTCCATTTTTATAGTAAAGCAGTGTTTTCCATTAATTAGTTTTCTGATATCATTATTGCTATTTAAAAGATTTAAAAAAAAAAAAAAAAGAAAACCAAGAGACTGGCACATTTACAGAACAGGCTGGATTAGATGACCTGTAAGGGTCCCTTGGGGAAATTGAATGTAACTTATTCCCTGCTCACTTTCCCCAAGGCTCCATTTCCCTCCTTCATTCCAGATTCTTGTACATTTGTCCCCTTCACCCCTGCCCAAAGCAGCACGTGGGGATGGGGAATGGAGACTGTGGCCAGCCCATAACACCTCATCCTTGCACCTCTGCCCTGCTCCAGTCCATAGCCTGCCCTTCCTTCAGGATGAACCTGCTCCAGCAGGGCATCTCCCCAGCCACAGCTCCCTCAGAGAACATAAGCTGCTCTTAGTTCCCCTCAGAAGGAGATGGTGAGGTCAGGCAGCTCCTCAAACAGGCTGTGCTCTAACAGAACCCACAGCATTTCCCTGTGGAACACCAGCTTCCCTAGTTTGGAGGAGAAGCCCTTGAAGTGTTGGAGTACCAGCCAAGCACCCAACATAGGTGGTCCAGGCTCTTAAATACCAGGGGTGATGTTTTAAGATTGATTGGAACCCACTTTCTAGGAAGAATAAAGTACTATAAAGCATGGATGCATATCCTGTCAGTCTTAGCAGAGGAAAAACTTCAGCTCAGCTTACTCAACACTCTTATCCTGAATTTCCTCTTTCAATTCAGTGTTCTCAGGATAGTACAGTAAGGAAAAGGACTTCTCTTAGCACCTAGCAAAGCAGAATTTAGTGTACAGCCAGTTAATTTTCCTCATCTTTTACAGCATACTACAAATCAACTTTTGAGAGAGGATTGGTACGAATATCAGTGCTTAGATATTAAAAATGAGATTGACAAAGTCCTTCAGATTATTTTCAGCACTTTTTTAAGGAACAGTAAGATAACACAAAGTTGATTCCTTTCTATGGTTAAGATGGAAACCATTTTAGCATGTGATGGCCCTCCTTGGATGTTAATCATCTTTGTCTTTAATGCAATTAGTCACAGTTGTGGTTCGTTAGAAGTAGTAGGACAGACCTCTTTGGTGGAATCCATAATTCTACCTTTTTTTTTAAGGAAAATGTAGAACATACATTTCAATGGGACCAAAAATCCCAAACTATAAACTTCAGGAGGGAAAAGTGTGCATTGGTCAGCTGCTTAGGGAGAAAGAGCTGCAGCTTAAATTTAAGATGGAAAGCTGAATGGAGCAATGCTGTATTTAGAGACATCACTGGGGTTTGTGGCAACCAAAGGCATTTGTGAGGGATTCTGTGGAAAAAGTGAAAGCACTGAGAAGCACAACTACTGTCCTCTGTTTTTCATGCAGCCATTCCATCCAGTATTGCAGTTTCTTTGGTGATTTTGCTGCTGCTGGCAGGAGGGGTTGGATATTTACACGAGGCACACTGATGAGGGCTGTGGAAGGGAGCGTGTGTTTTGTCAGGGTATTAACACAGCTCAAGGTCTCTTGTCACAAGTGTTTATGGTGATGAGACAAATACAGAGCAATTACCAGTTACTGGGCAATAATTTGGCAACATTTTCAAAGTGGTAAACAGAAGTGACTGGAGTAATATATGAGTTGGGGCATCATCCCAAAAACCTATCAACACTAATTACAGATTTGGTGCACCAGGTGATCGTTCAGCAAACATTTGCAGCTCTTATGCTTTTTTTGTTTATTTGTTTCCATGAGATGCAGTCCTCAGCGTGGGACCACAGCTCTTCCCTGCCAGTCTCCCACACTGTGCTTTCCCTGCTTCCTTTTCCACATGGTTTTGTCATGGAAAGACAAGATATTTTGGAATAATCTGGGCTGGAGAAAACCAGTTGCACCCCATGGGCTATCTTGCAAGGGTGAAAATTATATGGTTAATAACTGATATACATGTTGAGGTTTCTAATAAGGATAATAAGGAATATATTTAATTGGGAATTGTACATAGGACACTTGAGATCTGTTCTCAGCTCTGCCAGACTTTCTGTGTCACTATTGGTTAGTGTGTTTGTGGTTCCAGCTCCTGCTTTTAAAGAGAAAGGATATTTCTATGTGAGGGCAGCAAATGTACCTGGGGCTGAAGGCAGATACCTCATCAATAAGGTGCATACAAATATCTAGAATAGATGAGAAATTGTCAGACAATATAGGTCAGAGTTGTGCTTAGGGACAGCTTTATTTGTAAAATCAAAATACTCCAGTTCATAAATACACTGACAGGCATACATTCTTAATGGATCACTGGGGGAGGGGAAGCAAAAAATCCAAAACCTCAAACTTCAAAAACACAACAAAAATACCCCCCACCCCGAATCCTAAAAAGACAAAAGAAAAAAACAAACCCTTACAAAAAGCCAACAAACCCCCAAAACAGTAAGGTATTGAATAAAGCAAAATTTGTCCAGAAGACTGAACAACCTCATTTTCAGCTTGTTGCTCTCACCTTCTCCCATGCAGGAAAATTCTGTGTGCACAGGTGAGCTCCAGCACAGCAGCAGCTGCACTGAAATTAGTGAGGCTCTACATCTGCTCTGCATCTGCTTATCTGCACAGGCTGCAGCTGAGCTAAAATGGGGACACAATTAACAAAACTTTTGATTGTTTTTATTTTTCCTGGTTTCCTGGCGTCTTTAAACACTTTTTCATGGCATTCACTCTCTTGTGGAAACAGGGAGTATAGTGGCAATATGGTAACTACTTCAGATTTATATTCTTGCATGCATTTTTAACAGAAGGATAATGTGAGGGGAGCTTTCAAAGGGTGAAAGAGTTGTACTATGCGTTGGAGCTTTCCTTTTGAGGGAATTTATTTTCAAAAATATTTTTATTTAATGACTGTGTTACTGTACAGTGTGTACTGATTTCTGAAGGGGAGTTAAATGTTCTTGTACTTTGGTAGGTTTTTCCTTGAATTATAGATGGAATGATGCTGTTGGGAATGCTACTGCTTGAAGGAGATAAAGCACTACTCTGGCACATTTCACTTCAAGTCTCACATGAAACCAGCCTGGTGGTCTGAGCTCTGGCTGGTGACAGTCCTTCATTGTGGTACTTACTGTGTTTAGTGGTGCAAGGCCAGCCCTTCCATCTAACAAATGCCAAACAGACACTTGTTTCTAGGTTGTCCTCACCCCTTGTGGCTTTTCTACATCATGGGAACAGCCTCTGTAAGAATATGGTCCAAGTTACCTTCTGTGATGTGGTTTGCACAGTCTCATTAACTTTCTTATCAAGCCTAGTCCTGCACACTTGTGTCTGCAGCACTTGTCTGCATGCTTTGCCAAGGGAGCTGACACTGCATAGAAACATCACAGCTCCAAGTGCCAGTGGATGGCTCACTGTTAAACCTGTTAGGAGTGCTTGCATGAGCCTTGCTGAAGCTGAAAAAACCCCATGAATTGAAACATGCTCTCATAAATCCTTTTTTTTTTTTTTCATTTGTAAAATAGGTAGTTTTTTTAGGGTAAAAGCATATTAGCTGGACAGTCGCTGTACACTTCTCTAGGCAGTGTGTATAGCTGAATCCCTGGGGCTCTGAGACTTATTCAACAAGGTGTCAAGAATTTCAGTTTATGTTAAACAGTTTAAGGATTCTTTCCTTGAAACTGAGATAAGAGCCAGGATAGTAGACCAAGCAGTTGCCTTCTCAGGGTAGCTAAGGGTGTTAAAGCATTTGACCTTAACTTCACATTGCAAACCGCTGGTGTTGTTTCACCACAGCTTTTGCAGGCAGTCTGTATTTATGCTGCCTTCTGGGAGTAGTGGAGTTGTGATATGAAAGGGTTTTTTTAAAGTGTTAATTTTGACATTATCAAACAAGTTTCAATCTAAAAGTTAAAGGTGACTAGTTTTTTAAAACCCAAACATACTACTGAGTATTTCAATTAATGATGCAGTCATTTTCTGTGAATGGGGAAGACTTGCACTTTTAGACCTACGGTAGCCCATGAAGTGGTGGTAAGATCTACTGAGTAAAAAAAGATTAGCTCAGTTAGCCTGGGTCCCTGTGGTTATTCTGACACATATTTAGGTCATCATTGGGTTTGTTACATGTGCAAAAAGCAGCAGCCCTGTAAGTGCCTGAACTCTCTGCTAATGAGTAGTACAAAACATGTTTTTGCCTGTGGTTTTTTTCTTTATTTTCTTGTGACTGCAGGAATACACTGTGTTTCCATAGGTAAGTATTGTTTTGGACAAGTCTACATCTTTTTGTTAATAATCCTGCCCATGTCCTGATTCTGATTGAAATTCATCCTCTAGGCTCGAGTTGTTTAACAGACTCTTCTGGCTTTTACCTCTGGGTGACCAGAGTAGTTGGATATTACCAAACACAGATAATAACTGCAGATTGGTAGGATCTGCATAAGAACTTCTGCTCTCCATTAACCCTAAATATGCTCCTGAGGGCAGCAGAAAAGCAGTGGTAGAGAGCTCCACAGCCAAGCTGGTGGCCATAAATTCCTTCAGAATTATCCTAGAGGGTTCTTTTTAAAGTGAATGGAGGAGTTTTGAAGGCTGGGATAGGAGTTTAAATATCTTCCAAGAAGGAGCAGCAAAGAGGGTGAAAGCTCCTTGGTTTTAAAGAAAGAAGTGAGAATGTGAGAGGAGAATGTGCAGCACCCGAAGGAACATAGGAGTCTTTTAGGGCCAATTTAAACAGAAACTCTGAGGTTTCCTTTTGATACACCTTGATGGTTTTGTTATACCTGCACTGTAATTCACAGTCATCCCACACACAGCCCTGTGTTGCTGTGTTAATTGAAGATTTAGTCATCCAGGAAGATTAGCCCAGTGTACTCCTTGAAAATTGCATATCACGTCATTAAACTAAAGTTAATGCTGGACAGTTTGTTGCAGAAAGTTAATCATTTTGTCCTCCAGATCCTTGGAGAGCCTTGAGAAAAATTACACTCCTTTAACTGTTTTTTCAGAATGTAGTCTGCATTTTATTTTTCTGGTGCTACTGAGTGTGTATTTAATTCTCATGGTGTTGTCTTTTTGGTTTTTGTTACTCTACGACCATCACAAAATATGCAGCAGCAAAATGCATCAAGAAACAAAGTGCTACATTAACCAAGAGCTCCATATTATATTAGCCAAACTTTGCTATTAACATTTCATGAGCAGAGATTAATAAAACATCACACAATTAAATATTTCATATTACCAATTGCTTCTGATTAGCAGGCTCATGAACAGTGTGGAAAAATATGATAGGTTGAACACTCTTCACTATTATATGTGATGCTGGAAGGGCAAACCTATTACTCTAGTAAGTCATAGTTGATTTGGTGCAAATCACACATTCATTTAGCAAGTTTATTCTTTTAAAAAAACTAATCATAAATAATTGTTATGTCACTACTTGTCAGTAATTAGCTTATACTTTAACTGGTGTGCAGAAAGATTAATTTTTCAATAGTTTTATTTCCTGCATTATTTATTTGGATAACTTTGATTAAATAATTCTCAAATTGACCTGGAGGAGATTTGTTGGCAGGATGACAATATTTATTGCATGTGAAGAGGTTTTGTTCACGTGTTCTTCAGAAGAGCTGTTTCATAAGATGCCTATCTTTAGAAAGTACTTATGTGGCAATTACATAGTATTTATTTATGCCCTTATGCATCAAAATAAGCCAGTTTGTAAAAGTCTTGCTCAGGCTGCTGAGGAATAATTTGGAGGAGTGGATTGAGCAAAGACAATCTGACACCACTAATGTCACTTCTAAAAGCTGTCCCTTTCCCCAGTGAGGGAGATTTTTCTCCTCTCAGTATGTCTTTTCTCTCCATTTTTAAAGGCTGTATTCCGGTACTGGGAGAAGCCCAGCAATGGAGAGTTATACTAATTAAAGCACATACTCCTCTAGACACCTTTCCCTTCCATTTTTAGCCCTGACATAATAAATCTCCCTATTCAGAGTTCTCTCTTCTCTGCATGCTTTCAGTTTTAGCTGCTTAAAAATGGGTATTTTCATGAGTCATGTATTAAAACTTATCTGTTATGAACTGAAAGGGTTTTGGTCTTTTCTGCAGTGTTCACTGTAAAGAGAAAATCTATGTCCTCTCATAGCTTGGCTCACTTGGGAATTCAGTCACTTTTCTGGGGTTTTATATGGTCCCCTGTGGTATTTGATGATCATTCTTTAAATAGCAATGTATTCTGTCATCCTCTTCTGTTCCCTGAAGCTACTCTGTTTGTCCTGAAATGCTCTTCTATTTGTTGTGGAAATTCTCAGCTTTTCTGAGAAAGGGATTGGTTAAAAAAAGTCTTTATAGAAATTATTCATCTGTTGACAATCCTGCAACAACACAGGGCACAGCAGCAGAGGGAGGGCTTAGGTGGAGGAACACATCTCAGTGAAATTAAAGGTAACTGTCCTTCCCTTTGGCACACTGTTCCTGTGAGGGTGCAGTACTGATCCCATTTGTGCCAAGTGCCTTCAAAAGCAGGCCTGGGAAATGTTTGAAATAATACTAACAAGGAAAAGATGAAATGTAATGACTTACTTTTCTTTCTTCTAATTTATTTCTGTTTAATATATTCCTTAAACCTTGATAGGTGAAGAGCCATTTAGAAAAAGTAGCAAGGCTTAATCAAGACCCAGGAAGTAATTTAATTTTCTTTACAACATCTTTTAGCCAACTGATACAATGTTAAACTTCTATCACAATTATAATCATGATCCAAATGAGAAATACAGTACAGATGTTAATTCCCTTTGTTTACATAAAACTGTGAAAACTGCAGTTGATGGTGGTGTAAGAAGGAAAATACCTGGAGGTAATTCTTTCAAAAGCAATCATTCAGGAATATCTAAACTGAACTTGTTTGAAAGGGAGGATGAGCAAACATTTACATATGAAATGTAAATTTCATACACAGTAAGCATGCCCACAGTTACAGAGCTCATCTGCATTTAGAAGATTACGAGAGAAGAGAAATAATTTTTTACATAAATGAACTATGTAAAGTAAGTGCAAACAAAGAGGGACAGAATTCACTGAACTCAGAAGTTATGGAAAGGGAGACAGAAAACTAGTTGTTTTCAAGGCAAGTTACTATTAATACTTTGAGATTTTCTGTGGGAGAAGACACTGACCAAGAAGTAAGAGTGAAGTTTTATAAAAGCATGGCTCAGGGGAGAGCCTTTACAAAGGCAGAGATCCCTTTTAGGGGTAAAAACTGGAAAATCTCAGTCCTAAGAGGTAAAGGTGGAATCCTGGCTGCATGAAAATCAGTAGTAAAAATTGTTAATCTTTTGAAAAGAATCAGGATTTTTCTCATTGTTACATACTGGAGTAAGCACTGAACTAAGAACCAGAACATTCTGGATTCTGATTCACAAGTCTGTATGGTACATACATTCTCACAATCTTGTCCTCATGTTTTAACCTGCATGGTGTTTCTCATGCACTGCAGAGACAATTAAATAAAAGCTCCTATTCGTATAAAAGTAAATGTGATCTAATTTCTTAGGTTTGGTATTTGTGGTATTAACATTTTACAGCTGTCTATGACTAAATTCTGTCTCACCCCATGATGTAAGTGCCTTACAGAAGGACTTGTTCAATTTTTTTTATTTCATTCTGCATATCGGACCCTAAGTCTGATTTTCCTTGCAGTTCTGAAGTTGCTGGGAATGTTGATTGAAAGATTTGGCTTATCCTGAGAATAGTATTCTCCTGCATGCATCTGTGTTCATACCTACCTAGCTGAGCCCCATACAAATGTGAGAAAGATTATTAGGAAATGTTCAACCTTGAGGTGCCACAAGGGCACTGTTAGGTTCTGAGTGGGAACTCATGCACTGCCTATGATTTACCTGGAGGTGGATCTTGCACAGCTGTTGGAGAAGGCTGCTGGCATTTAGTTGGTAGCTATGAACCAACCTGAAGTGTAAGCAGCTGAAAAAAATACTATTGAAGGTATGGTGAGTCACATTTCAGGGGCTGCTCTCAATAAAGTGAGCAGCAGTTCTGAGGCTTCACATGAGCAGTCTGCTATGGGGATTGAGAGACAAGGAAGCAGAAGAGGAGGGGAAAAAAACACAGGTTTTTTGCCTGGTATTTGCTTTAAAATAAAGTTCTGCTATAAAATGCATACCAAGTGTGTGTGGACACCTAAGCTGTTTCTAGGTGCAGGGGTAGGCATCCCAAACCAGGTAAATAATACCCTGCAGTGGGGCTGAATGAAGCAGGAGAGGATTTGGTCTGCAGTGAGGTCAATTGCTGTGGACTTTAGACTACAGATGGATCCTCTCACTTTCAGCTTGCCACCTACTTGTAAGTAAGATCAGTAGTTTGATTCTTAAAACACCAGCCAGGGATGTGTGAAGGAGATAGACAGTCTATTCCCAGCCATCACACCTATTTCACTTTGCATGAAGCAGTCCAAGAGTCACTGCCTGAGAGCAAACAACATGAACATGACTCTCCAAGCCAGTAGTTAGAGGATGGAGAAGTTCTGGGGCCAGAACAAAGGCCCTACAGAATTTTATCCTCACAGGAGGAGACCAGGAGGGTTCCCTAATCCAGGATTCTCTAATTTCTGTTGAGAAATCAGCGTGTGTCTGAGTGCCATGTGTACAGAAAGGCTGATATGGCTGGACTGTGTGCCACACTAAGCATACTCTGCAAACTTGGCCATCCACCTTGAATACAGGAAGGAAAAGAATCTGTGTTTTTCATATGATTTAAAAACAGAACAGTCAGTGCACAGCATGTTGAAGTCTTTCAGTGAAAACTAATGGGTGATATAATTACAGAAATTCTCAGTTTATGTGTCACTGAGTACTGGCCACAATAAAAACATTTAGGTTTGTGCAGGCACCTGAGACTCCTCAAGTAAATACACATATACAAACATGTAGTTACACCTGTATTGTTTATGTATACATAAATACATAGATTTGAAAAAAAAACCTGCAGGTTTAGGAGACCATTTGAATAGAAGTTTAGAAATTAACAAGGATTTGGGTCTAAAATAAAAATTAGTGAAGCTTTAGATGATTTGGTTATCTTGGACTTCCAGTCCTAAGTAAACAATTTGAATGGCAAGGTAATACTGTGTAGATATTTCTGTCTCTGACTTCAGGAAAGCACTTAAATATGAAAGTTCCATGAACTTCAGTGTGACTTATATGTGCTCAGACTTGTACACATGCTTTAGTCAGGACTGTGGAATGCTTTTGATTCCCTGATTGATAAATAGGACTTTTTTTCCTGGGTATTTTCAGTAAATACTCTAATTCAAATGTAAACCAGATCTCAATACAGTAATTTTTTTCCTATGGTATAAAAGTGGTGTTTTTCAACTACCACTGATTTTGAATACTCAAATAGCAAACTGTAAAGTACCTATAAATAATAAACCTTGCCCAATGATTTAAAATTAAAAATTTAGTTATTTGTACAAATTTCTGAAAGAATTTTGGAAATACTTCAGACCTTGAAAACGTTTTGAAACTAATATACTAAAAATATTTGGTTAGTTCCCCTGAATATATTTTGTTATCAGGATTTAATTGATTGACAATGATTTTGGGTAAAACAGACATTTCTCTTCTATATCAAAAGGCAGTCATGGGAACTGGCTAGAATATCCCAGTACTCAAGTTTTCTACCACTTTTATTTTTTATTCAGGATTGTGCTTAAGTATTTTCCCAGGGTTATCAAGCCTTAACCATTTTCTGATACAGGCAGCCTGGTCTGGATTCATACTGCTGACCTACAGATGAATGACACCATATCCACTACAGCTGGAAAATACCTGCAAAAATATTAATCATATAAATGATTGATGAATTTTTCCACAGTTCATTGAATAATTTATTTTCATGACTGGTATTCAATAAACTCTACAGCCAGCCTTAAACCTGCTCTAATAAGTAGGCACCATCCATCACCTGCCAATGACCGATGCAGCACCCCTGCCATCCAGCTCCCATAATTCTCCATTTTAAAGGGAAAAAAATGGAAACTCTGGTCCCCTTTTCTTCAACCTTTAAAATCTCTTCTGAAGTTAAAAAATTGGATGCTTCTGTTAACCTTTGTGACAAGTTGTTGCAGACTTTGTGGCAGATTGCCCAGCTGTGCTCCGGTGGCAGTGGCAGCGCCCGGCGTGCAGCGATGGTGCTGCTTCAGGACAGTGTGGAAAGGAGGTTCTGGGTGAGCCCTCCTGCAGGCTGATCCTCAGTTACAGAGCTTGATGGGTAAAGTTACCCATTTCCTTCCTCATGAAAGCTCTCTCCTACTTTTGGATGTAGCCATCCTTCCCCTCCCAGCTCTGTACCTGAAAAAAGTGGAAGTGATCAGCAATTCCAGCTGACATCCAATAAGAATTTGGTTTTTGCACACTGGTAATGACTCTCATTTAGTCATTCCTTTTTCTGTCTGAAGCCATGCTTCATTCACACAAGTTCTCCTGTAAAATTTAGAAAGAAACAGTTTTTGGGGTGATGATTTTTACCCAAAATCATGACTGCTTCAGTTTGTGCAAATTATAGATTCCAAGACCATTGACCTCCAGAAAGATTTTAACAGGTCTAATGGAGTTCACCATGACAGTAGGCTAAATTTTGAGGGTTTTGATCTGTAAGAGCTGCTGCAGGCCCACATCCATTTTATATCATGTTCTCCCTGCATCACATCAAGAATAGTGAGCAATATTAGGACAGGACCTGAAGATCAGTGCCCATGTCAGGAACTGTGCACAGTTTGCAGATCTACATTCAATGATGTAATTGTGTTCTTTCCTCCTCTGTAATTTCTTTTCTTCTCTGTAATAATGAACATTGTTTAGAGTTTACACTCGTTGTTAACTAATGAGCAAAAACTCAAACTTCAAACCTAAATTTACCAAATTAAGTTAAAGAACAATATTATTATTTTTTAAATATTTTAGCTGTTCCAATTTATGACCCTTTTCTGACTTCTTGCAAATTCTTTGATATTATCTTTGATAAATATCTGCCATCTTCCTAATAAAATGTGCAGTAACTTTCTTTATGTAACTGAGAGCCCTTTAAAACTTATTCTTAATTGCTGAGGGACTGCCTCTGTGACTTTAAGATATACTGAGATTTATAGTTTTATTACTTTTGCACTTGAATTCTGCAGTTTTCTCCTATTTGAAGTGCCAGAGAAATTGGTGAAAATATTTCAATTAATACAAAATGCCACTGCTGGAGTCATTACTGGCTTCAAATGTTGAAGTATGTTCACGCTATTCTGAAACTTTTTTTAATGACTTCTGGTTCAAGCCTTCTTGCATTTTAAGACTTTTCACTTGACTTACAAAAGACCCTTGTTGGACCTTAAATTTGCATATTTGCATGATTTGTCCATCCATACCTTTTCAGTCTGACTTATGTTTTATTGTCAGCTTTGCTTTGTGCCTCCACTGATGTGCAGCTCTGACTTGATGTGATCAGTTCAGGGTTAGATCTGTATTGACCTTGTGCTTCCAGCTTTAGGACTACCTTGAATGCAAATCAGGCTGTAGGGTCATCTCCATTATAGCAGGGCCAAACTTCACTGGATTTTATGTTTGGAACTATTTTTCATTAGTTGTGTATCAGACTGACTTCCTGAAATGAATTTAACATTTTTATTGCCATTGCATTTGTGTATTGATCTGTTCCTCTAAAGGACTGTGCTTGCTATGGAATGTGCAATCTCCTCCATGCTGTGGGAGGTCATAAGCATTTGTGAAGTGCTTAGCCCCAGCATGGCTAATCTCGAGAGTCTCTCATAATTCCTGTATCAACACCAAACCAATGTGCACAACTGGGCTTTGGGAAGGCCATGAAATGTTGATTGTACACAGGCTTCTTCCTCTTCCTCTGTTCACGTGGGGCTGGCTCTCCTCAGCAAGAGCCTGCAAAGAAAGAGGCCAGGAAGAGGCTACAAGTTTATGGAAGTTTTGCCATGGGAATATTTTCTTGACTACACAGATGGAAAAGGAGAGGTAAATTCTTGAGACTGCAAAATGTCCATGAAGGATCGTCCTTCCATAATCCTTCAGTGCTCAAGATAATTAGCACTGAGTGTTGCTCAGCTTGAAAGTGATGCTCGTTAGCATTAATTGAAAGGCACAAAAGAGAAAATTTATTTTATACCTCAGGAAAAACAACATCAAAAGTTCAGCACATTTTAATTTTCTAGGTTTCTGAAAAGTCAAATTACTTATTTTTTTCAAATAAAAAATCCAGCAATCTCTTAGACATTCAAGCTGTCTCAGAAATGGAAACTTGGAATTTTATAGGTCAACAGAGACACAGTAAAATCCACAGCAGTCAGATATCAGGAATTGAGATGGCCTATGCAGTACCTGTGTGAGGCATGAATTCACTAACACGAAAGGGTTAAAAGGTCTGCTGCACTTCCTCCTTAAGTACTCCCTTGTTTGTTCCTCCAGATCATGGAACACTGGAATAGTTTTGTGTTCAAGGCAGCCAGAGCAGCCTTGGATTTCACCTCCAGGAACTCCAAGCTACCCTTACATAGCTGCCACTATCAGCTCAATTCTAAGAGGAAACTTGATGTGGCGTCATTGAAAATGTTAATATGAAATGAAATAGGACAGCATAGAACAAAACTTGGAAAATAAAACAATGTCCTTTGAGCTGTTTCTACCATCTTCACTCTCTCTATTATTCAAAGTAGTTAAATGTGACTTAGCAAAACCTTCATCAGAAGTACTTATGTATTTATCTTAGGCTTTGTTTAATAAAGCAGTGATATTATAACATTTAATACATATTCATATTTAGGTTACCAAATTATATCTTCTCATTTGTTACACATTTGCTGAATGGGAATGTTATGGATATAAACCCTTTCAGCATCAAAAATTCTACAAAACCTATTCCTACCTCACCATGTGCTCATACCTTAACTGTTGGAAATAATCCAGTGAGAACCCTCTATTAACTCATTCTTTTAGGAAAAGAGAATCACAACTGGACATCAATACGGACAGGATTAAAAAAATCCAGACCAAACTTGGATATTTCTATTGAAAATTTATCTTAAAATAATTTAAGATGGAAGGCACATCTTAAGGTGTTACTGCCTCTCAGATCAAGGTCAATTTTTTATATTAGTAAATGATAAGAGACATGGACAAGTGATTGTAATTTAACTGCAAATCAGCAGGGCTTATGTAGATTAGATAAGGTAACTTCTCTCTGTGAAATGTTTGGTGTTGACGATGATGGCATCTGGTAGAGGAAGGATCATGAAGCTCAAACATAAGTTTTTGTATTGGCCATGATGTGATAGAGTTCTGTAAAATATCAAGGTCTGAAGCAGTTAAACACAGGATGAGTATTCAACATTTCTAATTATTCTAGAGCTAAGGATCACTTGGTAAAATTATTAAGCCGATGTAAATCAAACAAAGATTTTTTTTTTTTAGATGTTAACCTTTGGAGTGATCTGTGGAAGCTGACCTGCAAATGAGCTTCAAAAGGTTAGAAATCTCTTTTCAGTTACCAAACAATACAATCTGTACCTCCTATTTTTAAGCATTTTTGTTTTGAAAGCAGAAAAGTCTAATTTATCTAAGTAATAGTAGTAGTTTGCTCCGTTTTCTCCAATCATGAGGTTCTGGTCACTACCCCTTAGCTCATATTCTCCATTTAGTGTTTGGTGTATATTTAAGACAAGAGTTAGATCTCCTAATTAGAAAACAACTTCTGTCTTAATGTTTCTTCTCTTAAGAGTGAGCTTAAAGACTGTTGAATCTGTCAAGATGATAAAAATGTCAGTTAAACATTTGAAAGAGAACAAAACTATTGAGAATGATTACATTAGGAAATGAAAGGGCTGGATGCCAAATGACAGCAATGAAACAGGTAATGTGTTACTTCAGGATGTCAGAGAATGAAAAATTTGCTATTTCTGCTGCCCATTTCTTAAAGTGATTTTCTCCTGAGAGTATAGTCTAAATTTCAAGAAAGGACTGAACGAAAAACATTTTGGTCTTTGAAAGTAACCTTATAAAAAACTTAATTTTAAACAAATCTGCATGTCTATTGGTTATCTGTACTTGAAGACTGTAACTTCAGCTGGCATTGTGCCCAAATGTGGAGAGCGCTTTGCCAAATAAGCTCAGTTTCTTCCAACAGGCTTATCTTGCTTTGATCTTCACCAGCTCCTCAGAGTGTGATCACAGCTGTTTGTAGATAATGGTCTATGCTATTAACCAGATGCCTTTTGTTGGAAATGTAGTTTACAGCTTATCAGGGAGAAGAGAACACCTTGTCCCAGCAAGGGATGGATCAGATGGCTGAAGATCACAAAAGGTTACCCCATCATTACATGCCCAGAGTTTGGTGCCACAGGCTCTGATTGTCAAAAGCAATATATATTTTTCCTTGATTTATGTGTTTTTAATGGCTTCATCTTGTGCTTTCATACTGTCTAATCATATCACATTCCAAACACGATGTAATGCAATTCACTTTTTTCTGTCTGACTAAATTAACAATGGAGAAGTGGTATGGAAAATGCTCTACAGAATAACTTATTCACCTTCACTTTCTTAGCTTTCTTTTAAACTTCTGCAGGATTACTTTTGGCTTTCCTTACAACAGAACAGCTTGCTCCCTTGAGCCATTTCCTCAGGGAATTTTCTGTCTTTTACCTTGCCATTTATCATTATTACTTCCTCCACTTGCACTGTTTCTGTCTGCAATTTATTTTTCTGTTCCAGTTGTTTTGTATTTCTTTGGTTTAGGTTTTTCTGTTCATTTTCAATTTATTCATATTGAGATTTACACTGTGTAGATTCAATTATCTTTGCCAGACATGGCAATATTTTATGATATGCTCACTTTTTTTCTCCTTGAAGATTATTCACATTAATCCCCATAGTTCCAATTTCAAGTGACTAATGTTTTGATCAGTTATTCATCATGCTTTTATTTTATCTTTCGCAGTCTGTATCATTCTATTTTGATTAGTTTCTTTGTATACATTTGTTTTCTATTTACCCCCTTCTGTCTACACCTCTCTTGCATGCTCAGTCATCTCTTTAAAATGCACAAAGTAAAATTACTGACCTGTAGCTTTTTAAAAAAATGTATCCCAGATGGTAACCAATTATAAACTCCAAGTTGGCAGCTGTTAACAGGACCAAAATGCCTTCTGCTCTTGTCTGCAGTTTGACATCTCTAAGTGCAGACTGATTTGCCAGACAGGCAAATACTTAATAACATTACTGCTTGAAGTTTTCTCTGTCTCTGAAACACAAAAACCTTCTGGAGGCTTGGGGGGCACATTTTAAAATGTGAACTAATTACAGTGGTTTTATAAAGGACTTTATTGATGCTATCGTGTCATTAAATTGATATCAACAAGGATGTCCAAATACATAAGAAGTAATCAAGCACTTACTGAAACTTGATGAGTTCTGTAGCCTTTTCTCAATGGGTCCTGCCACAGCTGTACCATTATTGATTGCTGCACTAAGTAGTTTTTAAATGTTTGTGTCAGCATTGCAGACCTCATCACTTATGAATTGCCATTTTCCTTGTCCCTCATTTGTACCTGCTTGGATTTTTGCAGCGGGGGAAACGGAATAATTAAAAAGTGTTTATTTTAAGTCACTCAAAAATTGGTTCTGAAAGAATCCAGATTATATGTTCATTTGTGCCAGAACATCTTGTAGGTTGATATAGCTCACAGAATTTATTGCCTTTTTTTGGTCTGGATTCTCATTTCCTTTTGGTTTTTCTTCAAGCTACACAAATAGTCATCTATATAATTTTTAATTCTAGCCCAACCAAATATTATTACAATCAATATAGTGTAATGTTTTTCTCTCTGTACTGAAGCAGAATTTCACTGTTGCATTAGATGCAGGAGTCCTGCATATCTGGAAATTTCTCTGTGCATTTTCTCCCTGAATGATCAAAGACATGTTTTCAATTTGATTAGAAAAGATTAATAAATGGGAGTGGAATTTTTAATGACAGATGCAGCAAAAGATGATGATGAGAGGTTTATTTCATTTTTCTTTAGATGAAGGCAAGATGACAGATCTCTTATTTCTACCAGAATAGAGTTACTTTATTCTATGCCAGCCAATGATGAGTTTTCAGAACTGTTTGTGATCAGTGGTATCAGAAACCCCAAGAAGTGTTAGAGTGCAGTCAAAATTTTAATGATTGACATGCAGTTGACATATTCTGAAGGAGTTACTAAACTGTAAAATAAATTCTTTGTGCAGTACCATGATTACTGCACCAATGTTTCTTAGTATGAAAGCCTGTTGTCAAAGTTGTATGTCTATCCTCAGACAGTAAAAGGAATAGACTGATTTCCAGAGGCATCCACAGACTTTTGCACTTATTTCCTCAAGGTAATTAACAGTATTTAAACATGTGAATTCTCCTGAGTTCAGTTTCCCTTCAAGTCAGTAGGAACTATCCATGTGCTTCAGTTTCTTGCTGGAAAAGGGATACATGTTTAGGTTCCCAAAATGGAATGGGCACCAGGAGGTGGTGGAGTCACCGTCCCTGGATGTGTTTATAGAAAGATGTGTGTGGCACTCGGTGCCATGGTTTAGCTGAGGTGGTGTTAGGGCATGGGTTGGACTCGGTGATCTTGAAGGTCTCTTCCAACCTAGTGACTCTGTGATTCTGTGATTTAATTACCTATGGGTGGGTGCCCAGATTGGATATCTGACCTACCTTTGCTTTTCATGGCAGTATTTCGGTTGATTGTGGTAACTAGAGATAATATTTTTCAGATTAAGTATCATATACTTTTGAAAGGTTAGTTTCCTTTCACACAACTGAAACACAACTGAAAATAAAATCATTTATTCATGCAAGGCCTTCACATTGCTGGACATATTTACACATGCTCAGTGGCATGGAGAGTTCTAGAATTGGACAGATGTTATACTAAAAGCGGATTGTTGATCAAGAATCAAATTTAATATACGCTCTTTTGGGTGATTCTTCCAAGTTAAAAAAATTTCTCAATTTAGAGTTCAGGTACCCAAGGGGCAAATAATCTATCAATTTCCATTTTGGTGGTTTCAGTTTCCTTTGTATCAATCTTCCTGCTTTCTCCAGTTATTAAGTAAATGGATGGTTTTCAAACAACCACTTACAATACCTAACTACACAACAGCTCCAAATAATTGTCATTTGTTGTAAGGACTCTTGTGAAAAAGAGGTCTATAAATGAACTCTACAAAATAACTAAGAAAATGATTCCTCAGCATTCCTCCTTCAATTATACCTTGAATAGTGAAGTTGGGGTGCTGGTTGTTTACCCAGCCATAATACTAGTAAAACAAAAATTGGGAAGCTTTAAGACTGCAATACTCATGTTAGGGATAACTTCTGTTTAAGGTTGTTTTTTAAAACCTAGATGCCTTCTGGAGTCAGAAAAACATTGTTAAAGTCAATTTGAAAAAGCAATCTGTTGCTTATGACTGCCTATTTTCTCTCAGAAATAATGGATCACTGACTACTTTTAGACTACTTTTGAGTCATGCACTCTTTGAAATACAACAGGCCTCTTGTTTTGATTTAAAGCAGCCTCCAACCTTTTGAGAGATCAGTGGTCCTTTCTGATCTAGTCTGTGTTGCTCAGCCCTGGCACAATTCCCAATCTGCAAACTGCACTGTCACTGTGTAGATAAGATTTTTCAGATGTTAAAGGAATTAAATGCCCTCTTCCTCCTTACATTGAATTACACAGAGTTTTAGGTGCCTTAGGAAATAAAGGTGCCTTTCAAAATAAATTAATTTAATACTAAGTTCTCTAACACCATTTTGCATCCTTGAGATAAATGTGAATGTCAAGTTCACACCAGAACATAGGGTTTAATTTTTACACCAGCTAGCATTTAGTTCTCAAAATGCAAGTATGATGGTCTTCCCTGTCCTTAGATTTTCAAAGTCAGGGTTTCCTAGATCAGGTTTGTTATTCTTTTTCTTACAGAGTCAGAGCAGTGAGGGCTGATCTACCTAAAATACTTATCTTGTACTTGGCTAACAAAAACTTTTTGAACTTGCTGAAATTTAGCATCCTGACTAAGACTTAGCAACTAACAGCACACAGAAACTACTCTGAACAACTGGATCATGACTCTTCCTTCATTTTCCCATTGCTTTTGTTTTCATGGGTCAGATGTTCTGTGTCTAACCAGGATCTGATATGACAATTACATAAGGTTTTTTTGCAAATCCATACTCCCCCTGTCCATAACCAGAGACTATTGCCTGGGTCACACATGATCCACACCAGAATTTAAAATCAATATATTATCTTCTAAAGTCCATATTCAAAAGAAGATTCTAAGGTATTAAAACCCTTTCTGATTGTCTTTTTTTTTTTTTTTCTTCTTTCAGTTAAGCATGACTTCTGTAGCTTTTCTAGTGAATATTTAAATGTCTTTGAAGACTTTGCTAATATGTACATAGAAGTCAAGTACCTTTGGGAAAGGTGCTTAAGCATATAAATGTCTGTCTCTCTCTTTTTTAATTTGAGTGCAACCAGGCAACCTTCATACTGCTGACCTGCTTCCCTTTGTTCTTGACGCAGATCCTGTTTGAGTCACTATGTCTAGCCCTGCAGATAATTGGTTTATATATTTCTGGGCAGCTAATGAATTCTTCAAGATGACATAAGGTTTAGACCTTCAAAAAAAGAAGCTTCAGGAACATTTCCCAGTGTGCTTTTATGTGTTTGATAGTACCAGTATAAAATTCAAATAACTTGAGGCATTCTTTAGTTTGTTTGATACAGTCAGAAAACCATAGCAATAAAACCAGGGGTGAAAAGAATCAGGACAGTAAAAAGATAGAATTACTGGGTAAGATTTAAAAGCCCAGTTTCTAACCAGGTTTCCTTCCTGGAGGGAAAACCAGAAAGAAATTAGATCTGATGAGAACAGGAGGAAAAGTGAGGAACCATATCCCAATATTCAAATAATTATTTGCCTTTGAGCATACTGTAGTGTGCACCTTTGCCTCTCAGTAGTTTGCAGAAGCTACTTATGAAAAAAAATCAACAACTGTAGCAAGAAGGATTTTCTGCTCGTGGCAGTTTTGCAGAGCCCTATCAGCTTTAGTGCATCTGGGCCTGTTTACATTGTAAAGCATTTGCAGTAAGACTGATGCATTATGTCCCTCCAAGATAGCACGGCACAAACTTTAGCTTCAGGATTTGGCATGAGCACACAACACAATTACTGATGCTCAGCTTTCAGCAATTAAAGCCACACTCCTGCCTCCAGCAAGTACTATGATGTACCCTGCTGTTTTGCCTTATAAATTAGTGTTAATTAGCAGCCTTGCCCTTCAGCTGTCTTCTTCAGAAGCCGGATAGGTGAAGTACTTCAGTTTTGCCCATTTTTCCCCCCGTTAGCAAAAATGTAGGGCTTTGCTGCAAACTCTGAATGAATATTTATCATCTTTGTTTTGCAGCTTTCACTTATCCTTAGGTGTAAAAGTCTCATATCAATTCCAACAGTGTTATAAACTTTTCTGGCTGCCTAACTTTGTAATTTTCTCAATTGCTTTTAGACTGACTGTTTTTTGGGGTTTTCTTGAGAGAAGTGAAACAAAAGTACATTGTTTAACAGCCCAAATATTTAGCTTCAAACTGCTGTGAGGGAGTGCTGTAAAATTTCCCTGTTGTGCTTGAGCTGCCTGAGAAGAGCTTGTTCTTCCCTAGCTGGGGCAGGAACATCAAGTAATGGGCTGGACCTGGGGCAGCCCAGCTGGGGCAGGAACACCGAGTAAGGAGATGCACCTGGGCAGACCTGGGGCTGCAGGCGCTCAGCACACACGGCAGGGTCACACCAGAGGTGTTCTGGCAGGGAGCTGCTGGCAAACAAAGAAGGTAGGCAACAATTCCACACAGTATAACAAAATATCTGCTTTGGGGAACGTTGTGATGCAGGCACTTTGTTTGGATTGAAAGGGTTTAGAGCATGTGTGTGTCTTCAGAAAAATGGTGACCCACGATGAGTGCAACCCAAGGAACAACTGAGAAAGGAAGAGAAGTTGTTTCCTGTGTGGTAAGGTAGCACTGGTAATTGCACAGATATCCATCAATTGGTTGCAGTGTTTGTGTTCATTTTCAGGTTTCACTGTTGCCATAATATGAGACAGTAGTTTCTCACTCCATTAGCTGGAAAAATGTGAGAAATAAGAGCAAGGTGCCTGAAAGGGAAATGTCCTCTTTTAACTTGCTTTCCAGAACCTTCTGTTACTGATTCAGTTTTATACTTTATATCTAACTTTCTATGTCTCCTTTTTTTGATAAGGTTTATTGTTTGCAGTGTCTTACTGACACCATTATGCTGCATTTTATTCTTGTTTCTTGAATTGTTCAAGCTGTGATACTTTTCACTAAAAAGTGTTTTATCAGCCTCTCCCAGGACATACATTTTTTTTTTTCCTTTTCTTAAAATACTCGGTGCTTTTAGTGCCTGAAGCAGCAGCTCCCTTAGGCACTAACACAGGGCATGTACCCAGCTCCCGAGGGAGCAGCCGCAAAAGCCACTCTGGAAGTGTAACAGCCATAAAGGAGCGAGAAACATTGGCCCGGGCCAAAAGAAACATGGCAAACTGCTAAAGAGCAAGAAGAACATTTAGAGACGGGGCTGATACCGAAATGTCTCGGCCGCCGCGATGCACGGAGCCTTTGCTGCTGGGTTGGCAGGAGGCACCTGAGCTCTGCCCCAATGCGCAGCCCCAGGTGCGGAGGAGCTGCGGGCAATGAAGTTGTTGTTAACCTGAATTACTGCCGAGCTGGGGAGCTGCGGCTGTGCCCGTAGCCCAAGCTAACTATGAAACCGTACGTGCAACTTTAAAGAGTTTCAAAAAGCTTTACTTTAACCCTGTGCAAATTTCATAAAGATTTAAATCGAATGCTTTTTATTTGACAATTACATGCAGAAAACAAGCTTTATTGCAAGGGATTGTAATGGAGGTATTTCCCAGCTGCTGTTAGCAATGAGATTTGCTTCACCTGGTTTAGATTATAATCTTAATTGTTTGATAATTAAGGTCGTTTTCAGCATTTGGTGAGGGATGCCTGAGTTGTATCAACATCTTTAGTTGCATGTGTTATAGATTGGTCAGACTCCAGAAGTGAATACCTACTGAACACAGAGGTAGCCAAGATGAAGATCTCTGATTAGATATTGGCTTTTAGACACCTCAAGTCAGATACCCATTCCTAGGGACAGGCATTGCTGATGTGTCTTAAAATGCCAGTTATAAATACTATTGCTCTTCTGGAATACTTTCTCCTGCTTATTCATCTGAAGTAACCCAAATGGGTGGAATAGTCTCTCAAAAGATCAAGGCCCTGTAGGATGTCCACAATTTTTATGTGAGCACAGAAGAAAAAAAAACAGCTCTCAAATGATAGGTAAGGAAAGAGGTTAAAATGTTTTTTTATAGAAGCTGTGACTGGTTAAATTTCAGAATAACTCTAACAGTGTTGATCCAAATGCAAGTGTTTGCAGAAATGAACTTTAAGTGATAGCATTTATTCCTATGTTGAAAGTGCTACATACCACACTCTGTACTGCTATTCTGTGCCCAGCATTTTCAGGGATAGAATGAACTGCAAAGAATGTATTTCCAAGTAGTGTTCTGATGAAAAAGGGAACATGGTGTATTGCTGTTAGAATGAGAGAGTTCATTTAAATATTAATCTGAAGTGCAGTTGTTCTTGAAAGCTTCTAACTGCTCATTGAAGCCCGGGAATGACAGTTTTCTACAGGTTTATATGAGGAGATGTGTGTGCACTCAGCTTCCAGGGATCCTTCCCAAGGGTTTTGGCTGACACAAGCATTTGTTGATGGGACAGTGGCACCAGAGTCTCTATACAGAGTTCACTTCACATATGCTTTTAATCAGCAATGGTCATTTAAATTATACAGGATATCTACTGTGTCAGGGATATAAAATAAGTCATGATAGTTCCCCCTCCTGTAATAGTGAAATGAAAATGGACTAAGTGAATTCTAAAGAGAGTTTTGATGTAGGTGTGTGTTGTGAACTGCTTGTCAAAAGTGTATTTTAGACTTTTAGAGTGGATGTTTTAAGTGGGCATATGAATGCAGTTCAGTATTTACAGTAAATGCAGGCCACTACAAGTAAGGATCATAAGATGGAAAGAAAAGGTGACTTTTATGTCTCTAAAATAAGGGTTAGAAATGGGTAGCAACAGTCAACATGTCAGTATGCTGCATCATGCTGAAGAGTGACCCATTCCTTCTAGAACAAAGCTTGCAAGGAACTAGAGTCAATTTCTGTGTAAGTTAAACTTTGCTTGTAATGACAAACTATTACATGCTCTGTTGGTGTAGAAAATGGCATTTTCCTTTGAGCTGTGTTACTTCTAAAACTATTTGAATAATCGTACACTTATACATCCAAATCAATTTATTAGAATAAGTCCATGGTCTTGAAACAAAGTTGACTTGTTCAAACATGGTTAGTTGTGATTGAATTTTATTCTTCCAATTAATGAACACTGTTCAGTCATAGTGTTCAATTGTGAAATTAATTAACATGTCTGTACTTCTAATTATGCACATGTCAATCAAAATCAAAGGAAAAAGTGACAAAGAATTTGCCTGGCAAATAAAATAGGCCTATTATATGAAGTGAAAGTAAATGGAAAATTACAATGAAGTGTGTTTATCTACAGCACACAGGAGTTATTTTTCTATTTTTTGATATCTGCTTCAATTTTTTTTAAAGAAATCATGCTTGTATAATTTAATATTACATAAAACTCTTTAATACTTCTAGTGACTGCCACTCTATGACTGACAATATGTGCACCATTTTGCATCATCTATGCACTAATCACTGTTATAATAGGGACATAGTACTCTATTGAAAGGTGAAATTCTAATTTTAAAGGTATGAGGTTTATTCTCAAGTACTATGTAATAGTATTAACTTATGTATGTTTTGGGGTAGGGAATGGGAAGAGTATCTCAGTTTTCCTCATAAATTACTTAATGAGCATCTTCATCAGACTCTTCTGAATATTTTTTCAATCTTCTTGTCCTAATTTAATTTGCTATTTCATGTAATAAAAAACCCCCCACAACTCATTCGAGTCCTTTACAAATTCTCTGCTATGAGTTCAAAAAATAACACTCAGATCATTGCATTCTGTTATTTTGTTCGGGCTGAAATCTTTTCCTCTGTAAATAATTGCATAGAAGACAAGCAAGGCAGTTTGGTTTGAAGGATTTACAAAAGAAGGGGGTGAATAAAAATTCTTGGCGTTTTCCGAAACAACTTAATTTGCCCTCATCGGACTTGGCTACTGCAAGCAAATAGTAAAGGAGGCGTTAAAATGGGTGTTTGTTGTGAGCAGCACTCACTGCAGGACAGGCAGGGAGAGCTGTGGAGATGCTGTAATGCCACTAACGTGACTGAAGCAGCTGAGTGACTGACACTGTCAGTCGTGGTGCCCTGTGTCCCTTCAGTGGCACTGTTTGCAAAGCTGCAACAGAGCCATTACAATGTAAATGAGAGTACTCCGTGCAATGCTCCAGGTACCCTTCATAATGGCATTGGCAATAACCCATACGATTTATATACCACATATGGTTTAATATCCAGTATCATTCTAGTGAGACATTACACTACAAAAATACTCTAAAGTAAATTAAGATTACAAATTAAGAAGATCGAAGTAAAGAACCAGAGAATATAACGATCACTTGCTATGCAGAAGCCCTTATTGGAGAGATTGCACATGCATTCTGTCTTCCAGAGGACTGAAACTTCCCTCATGCCTGCAAAATCCCAAGAGTTTGAAGTGAGCTGCAGTGTGTGGTGAAGATTTGCTAATGGACCCTGCTCTGGTTTGGGGCCATACTGTCCCATCCCCAAGCTGGGCTGCTGCCCCATCACTGCAGCTCTTGTGCAGCAGGGCAGCCCTTGAGCTCTGCTGTTGTCACGTGTGGATTGTGTAGGCACCCCTGTGGTACCCTGTGGGCACCTCTGTAGTGTCCCATGTCCACAAACTCCCCGTGCAGCCCTGTTCTGCACATGCTGCACCAGGGTTTTAAGGGTAATTTAACTTCAGCAGCAATCTTGTCCCTAAGTGCCCTTAGTCATGCTAAATCAAACACATAATTCTGTTAGTACGGCTCTCCCACTGTGGTGTCTATTATGCTACTTTAATGTCATTGTCCTTTACTCACAAGAGGCTCTGAACAGGTCTGAAAGGAAAAGTGGTCGTCAGTGGTAGTTAGGAATAGTCTAACTACACTTTCCTTTTGCTCTGTATTTGGAAAATATGACCCAGAGGTCATCATAATTCCTGTTATGGGTATTGCAGCCTGGTGTGGGATCAGCAAAAGGTGAAAGAAGAACAAAATTAATGTTTCTGAATGTTAGAAACATAATTTAAGCAACGTTTACTTTATGGCCATATTTTGAGTAACCTGGCTCTTAAAGGCAGCCCAACCTGAGGAAATGGAATGGGGACTTCCCATAGGAAATGCTCATGGAGTTCATACAGGTGATGAGCTAAGGTCGGGGTCAGCTGGGAATGATGCTGGAGGTGTTCCTTGTTCTGTACAGATGCCATTTATTCTTTATATACCCCAAAGCCACTTTGGGTGGAGTGTACAGAATTGGTGAACACATGCTTCTGATAGTTTATACAGCAACCTAGTCCCCAATGGTTCTTCTTCTATGCAGTGTCTTTTACCTTATTTCAAAATGCACTTTTCCTTGTAATCCTAGTGAGTGAGTAAGTTGCCTAAAGAAGGTGAGAACTGAGAAGTACTCAAAGAGTACTTGCAGAATAAAAGTTAGACTTTGGGTATGTGCCATGTGGATTTTGGTTGGGGAAAAAGAGGTCTGAAGTTAGAAGTCTGAAAATACAAGTAATTTAGTTTTAGGCCAAAGGTGCTGCAATCAAATCAAAAGCTAAGATTTTAGCAGATGCTTTGAGGAGAAGTGGTCTTTTATTGATTTATTTGACCTTGTGAATTGGAGTTGTTATATTGAAAAAGAACAGGAATACTCAAGTGTCTTACTCTCAAATCTGATTGGATCTGTGTGGTACCAAGGTTGCACTTTTTGTAAGAAAGGAATTTCACTTGAGCACAAGTACAAACCTGATAGAGAATACACTGAACTGAGGGAGTTTCCTTCCTAATTAGTCAAAAGATAGCATGAGGAAAAATCACCTTATCTACTAACTCCCCAGGAACCAAAAAGTAAAAATGACAGCTAAAATATTGTCATGGAACAACATGCATACAACCTAGTGACAGTTCTTTAGCCCTGCTGCTTTTAGAATAGCAGATATTATTAATGAAATAATTTTGTATTCATAAAAATGTCTTCAGCATTTCTGTAGTTCTTAATTCAATTTCAGCAACTCTGCCATGCAAATGAGTAACACCAAGTTTGGAACAGAACCATGCCAGAAATATTTGCTCCTCTGTTAAGAGCACATGGTTAATGCCATTAAACATGGCTTTGAGACTTAATTTCTAAATACACCTAATAGTGGAGGTTGCCCCACAATGTAAAATGTGAATTTTCAGGATATTTCAACAACAGAAATAGTTCACACTGGATCTTGGAAGCCACAGATAAGGGAGGAAAAGTAGGTAATGAGTGTACAGGAATTCAATGAAAATGTATAAAAATAATGAAGAACTACTTAGAAACCGATAAACAAGTCTATCAATTTTTAGGAGAAAAGAAATGCCTCTTGACATAAAATAAAAATTGTGTATTATAAAATAAGAAATGTGTTTAGTAAGGTTACAGCTCTGTTAACTTCTTGTTTGGCTTAGGACTAAAGTTCGGTAAGTGTCAAACTTTCACTTGGTGACATAAAGACATTGGATCCTCAACTTTTTGAAGCATGTTAACATTCAGTATAATTTTGAGTTTAAAACCATGTGATGCAAACCAGTATAGCATGTACACAAGTTATTTAGGAAAAAAAATTAATCTGTCTCCTCCTAAAAAGGATGATCCAAAATACAGAATAATCATATACACAACCTGAATGTTGGAAAGTTCTGATCCAGTTCTGTATTTAGTGCTGCACAAAATGAAGCAGCCCAATTTCATACTTTATAAAAAGAAATGGGCTGGGTAATGAAAGCAAAATGACTAAATCAGCAAGGAATCCCACTGGGGCTATATTCCATGTTTTCCTGCACTGTGCCATGTAGACCTATATTCTGTGCTTGGGTTAATGTGCAGTGCTGCAACTGTATTCCAAAAATGATTGCTGAGATAACATTACTTCTGTGCCTATTACTTTTGTCAGAACAAATATAGATGTAGATTTATTTGAATTTATGAAGTGTATTGCTATTTATTCCTCTTAATAGCAAAATAGATATTTGCAATAAATAAGAGATGGCATTCATTCCCTCTGTGCTTTTATGAGAGTAAAAGAAGTTTAAAAGGTGCTGGCTGGTCCATGAAGTAAGGAGACAAAAAGCTGTGCTGTTGAACACAAAAGGATCCATTCAGTGTCTACCACCTCTTCTCAAGTCCTATGACCAAAAACTAGAGAAGTCTGGACACCCCAGCAGACCTTAATTGATGCCATTGTGCTTGCTTGGTGCTGGATCAGGCCACTTTAGAATGACAATTACTTTTCATAACATTTTAACACTTCCCAAATGTCAATATGAAGAAACTGCATTTTCTGGCTAAGTATATAATGTCTGATTTGAGCTTCTTTTAATAGAAATGTTATTCATGGTAGTTGCTTATGAAGTAATGTGTGTATCCAGCCAGAGCCCCCAACTAATGCAGTATCAGAACTTGATACAATGACCATATGTCCACAACATGGTGTGAATGAGAGAGTCCCTATGGAAGCTTTACTTTATTTTCACTGATGTTTTATCACCAACTAACGTTCATTGTATTACACTTTTGAAATAAATAGTATTTACACGTTGCAGTTCTGTAAATAATATAATAATAAATAAAATAATATAAATAATATAATAATCTTCCTTTATTATCTAACAACTTCAGTGTCTTCTGTCAACAACTTCAGACCTGCAAAAATGGCACTGCTAAAGTTACCTTCCTTGCTTGGAAGGCAGGGTATTCTCATTTGTGCCAAATTAGTCAAGTCTGGAAACTTATTTCTTTGTAATTTCAAAGAAATTTTTGTAATTTTGTTCATTCTGATGTTCCAGAATATGAATGAAATATATCATTATGTGTGTGAGAGATTTCTTCATTCCCCTCTGTTTTCCAAAACTCAAATGCTTTCTCTGTGCCACTACTATCAGTTCTTGCCCTCTGGCAACGAGATCAAAAGGCAAGTGGAATAAAAGGGAATAGAATAAAAATAAAGAATACAAAAGAAAGATGAACTGGGAAAATAGCAGAAGAAATGATTAAAGAAAGGGAAAATAAGAGAGATGACAGATGTAAAGCTGATATGTAACAAGGTTATGAATGTTTTCATGCAACTTTTATGGAGACAACCAAATGAGTTTATTTCAACTTGCTTAAAATTCTGTGTGCATTTATCGATTCAGCAGCGTGAAAGTAGTCAAATGCTCATTATCTGTCAATAAAGATCACATTCGCTGTGCAGGAAAGTCACACACTAGTTTTTCAAGGAAGACTGTACTAATTTACCACTGAGAAGTAGAGGTTCCAAGGAGCCTCTCTCTAACCATCTGGCTTGGAATACAAATATTTGAGATGAATGGGTTCTGTGGAGAAAGAGACAGCATGGAAAGGATAGTAGAAGTAGTTTGCTAATGTCAAGTGCTGCAGTGACTGTGTCACTGAAGAGCACTGCAACTTCCCCAGAGGGAGCAAAAAGGGAGGGTTCAGGCTTGTCTCTGACCCCGGGAGATGAATCCCAGGGAGATGCAGATGTGGTGTGTGTTCAGCACAGCCATGCTCAGTGTCAGACCCAGTGCCTGCTTTGGGAGACAGGTGTTTCTCAAAGCCTGGGAGCAGGAAACAGCTCTCTAAAAGCTAAGAAAAGTTAAAGCAGTGCAGTAACTACTCCTGATAGCGTTGCTGTGCATTCGGAGCTCCCCTGTTTTACCAGACTGCGTTCTTGGGGTGACAGAGTCGATGGATTCTGTTCTGTATGTGAGCATGCACGGTGATATTAGCGTGAGAGGAGGAATGGTGCACAGCCCACAGGAGGGAGCAGTCACTCCTTCAGCCTGATCCAGCGTGCTGTACTGAAACTGGGATCCTGCCGGGGGATTCAGCCTGAGTGCAAAGTCTGCGCTGTGACACACCTGCATTTAAGCTTTTTGCACATTTATTTTCTATGTGGTTTTTCAAGGATCAGTCACACCTAACTCTGTGGAGGGATATGAAGTAATAGTTTTTATCTTATGAATATGTCTCAAGGAGTTTGGGAGACCTTATTAGCTGTGCTTATATCCTTATTTTCCATGTGCTGCTGTTCAGTGGTTCAGCCTCAAATATCCATCTCTGTTCTGCTGTTACGACTGCCCAGAGATAAATTTCTTTTGCTAGAGAGGTGGTTCAGGTAAACCCAGGAGCAAACTCCAGAAGGATGAGTAGAATTACTGACAACAGCTGAGGTAAAACAGCACAACTTGGTTGTTTCTCTAATGTTCATGAGGAACATAGGTATGAGCTTTAGGTGGTCACTGTTGGCTTCTTAATAGAAGTGGGAATTGTAGTGCTTTCTACTGTTAATTCTGGCTGATGTTTTGCAAACATTTTTTTCTCACTGTGCTCAAGAGGAGAAAAGGAATTAAATAAGTAGGGTGTTTGAGGTAATGATGGGCATAGAGAAATCTGTGTGTTGAAACTTTAATAGCTTTCACTTTCAATCCTACAAAATAAGAGAGACTTTGTTTTCCAGCCCTATTTTAAGACCACAACAAGAAAAATTGTGTTTGTAACAGTATTACACCAGCATTTGAAAATAAGGTGTAAAGACAAGATGGCTTACAAGTTTGCAAGAAACTTGATGACCCTGCTAGATAATAATCCTGCCTAGGAAGGGGACTAAGGCAAGGTTTTGAGGCTCATTTTAAACTGGTCTTGCACACTGCCACAAAAGGAAGTGCAGGATTTGAAAGTTCATTAACTACACCTATAAAGTAAGTATTTAGTAATGCAGAAAACAATTAATTTGTATTGATCTGCAGTTGTATGTTTATTAAAAGTATGTGCTTTAAGATGTATGTGTCCATGGGGACTTCTTCTGGCAAGTGCAATAAATTGTGCAGTGGACACTATACTGATTTTTCTTTTTAAAGTAGCATATTATGAGTTTCCTAGAATAAAGGCTTTTCTTTTTTTTTTAACTTATGTTTTTGTCTCTTCAAGGATGTAAACATCCTTGCATAGTGCATGCTTTGCATCTGCTGTGACTTGACAGCTCTTAGTTGTTTTCTCACTTATTTGGACTCTTAGATTTAGCTTAGATTTTGGGTTATTTTTATTATATTGGTTTTGCATGGCCTGGTTTTTGGGAGTGCAGGGGCCACAGAGAGGGGCAGCAGGGGAGTGGCTCCTCTCCCTGAGCAGCAGGAGAATCCCTGGGTGATGAACTGACCATAACCCCATTCCCTGTCTCTCTGCACTGTCGCTGGCAAGGAGGGAGGGATTGGGGCATGAGAGTGTTTTTAAGGACTTATTTTAATTTTCATTATCCTGATCTGATTTTGTTGGTAATAAATTCACTTTTATATCTCCAAGTTAGTCCTGTTTTTGCCCTTGATGGTAATTGAGTGTTTTCTCTCTCAGTCCTTATCTCAACCCATGAACCCTTCATTATATTTTGTGTCCTCTTCCAGTTGCAGAGGAGGGTGAGCAAGAACCTTTTGTGGGTGCCTGGCATCCAGCCAGCGTCAAGCCACAATGCTTAAGTAGAAAGGGAAAAATTCCTCTGGCTGTGCCATCAGAACCCATCAATAACTTCACACGTTGCAAGAACTTGTCATTCTCTTCTCCCTCTCTGCCACCACCTTCTCTCTGCTCTAAGGCTGTGATTCCCTCTGCATCTGCAGCCATTTGTAGTGTTTTGTGGGAAGTAAATCCAGTCACACTGGCAGGAGCAAATCCAACAGTTTCATTAGCAGAGCCCCAGTAAGTCTGTACTACATTCTGCAGCAGCTGTTGCAGATTTACTGATTTCTACCCAGAATGCTGGGTCTTGAGCTGTATCTTCATTACCTTAAAACAGTGCTATGTGCACTGCCTGTCACTACCTTCTGGTGAAAAATAAAATACACAAGAGCAACTACAGAGAGATATTATCCTAATTCAGACCTGGTGTCCATCCACCTCTTCAGAGATAGTGCAGTATTTGAGGGGAAAGCAGAAGTTTTGTCTGACTTCTCCTCCTATCACATTGAAAACAGGGAACTGATAATTGCAGTAAACCAAAGTTGTTGGCCCTTCCTCTGTAGTGTCATGCGTGTTTGGGTCGCACTGACGAGGGGCTGCTGTAGCTTCCTGTGCCAGGGACAGCAGTTCAGGGCACTCAGACTCTAATGTAAGTTGATTTTTAGAGAGGTAGAAAAGGGCTTGTTTCTCGTTTTTGAATTTACTGTGCTTATAATGTCACAATATTGCATAGATTTTCGTTAGCTCTGTCCCCATAGATGACCACAAGTAAATACTTACAGACATAGCAGTAGGAACACTGATACGAATCCCCAAGAGGACTCAACACCTTGTGAAGTGTATGACTTTGGGTATAGCAGGGAGAGTCTCTTGCAATGTTTTGAAGTATTATAACCATCTCAAAACCTGCTGTTTTGTTCTGATGGTTAGTAGTTGTCAAAGGAACAGGCCATGCTTACCAATAGCACATTTTACCAATGGCAATTCAAATCGTGCCACTCCTTCTCTGAACTGACATATCTCAAAAATATCTAATGTTACTTCTGTGTTTATTTTCCAGATGTGATAGCTTGGCACATCACAGTCTGTTTACTGACCTATCCTTCCTTTTCCACTCAAGATTTCTTTAGACAAAAATAAGAGGAGCAGTTTCCAAGATCTTGCTCTTTCCAACTTGAATTGTTTTTTAGATAATATGGGAATTTGAACTGGTGTGGCAAATGAAAGTTCATTCTTTTCTTTCTTTACACACACTTTTGCACAGAAATAGGCTCTATTATTTTTTTAGTCCATATGGCTTTAAAGTAAAACTGTAGGGTTTTGTCAAGATAGATGTAGTTCTTGGGAGAGATGTGTAGCTGAACGTTTCCATTACATCTGTTAAAAGACAGAGTTTTTCAAGACTTCTTGGTAACTCATAAAGGAGGTTTTTTATTGGTTTTAATTCCCCCTCTAATCTGGTTTTCCAGCTCAGCAAATCAAGCTGCAGAACACACTAACCTCTCACCGGTTTTATATGCCAGGTCACACTTGTATCCAGTTTCTGTGTTGCCTACAGTCACATCATTAAGTAGAGTTTGGGTACTTGATGGCCAGCACAGAGCAATTAACACTGTATCCTAGGAAGGCAGCTTGATTTGTTATTTGCTGCCAGTTTTACTGAGAGCAGCAGAACCTGGCTCTGTCACCATAATACATTAATCTGTTACACTCTGGCTAATAAGAAGCTGAACCCAATTTCCAGAACTGGTGAACTTCAGTGACTTCAGTTGAGGTAATTTACATCTAGGGCTCTTAGTGTCTATGAACAAATTAGTATTCAGGCTTTTAACATTGCTTTGAGGAGGTCTTTAGGAGTTAGATTGGTTAGACTGGAGTTGAACAGTCAGACCAGTGTCTCAGTGTGAGCACCAGAAGTGTTTGCAGAGTGCTCCTGGAGGTGCTGTCATCATTATGGCTCATCCTTCAAAGCAGTATCTGAGTACTTGGAGGGAAGTGGCAGAACCTGAAGTTACTTGGTGTGGGCAGCTGAGGTGCTTAAGCAGCACAGAGCACAGCCACTGAAAAAGATGAGGTAGCACTTACTACAGTTTAAATATATTTTATGTAAGTCTTAGCATAGCATTTAGACTGCTCTTGAGAAGATAGATCAGTCTCAGGAGAGCTACAAAAAATATTTGGGTCACAGAAGAAACATGCTGAAATTCTAGTTATGGAAGATCATATTATTCCCTTCTGGGCTCCATCTAGAAGTAAAACCTTTTATTATATGGTTATTTCACTGGTATTCAATCCCCACTGCAGTTTAGGATAAGCATTTTGGTGGCTCCTGATGGAACCAGGATTTCAGCTCGCATTAGGTGGTGAAAACAAGTTGAAATACAGAGACACTGACCTGTTAACAGGATAAAACCAAGAAGAGTTCACACTGGTGTTTTAGCTGAGGAACACAAGAGGCTAGAGACAGAGAGGTGGAGCTGGCTTTAGTCAGCTTATGCCTCAGACAGGGCAGATGCTACATCCTGGACTGGGTTTCCTGCACTGGGTCTGTATTCCATGACCACAGCAGTGGCCATAAAGATAGTTCATCCACTGCCACTTTATGTTCAGGAGTGCTCTGAGGGCTACTGCAGGAGGTGCATGAAAAAAACAGATGATAAGTATTGCCCTGAATTATTAATTGAAATTAATAGACTTTTTCAATGATCTTACTATGTGATACCAGTAAAATTACATAAAATCCGTTGTTTCCAATTTTCTAAAATAAAAAACCCAACACAGATTCTTCGCAATAGGAATGATTATTCTTCCCATCTGTGCTCTAGGCAGCCATATGATCTGCCTGTGGGACAGTCTGCACTGGCAGAGAATAATAAAAGTTATACAGGGACCAAACCCAAAGCTGTACTCTGAGAAAAGTGCTATAAGCATTGGCATGTTCTGGAAAGTTTCAGCAAATGTTGAAAAAAGTCCAACAAGCACAAACCCCACAAAAGCACAAATGTAGAAATCAGTTTGCCAACTGCAAAAATTTTGGCTCCTTTCCCCTCCCCTTATTTACCACAGCCTCATTAAGCAAATGAATTGGATGATTCCAAGAGCACTTTTTCTGTAGGGCAGTCTGGCACAAACTTGCAACTTGTTCCAAGAACTCCCAATGAACTTCTATGAGAAATAAATAATTCTATTGAATAAGCAAACAGAAAGTTACCAAGAAATAACTGTACACATGACAGGAGAGTTGTTGGAACCTATTTGCTTGTCAGAAGATGGAGCACTTTTTTTGGTGCTAAAAATTAAAATAGTTACTTGCCATTTCCCTCTTTACCTCTGTGTGAAGTGATGATTATGAGAGGACTGTGGCTAAAGGGAGTACTTTGGTAAATGTAGAGAAAGTTGTGATACACTTAGGAATGAATAAAAAATATTTCCAACACTGTAATTCCTTTCAGATTCTATGTTATCTGCTAACAAAGAGATACCCTGGCTTGGTCAGTTTTGAGAGTGTCTCCCTTCTTCTTTCTCTTGCTCTGCTTATTGCTCCTTGTAACTCCCATCTAGAGGCACTTCCTGTCTGGCTCAAGGCCCCTCTTTACCATCTTCTGCCTTGGCTGTAAAACACTTGTGTATTTGTCCTGTACTACAGAGGTGCTGACAGTACATGCACAGTAAAGAGAAGAGCTGTAAAATCATACCAGATGTAAATGGTGCAAGAAATGAAGACAAGGTGTAATGACTTTCTTGAGTTATGTTCCACAGGAAGAGTGAACATTCTTTAATAAATATATTTTTTCCAGTTATTCTCAGCTTATACCTTTCCTTACTCCATAGAGAAGTGATGTATTGAGCCTTGCTTTAAAGGTAAAATAGGAACTGAAGGCATTGAACTGCCTGTGTTCAATTTAATATTTCTAAATGCAGATGTACTGAATCAAACAGCTGCTGTCTAGAGAGCCATGATGTTTTATGCTACCTTTTGGGCCTTTATCTTACACAGAAATAATAGTTCTTTTCTAAAATAATAAATGAGCAACTGCTGTAGTGCATAGAATGAATAAACATCCATGCATTTAACAATGTAAGAAATTGTGTTCTTTGTCTTATACAACTGTGTTAATGTTGTACACTTTACAGAGAATGGAGATAGAATGATAGAGTTAATAATGTGGTTTAAGGTGAAAAGGTAAAATAATTTATTCAATGGAAAGGAAGGACAAAGGTAATACTCCAGAAATATCAAAGATACTGTTTTAATACAAAATCTGTTTAAAAAATATCAGCGATCTAAAGACTAGATCACAAATAATGGGTCTATAATCATGTATCTTCAGGTTCATTCATTTTCATAAATACATATATTTAGACAGTGTCTATGTTTTTGGGTTGGGTTTTTTTTTATTTTGTTTTGGTTTTCTTTAGATCAAGACACCTTTGTTGTCTTAATATAAACTTTTACTGCTCTGTAAAAGAAATTCAGTCAGTACTGTGGACAGATTCCATTGTGAGTCATTTGAAAAGGGGAAGATCCTAAAGCCAAGAAGAGACAAAGTTGTGACTCTTCGTGGAGACATTTAAGTATTTCAAAGTGGAGGATGAGAGTGTTTGAGCTGTTTGGCTGAAATGGGTTTTGTTGTAGCTGAAATAGGTTAGCTGTGCTTTGCATCCCAGGTCCTTACAGGTTTGGCTGTGTGAATGGATTCACCTGGTACCAGTCAGTGTTCAGAATCAACTGCAGTGCTGGGGTGGAATTTCATTTCAACACAGGGTTCCTGTTGTGAGGTGTAATTATATTTTTTATTATACTTTGAAACTTAATTTCAAATGGTTTTTTTGTTTGTTTGGCTGGTTGGCCATTCTTGTCTGTTACCTGCAGTTTAGAGAACCTGAGACAGAAGAGAACAACCTAAATAGCCCTGGCAGCAAATGAAATTACAGCCTACTGAAAAGGTCAAAGCAGTGCTGTTCACAATGGTAATCTACAGAATACATGAGGCATTCCATTTCAAATACATCATTTCTCTGTCAGAAATTGCAAAAGAGCACAGCAAATGACAAGAAATTAATCCATAACTGTTGGAATGAAGTTGGCAAGAACTTAGACTTAACGTGTTCCAGATAAAAAATAGCCATTGGTACATTATTCTCAACAGCTGCACTTGAATTACTTGAATTGAAGAGCTGGTTCCCCACCTGTATATTGCTCTTCTCTCCAGTGTAACAGCCTTTCTCCCATTGTGCAATGAATACTGGGGTAATCACAGAATATGTGTGCAGCAAGGGTATTTTAAAAAGTGTAAATTGTTCTGGAAGCATAGGTAGCATTCACAGTGGAACTTGATCAATTGGGGCAAATGGTAAACTGTTTGTTGCTGCAAAGAGAAGAGGAAAACCTGATCTCTGCTGCCAGGGCTGATGGGTGGAAGCAGATCCCACAGACCAGGCTGTGATGCTGACTGATCCTGTCATTTCAGTGGGCTCTGTGTCCCATGTGACATTTGGTGTTCGTGTTATTTTCCTTTGCAGCTCATATTTCCCTGGCTGGTGGAAACGTATGAGGTGTAAAATGTCATTTGCTTTTGGGGATACTTAGCTGCTACAGAGAGGAAGCAGTCAGGTCAGGGAAATGGCATGAGCCAAATTGTCATAGGGAGAGAGACAAGAAGTAATGCTGAGTGGTTCTGTCATGAGCCATGATGCTTTTACAGTATGCAAAATTTCCTGAGACAGCGAACTGAAAGATGTTGGCCAGTAGGGATTGCTAACTTTTAAAATATGTAGTGAGAACTCTGTGTAAGGCAAACTCTCTCTCCAGTGCTGTGGAAGGCAGCAGGACAGAGTGCTTCAAGCAGGAGTAATTGGCAATCCCTGGTGCTTAAAATGAAGTGGTGCCTTTGAAGCCAAGCACACCGAAGAATATCTTTGCATTTAATTCATCTCATCAGTCTCGACTGCAGTTGTCAAAATTTTGCTGTCAACGGGAATTTGATTTTCAGTTTACTTAATAGTGATGGAAAGAAGGCAAGGATAGGTTGTGTTTTGTCATCCTTGTTGTTTGCTGATTCCTTATTTGGGAAGCAATTCCTTCCATGGGGCACAGGCTTGTGCAAAGGGAGTTAAAGTGTCCTGGTGTTGCTTGCCCTCAGTGAGTGATGGGGCAGTGCTGGATGTGTTCAGCTCCCAAAGAACTGACGGGCACCTGGAGGTTGATAGGTCATGGCAGCTGCTAGGCCACAATGCCTTCCTCAGGGAAACACTTCCAGGTTGTTTCTTTTCCTGATGAAAAGTTCCTCTTTACCTGTTCTGCATTAAAATTTCAAGACTGCTAGAAAGCCAAACCCTTTCTGCGGAGGGATTTCTAGTTTAATCCCTGCCTTTACACGATGCGTGTGCATTTATTAACTTGTGAGATAACTTTTATATCCAAATGATTTGTGCTTGAGTTTGCTCTGTGATATACTGTTTGATTTTGGCTTCCAGATGCTGTTTCTTGGCATTCCAGCTGAATGGCATAACTTCCAAAGTTGCACTCTGCTTAGCAATCCACATTTGTTTTGCTTTTCAGTGCTAAAAGTGGCTTACAGAGACATAATTTTAGATTTAGGTGACTTCATCAAATTCACATTGCGTTTGCTTCTGGGTAAAGTTTCCTTGTCCATTCTGCAATTACTCAATCACAGAGGAGGAACTGACCCCATATTTTTGTATTAAGCTGAACACAAAAGGGTCACAATCCAGATAAAGTTGTTCAAGAAATCTCCTATTTCATTCAGTTTGACTTCTTACTAAAAGTAATGACAATATGTACACAGCACTGTTAATCTTCCGATGCTTATTTTAATTAAAAATAACTTCAGTTTATCACTTTAAAAAACCAGAATAATGTTTCTCCAATCAATATTTGGGGGTTAGGTGTGCATATGAGCCTTTAAGTAACTTTTCCTAATTAAGAACAGGACAGTACATAATGCTGTTGCTGGCTTTTTTTTTTTTTTTTTTGAAGGAGAGGAAAATGATAAGGAGCTGTGGTTTCAGGGCCCATGAAAGTAGGGGAGTTCTCATGGCTAAATTCCTAAAAAAGGAATATGCAGTAAAGTCCATGGGGTTTTTTATTACTGCCTCTAAAGAGAAGAATCTTAAAAGACAGACACTTAATGCTGCTTTTGAGAAAGAAGATATTGATCCTGGAGGAATTTCCATTATCTCTTCATTGTCATGAAAAATTACTAGGTCTGCATGGCCACTACCATTTCCAACTTGCTATATAATAAATATCCCCCTTGGAACAGTTGAATTTACTCCAGCAGGAAGTGTGGAGAGTGACCTGGAGAACATCTCTTGGGCTGCCCCTCTGCCCGTGGGCAGTAAATCCCTGACTGACTCTTGTCTAACTTCCTACCAAAACCCATAGCGAAGGAGATGTAGCAATCAAGTCCAGTGGCTCAGCTGGAAGGTTTTTCTGGGATCTGACCTAAAGGCTCTTTCTTCCATAAACCTATTCCATGTCGTCCCTCCCCCTTGTGGATAGGGGAGAACAATTTCTTACCCACGTTCCTGCAGTAGCTTTCAGACAGGTGAGAACTGTTACCTCCCCTGTCAATGTTCTTTTCTCAAGCCTGAAAAACCTCGAATTTGTGATATGGACTAAAGAAGTGTTGCTAATTCCTTAGAAATATCCTTAAAAGGTAAAGTACAGAGTAATTAAACTACTGGAAGCAGGCAGATCTGGAAAGATGAAGAGAAAATAGGAGAAAATGAAACTTGTACTGGCAAATAGTACAGTAACACTAAGCAAGTGCTTAAGCTAAGGAATAATTATGTACAAGCTTTCCAGGAGTATGTTGAGGCTGGAAATCAGAACATGGGTTTTAGTCATCACACAAACGAGGTTCTAGAACAACCTTTTAGTATGGAGGAAAAAGCCCAACTAATATTTTAGGAAGAACTTGATCAGTTTAAGAAAGAGACTGCATGATGTAATTTTTTGTGAGGGTAGAGAGAACTTAATAGTCTGTGCAGTCTCTTCCAAATCTTCTGTTTCAGTTGAAGTACCTTGTTCAAAAGTCTCCTTAACTCCCATGTCTCTTGGAAAGATGCAGGATCTTATCCTGGGATCCAAAATATAGACTGAAAAATTTAACAGCGAATAATTTTTTTCTTACTGCTCACTTGGTCAAAACTTTCACTTCCATCAGAGGGAGTTGTGCTGAGTGAGCTATGTGTATGTGTTTCCACATAATAAGTTCATGCCCCACTGTGACTGAATTTTCACTGTACACAAAAACAAATTAGAAACTGGTTTTGGGGAGATGAAAAGAATGTCAGATGCAAGTGCTTTATTCATGCAAGCAGCAGTCACATCCTTAAAGTGTGTTGTGCTGGGAAATTTTCTCCAATGATATGGGTTTGCTGTTTTATTGGGAGGCCAAAATTTTCAATAGCAGTGTTGGTAGTGACCCATAAGGTTCATGAGAAAAGCTTTAGCAATAAGCATTCTTCTAAATGCATGAGCATCATTTGTATTTTAGAGGCTGTGCTTATCAAGGGATAATTACTTTTATGCTAATTTGTTTTGGCTTGTGTTTTCATTTTTGAAGGTTTTAAAAATTTTTTCGTTGTTGTTAAGAAAAGGAAGCTTTGAATATCTTCTGTCCTATGAATTGTACTTTAAATTTCTTGTTTCAACCAAGGATTGAAATAAAAATGAATCTTTCTGGTTTTATATCAAATCAGAATACTAAAGGATCAGTTGAAAGTAGGTCCACTCTGAAAGCTGGAAAACTTTCCCCATATAATTTGGACAGAAATGTTATTAAAATTCAAAATTATGCCGAGAAAATTGTTCATAATCACATTTTCTTCAAAATCCTTTCTCTAGGATTGGGTTTTAAATGCCATAATGTGAAAGGGGCAGGTGCAAGTACTGCAGCTCGAGCGTATCAACAAGATAAAAATAAAGTTTGTCTGCTTTTGTGAAGATGTAGGTTATTTTGACTACTTCCCCTAAGAATTCATCTGTATGCACAACAGCAGTTCTTCTAGAGTCACCTATGGGACCTATATTTCAAAACTTGTCCCAGTATGTCACCATGAAGAAGCATATGATGAACTTTTAAAATACTTCATATTGCAATAAATGTAATACTAAGCAGAGATCATTTATACATTATGTATGGTAATGCCTCAGGAATATCATTCTGGAAGAAAGTCAGAAAGGAGTGCAGGAGAATACTAAAAAATCTTTTGAGATTAAATTCAACTTTATCACTTGCAGGAGACACCTCCTACTGAGGTGAGCAATCTCATCACATCATTACATTTCTATTTCTGCCAATCCTTCAGCTAAGTGCTCATGTGGTTGGATTAAGCAGTCTCCTCCTGTTCTATATTTATGTGTTAAACCTTTGGTCATATTTTTTGAGAGAAAGCTACAGCTGAGTCTGTGTGTGTGTGTGGGCAGTTGATTCTGTGAGATCTGAGACTATTTTCTCTCTTTCTGTCTGTATCCCTACGAGTAGGACAACATGGGGAGCTGTCACACACTTCACTTGAATTTAACTTTCTGCAGAGCTCTGAAAGTTTCACTCTTCTCCTTTAGTTAACTCCTGCCTTCAGAACTTGTCAATTCAGATATTTCTGAAAGGAAAAAAAAGTCACAAAGGTGAATTGTTTGAATATTGTTAAGATTGCTACTTACCAATCTTACCATGTGGTAAACTTTCATCTCCCCTACAGAACACAAGCCCATAAAAGCAAGGAAAGGAGAGAACATCATCTATTGTTTGTTGCCTGTATAAACCTATGTTAACCATGTCTCCCTGTCCTCAGATGCTCAAACAGTAATGAGCAAAATAATTAAATTACATCAGGATACATAAGGAAAAGGCTGAGAACCTGTACAAATCCATACCAGGAAAAGCGAATAAGCCAGGTTTTTATTAATTCATATCCTTGTGGATTTTTAAAGGTGATCACTACATGTTATTCATCCATATACTGCCACCTCTCTCTTTTCAGCAACTAATTGCTGTCTACATTTTAAGACTACTTAAAGGAGTAGCAGTAATGTCAATTAAAAAGCAGCAGTGATATGAAATGCCCAATTATTGAAACTTAGTGCTAAATCTTTGTTTTGTTATTAACACATTTGGTATTCTTAACTTTGCCTCACTTCAAGTTCAGATGTGTGGGTTCATTCTAGAAACAGCCTCATGGATAGGAATTGTGATCAACCATTATTGATTTTCTCCTGTTTAATAAAAGGGAAACCAGGCTCATTTAAATGATTTCATTAGAGGAAGACTCAGTGTGAGTCATTCTGCTCTCTTCACTCAGTACTGCCAGCTCTCTACTACACAGAGGCTCAATTTCCTCAGAACTCTGGCAGCCAGCACCTCTTCTGCTCAGAAAAGAGGAGAGCCCAGGCAGCTGATAACCTGAGGGAGCTTAGATGGCAGCATCCAAGGAGGATGGAGAGCTGAGAGTTCAGCTTCATCAAATAAAGGAAGGTGAAACTTCCTATATGTTTTGCAGTCAAGGGAGAGCCTCTGCTTTTCTACCTTTCTACCTTTCTACCTTTTTCTACATTGCTAACTCTAATTTAATTTTCTCAATATTTCTATTTCTTGCTGTTTATGAAGTCATGCCAGTCAGTCTATAAAAAAGAATGAATTTGTATCTCATTTGTCTCACCCCTTTTATTTATCTGAATTTGAGAAACCCACCATAGAGGAACAGACTATTTTCATGTTATTTTTCATTTCAAATAGTGCTGAAAAGATATTTCCTCAGTGCTGGTTCAGGTGAGGCAAATCTGCCAGGCCTGCCTTGATTTTGGGTGAATTTTATGCAGTCAGTGCATTTCTATATGCAGAAGCCATCCCAATCTAAAGGTATTGCATTACCCAGGGAAGGTTACAGAACACAGTTTCATAACTGAGGCACGGACTCTTGCACAGTAATACACTGTTTCCCCTTTGAGGCAGTATAAAGCTTCATCTTTTAGCCATGGAATGGCAGCAGTGGTGACTCTTTGCTTAATTCCCTTGATGTGGGTAAGTGCAAGGGGTCCAGGGATGAGGAGGCAGCAGCAGCATCTCTCGGAGCTGATGCTGTGCTTTAGAAAGTGTGCACAGCATCAGGGGGTGCCTCTGGGGACAACAGAGCACTCCAAGCTCCATGGTGGCCATCACAATTGTCATAGAATGCACATTTTAATATCCCCCTTAATTACACTCAATTCAATGGCTATTTAATTAGCTAATTAACTATTTGCTTGAGAGACACCATAAAGCTTCTGAAAATGGAGTAAATAGGTGATATGGGAGCTCTTGAAAGTGCATCTTGGGAGTTTTATGCATAAATATACCTTAAAGGTGTATACACATTTATAATCGGGAAGGAGATGTGTATGCAGAATTCCCTAGGAAATGTTTGTGGTGCTGAACTCTGACCTATAAATTGCTGGAAGGAATGGTTGAGACTAAGGAGATCCCCAGCCATTTTCCTTTAAATGCTAAGGAGGACAATGCCACCTTTTTCTTAATGCTTGAGTACAGAGGCAAATGTTTGCATGAGGAAATGGATATTGGCTTTTGAAGTGGAAAATTATTTCAATATGTTTTGAATAAAATATTTCAGTGTACCTAAGAAAAGTCTCCATTTTTCCCCACCTTTTGCAGAAACATTCTCTTTAATATTCAGTGAAAAATCCATTATTTCAGCAAGGATTTTCATAGTTCTTGTTTTCAAAAGATTGCATTGTGCTCTCAAAATTACTTGAATACCACTGTTGGGGATATATTACTGCATAGGAAGTTGTGCAGAGAGAACCTGAAGCATTCATAAACCAGAGCACAGTCAAATTTATGTGACTAATACAACAATTTTGTTTTGAACTTTCTTCCAATATTTTTAATCCCAGATGGTAACTTTCTAAGGTTAACAATATCACCTGGTGTAATGTTTTCACAAGCTTGAATTTGCACCCAGTTTAAGAAAAATCGATATTTGTTAATAGAAGCTATTGTTTGTTTGCCCTTCAGTCAGCTAAACAACCAGCATGGAGCTGGATAAAAGCTTACAGAGATAGAAGGAAATGAACACAACAGTATGAAGAAACAAACACAGAAAAATTTAAAATAATTCTGTTAGTAATGCAAGGCACACAGCATTGGGATTTTCTTTGATTCACTGCTGAAGCTCTGAAGCAGCAGTAAGATGGGAGAGCAGTTGTGACACTGCTGTGCTGAAACTGGATTTGAGAGTCACGTCCCTTTCATCTTCCTGCCAGGGTATGAGGTGTCAGCTGTTACTGACAGCATTTCTCGTTTCCAGGCACTGGGACAAGTCACCTCCCAGTTTAACTTCTGTGGTTTATTCTCTGCTTGTAACTTCCTACTGCTGCTCTACAGTCAAGGCCTAGAATGTTCTTAAGTGAAGCTGATCCGGGTTTTGCCAAAAAGATTTCCACTATTGTCAGAGTCATTTTGACTGTTGTCTTTTAGCAGCCCAGCACTACAATTTCCTTGATTTTTTTTTTAATCATATTGATTTAAAAGTATTTTAGGATGTTCTCAAAATCAAAATAGTCAGTGTGTTGGGGAATAGCATTTATAGGGTCATCATTTCAATGTGTCTGGAGTGACTAAATTGTCTGGAACAAAATGTTTGTCAAGGGGATAAATTAAATAAGCTGCAAACTCCTCTCCACTTGGGAGTCCTTTGGCTCCAGCCATTGCTTGGGCATTTTGCCTGTCCTTTCCCCACTCTGCTCTTTGAGGTCTTTCCCACCCTGTTGTCCCATATCCTCCTCTCAGTTTTAGCTTTTGAAACCCTGCAGCTTCAATCATTTATGCATTTAACCCTCAACCTGTTCTATAGTGCTTATTGGGTGCTAAACATTTTTAAATTGTCTATTCCTAATTAATTTCATTAAAATAATAAGGTTAGAGGATGTGCTGTCGGTTTGTTTCTTCTCTCAATATTATTTACTATTATTTAGTGTTTTCACCACTATGGCTGGTGTTTGAAATCAATGCATACAATTGGTCAGTAGGTGAAGCTGTAGTATCTCATTAGCTGCTCTGTGTTAATTGCAGGTGTAGGTACTACTCCTCTGCTATCCTCAGTGATGGTCAAATTAGTGCTGGACAATGAATGAGTCTTCCTGGGTGGTGTAAATTTACTTACATTCTTTGTAGGTTCTGGGAAACCAAATAAACTTATATGTGTCCCATTTTTCCTCACCATTATCTCTACCTGCATACTGTGTAGATAAGTACACAGTATCTGCTTTAAAAAATTCCTTCTTTTGGTAAAAACTTCTGTGCATCCAAGAATTCAGGCCTGGCTTTTTGCTTTATCTCAGTCAATATCATTGTGGTGCATGTAGCCTGTGTGCTAACTCAGTGGTGTAATTAATTTTAATTTTGAAAAGAACATTCTTTACTGAAATACCCAAGTTTTCACTGCAGTAGTGCCAATGAAAGGCATTTCAGGCTGTCCTAGGGAGAGAAAATGAGAAATGAAAAAAAGTGATAGACACTGCCATTATCTTTAGTTCACTGACAAGGAGTTCTTTAATGCTGAGTTGTGGTCATAAATGGGATGTGAAAGATGCTTCATGAATAAAAGATACATAAGATATTCAGTTGAATTAAGTTTTTTAAACATCGATACGTGTTTTGTGTTTTATTTAGAGCTGGCTATTGTACAGTGATTATAATACAGCTTTGATACCACATTAGATATAAAGTCCAGTCTACATAGCAAATGCAGAATGGAAGAAAGAGTAATCTTTAATCAAAGCTTAAGGTTCAGACAGTAGGTGATAATTTTTTTAAAGTTATATAAGAAATAGTAGGTTTTCTTCTAAATTATTAACAACAAAATCTAAACTGCAGTAAACAGGATGGAAGGCTTTGCCAGAGAGTTAGCAACTCTGCCATAATTAACAAAATGTTGCCATGTTTGGAGGTGAATTTTCCCAGGGCACTGCAGTGTATCTCCATGGCAGCTCAGTGCCACCGAGAGCTGTTCAGTGGCTCCTGGCAGAACCTCGTCAGCATGGTGCTGCAGCTGACACTAAAACTGCCCCCTGCATTTCTGCTTTTTTACATTCCAGCTACGTAGGGAACCTCCTTCCTGTGTCCAAGGGAATATTGCAGGCATGCCTTGGAGCAGAGAGCTTTTTCCAGAGAGTTCCGGTAACAGCACAGCAAAGCTCCTGGTGTTTTTTCAAAAGAGCTGAACTTATGTAAGCACGGAGGTTTTTCCATAAAACCTCAGCTTTAACTACGGCTTAGGTGAAAAAAAAAACCCTTACCCCACATAGCAGCAGGAGGGCAGAGAGGCACTTGTGTGCTCTGAGAGCTTTCTCATGTGGGATAAATAACTGAACTAGATCATTTCCACAGGATCATATGTGACTAAAAATATAATGTTTCTTAAATGGAGCTGCTTTTAAGTCCCTGTGACAAGTGTACAGCATTAAGCACTTTGGGATAGTCTGAGGTAAATGGATGAAAAAAAAGGAGAAGCTCCATGTGAGAGGTGCTTTGGTGAGTGAAGAGAAAGGCCCTGGCCTCAAGGCCATGCAAATTTGTGTGGTCACTCAATGCAGAGATTGGTAAATGATGGAACTGCCTGAGCAGAGTGCCTTTTAGATGTGAACCTGAGAGAAATATGGAATATGTATTTTTAATGACACTCAACAGGCAAAGAGTTAAAAAAGCCAAATAAGCCAACTTCTGGATGAAAATGGTAACAGAAATTCTTAGACGAGAGGAAATTACATTATTAGATTTGACTATCAAGCTTCTTTACTTCTACCTTAGTGTGTGAGTCACAGCAAAGATTTTTGTTCATCTCTTCACACTTCTGCTTGTTCTTAGTGGCCAACAGGTCACCAAAACAGCCTCTGTGCAAAGCCAAGGCAGAACTTGCACAGTATTATACATTCTATTCAGGATCTGCAGTACAATGTTCCCCTCTGAAATCTCTTTTCAGAACCATCAGATTTGAGTCTTTGCCACAGAGCCTCAGACAGAGTGTGTTATTGCCAAAGACAATTCCAAAAATAAAATTAGACATATGGTACTTGGTAATAATGAATGAGCATCCAGGATTTCAATTTGGTTTCAGTAAGTGCTCAGGAATCTGGGTGTTTATCTAAAATAGAATTAAGCAGATGAAAAATGGGTTGGAAATTTTCCCCAGATGAACTGTATCAGAGACTTTTAATCTTTTCTGGGCTTGCTAGGAAGAGTCATCTTTTATTCTGTAGTCTTAAATAATTATCAGATAGCCTGTGTTTTGGTTTTCCCTTTCTTCTATTGAACTTTGAGCAAGTTACTATTTTATTCTCTGCTCCTCATCTATTTTTAAATAGATAATATGTCCTTTGGTTCATAGGATCATTGTTAAAGATAAACCTCCTAAAATTTCTGAGCAGCAAAGTACTACAGTTATGTAGAAGATCAGGACATTTATCTCAGATTTCATCTGAGTTCCTGTGAGAATGTTAGTTTTAGTATTACCCTTGGGTTAAAAATTCCAACTTTTCAAAGAATTTGATGTTGGGTAGTGAAGGGAAAGAAATTGAAAGAAAATAAATGGACCAGATTCTGTTTAAGCTTATGAGATCCTATGTTTTATTCATGACCAGCTCTTATTTAATCTAAATTAGCTCTTTCATCCCAAAACTTCACTGGATATCAATCTAGTAATTTTAAAATTTGTTTTGTTGCCTTCTTGTACCATACCCTGTACTTGCTATTGTTGTTTACCTCAGCAATGCCCATGTGCATGTTTGCCAAAACAGAATTTAATATTTGCTCACAGAGTATGCCTTTATAATAATAAAAGTTATACAAAATGTTACATTTTCATGAACGTGGAAACCAAAATACATTTTGGGAGTGGAAGTAAAGGGAGAGAAAAATCATCAGGTTAACATCATTTTAGTCTTTTTTCATTATGCATGACAGGAATTGTTAATAAATAATAAAACCAAAGCATGCTGAAACAGTTTTACATTCAGTGGATGCATCAAAGGAATGAACTGAAACAAACTAAAAATTACCAACAAACTTGAAGTTAGCAGCTTGTCCACTGCATACAGCAAAGCATAGCTGATGGATGAGCTGATGGAGGCAGAAAAAAAGCCATGAGAGACAGTTCTTAGAACTCTAACTTGACTTTGGAAACAAAACTGATGCCAGCAGGTTCACAATCAAAGCACATATTCTGCATTAGACAAGCATCTGGAAAACCTGATGAAGGCTAATAGGGGTCACTGGTAGGAATTAAACAAAATAAAAATGAACTTTTACAGTAGTAAGTATGAATATGTGCATGAGTAAGAACTGCTGCTCAGTAATGTGTTATTTTCCTGGAATAGCAGTCCAGAATTAACACATGAGGAGAGCCTGGCTCCTTGCTCTGGAACTGCACTGCCAGGATCTTGGGGCTGCTGGATGAACAGTCGTGAAGACTATTTCTTTACCACTTTTGTAGTGTGAATTTTAGACATGAAATAATATATCCTGGACATTGACACAAGAGAGTGATTAAAGAGAGAGGAGTCCTAAATTAGATAGATCTCTGATAGCAGTCCTGCTCTGCAACCTTTTCCTGATATATGCTGTCATATCCATCTCCCAGTCTACTTAACTGACTCATAAACTGCAATTTTAGTTTCAAGGAGTATTTTATCAGTTGGTTGCTGGTACCAAGCTCTTATTTTGACAATTTTAGTATTTTTCTTTGGGAAACTAAATAATGTCATCAAGGATGATAGAAAGCTTTTCTTCTGTTTATTATCAGTCATGTAAAGCCGCAAACACAGACAAAAAACATCAAGGCTTCACCAGGCAGGTCAAACACTCTTCCATCCCATTAGGCACTATTTTTCTCTTTCATTCTCTCTATTATTTTGGTTGTTACTGTTGGTTTTTTGGCAGTTCTGGAAAGATTCCCAAATACCTCAAGACTATTGTGTTGGGCTGAGAGAGATTGGTGAAATATATGATATCTTCAGTGCTGACACTTTCAAATGCTTCTCTCTAAATAAATTGCATTGAAATTGACCTCTGTAAATCCTTCTTTATGTTACTAGTTCTGGAAGAATCTGTTGGTTTACAAAATTTCCTTCCTTCCTTCCTTCCTTCCTTCCTTCCTTCCTTCCT
>VZTN01033675.1:303179-713617 GCA_013400515.1 Erpornis zantholeuca
TCCCTCCCTCCCTCCTTTATGAGAGACATGAAAAAGCATGTTTTGTGTATATGGTTAACATGTCAATGTGTTTAGAAGAATAATTATTACACTTGGTAACTGACAATCTGAAAACAAGTAATTAAGTAAAAAACTGAAATATTTTTATTGTGTTTTTATACTATACTTTTTGCTTGAAATACATAGGTTTATTGTCTGGATTCATAATTTTATTTTGGGAAATATACAAAGGGTGTATGTATGGGTTTTGTTCTTGTTTATTTTAACTGATTTTCTTGTGCATACAGCCTTTGGGAATGAAGAAGCACCTTGTTTTTTTTTTAACAGTTTTGTGCAACTGTGCTTTTATTCTGTCTCTTTAACAGGCTAAATAACCTATTGTCAATAAAACTCCAAATGGCTGTAGGAGAAGCTGGCTTTTAAGACACCTGTGTTAGGATAAAATGCCAAGGGATTTATTGGCATAGTTCAGGCAGATGTTTTCAGAATTGCAATCATAAGAAATTCCTGTAAAGTGATAAGCATTTATTAAGTTGGACAGTGACCAATGAATGTGACATATGCTATGTAAAGGGAAATTAATTAGAAATGAATTCACATCCCATTTCTCAGCAATGGGCCAAATATATTAGCTTATATAACCACATCAACTAAAATTCAGTGCTCTTTTAAGTACTGATTTGCTGTTTGAAAATGAAATTAACTGCATCTGATCAGACTCTAGGAAACCAGCTTAGGTGAAATCTGCCTGTCGCTGCAGGATGCTTCATAATATCTCTGTATGTGACCAAAAGTTTGCTGTCCTTTGTGGATGGCCTATTCTAGTGAGATGAGCATCCATGAGAAGTAGTCCATGCACCAAACCAATGGCATGTTACTGAAGTGAGGTTTGCACAGGAGAATAACCTGGGATCAGCCATACCTCCTAAACTGGTGTTTCATCCATTAAAACAGAGCTGCAATCTCTTGGACATGGAGAATGGAGCAGATATTTCAGCCTGGGGCATTCACAGGACACAGCAACACACAAGTGCCACATCTGCCTTCTGAGGGATGACAGCACAGTGCATGCACTGCATGCTTTGCTCTGACAGGGATTTTTAACTCTCAGTGTCCTAATGGGCAACAGGCACAAGCTGCAGGGCCACATGGTTGTTGCATATCCTTGATATTCAAGAGCAAGCAAAGAACTTTAGCCTCTGTCTCATTTGTCAGAGATCATAGGATTCATGTTTTTTAATCTTTCTATGGATCATGAGATTTAGTTCACTTTGTAAGTTTCCCATGGCTTTTTCACTCAGAAGTTTATTTTCAGTTATAGTGACCTATGGCATTGCAAATCTCATTGTCTCTGCAGCTAATTTCTTTTGGTATTGTATATTTCCAGTGCAGACATAGGGTCTTGTGGCAAACCTTGTGGGTTGCACCTGTTCCTGGTGTCTAGAGGATACATCAGCATTCCTGGTACTTGGTTATTCAAAGAAAATGCCAATCAATGCTGGAGTGGAAAGGGTAAATTGGCAAATTTGAATGGGAGACAGATAAACTGGCAGACATAAATGCAGGTTCCTGGGATGCAGAGTGTAGTTCAAGCAGTGGAGCTGTTATTCCAGCCACAGTGTTTTCATTACGTTCCCATTGCACTCCATCAGTTAAAGGCTTAGCTTTAAAGTTTTTTATCAGTAGCCATTAAGGTGAGATTCCAGGGTTGTGCAAACATGCTTTCGTTGGGGGAATTACAGAAACAGCCAATAGATGATTTGAATGCTATCTTTAAAACTACCAGGGATGGTTGTACTCTCAGTTTCTGTGTAGAAGCAGATCTCCAATATCAGCTCTTGGCTAACAAACTTTATCACTGTCTCTTTTCAAGATTAGACAGAACAGAGGTTTCTCAGGAAGGTGTTTGTGCAGAAGAGCAGCAGCTGGCTGGGTTGTGAGCTAAGTGAGCAGCACTGAAACACAACCCACTGTGTGCATCTGCCAGTACTTGCCATCAGGAAAGGATATACCCACTGCTCCTGATGCTGGAGGAAACTAGTCAGGGAAATAAAGGCAAAGATTAGTGCTAGAAATGGTTTACTGAAGCTCATCTGGAATCTAATTCATTCCAGCTCATCACTGAGATCCACCTAGAGTCGATAGATTTTTATTGTATTGGAAATGCCACATTTTAGAAGTAATTTTGTGATGGTGGGAAATGTAATCAATGGGTAGATAGCTAAGAATTTCCTAAGATGCATTTGAGCACTCTAGATTGTAGTGGTGTTTGTTACTTTCTTTTGTGAATCGGTGTTTTAGCAAACAACAAATGTCTGCTGTTCAGGATTGCAAATAAACACCCAAGCTATCAAGCAAATAGAGAATGGACTGTAGGAACTTGTTAAAAAAAGATCTGGGAAAAAAAAATTGGGAATTTTTTTCTACTAATTCCTTCTGTTGTTAGGAGAAGTTTCTTATTTGTTGAAATGGTAAAAGGCAGAGAAGAAATTCTAGATAAAATGTTTTCTTGGGTATGTACCAGAACTTCTGCAGATGAGGTAGGAGGAGTGAGAGTAATGATTCCACAATTCATCTGCTGGAAAAGCCTTTGCTCTCTCTTACTCAGGCCATCTGAAAGCTTGTTGATGTGGTTTCAGATCTCATTGGGCATTTACAAACCAACTTATTTGTTCCAGGAGAGCACTGGTCCAGTGCAAGATACCAAGGTATGGAAAGTTAGCTTGAGAGCTTTTGCAGTCAGGTTGTTGGTGACTGCATTCATAATTTTGATAACTTTTGTAAAAAACGGCACTAACTGGGATCAGGTTTTATTGTGCTGAACCAAACCAACATGGAAACATCATTCCCTTCTACCTCCCCCAAGTTCTCTTTTTTCTAAAGCTATCTTTCAATTGCTCAGTGTGAGCAAGAGCAATGAACTCAAGGGATTAGTCACTTACGTGTGTGAATGCGTTGTGGCTTTTTATTCAGACTCCTTCATAAGGGACCTCTTCCAAATTCAGGTATTCCTCTCAGCTCACATGCATTATGAAATTTGCAAATGCTTCTGGGATTTATACCAGCAGAAAAAAGTTCATTTCCTCGTAATCTCTTAATGTAAAGGTTAAAGCAAGGGAGAAAATCAAATTGTCACACTTCAAAGACAGTCACTGATTTTCAAATATGAGTATAGGACCCTGCTGATGAATATTGGTTTTTCTCTTCTGTGGCATTTTTCCTTGTGTGGCTGTTCTGATGTCCCATCAATGAGTGGTGTAGTTGCTGCTGAAATCTGCATTGCTTCTTTCCAGTGTGGTCAACAGTAATGCAGAAGTATCAGCTAGAAAATGAATCTTTAAGTAGTAGTAGCAGAACTTGAAAAATGCAGCATTTATGAACTCTGAGCAACATTTTATTTTACAAAGCATTTACTATCTCTTTATTTGCAAATATTATGCTTCTAGAAATAATAAAAGAACAAGTGGCACTAGATGCAATATTTACACAAATCTGATATTCCTCTCTTGTATTCATGTTTGCAAAATTCCTCAGCAGGGTACTTTAAAAGTTGGGAAATAATATTATTCAGACAATTTTATGAAAACCATGTATGGGAATTTTTGCGTGTGGAAAACATCACACTACCAAACTGAGGTAAATTTCCAGTATCTTAAGTACAGTTTGATAATACTTCCTTAACTAATAGTCCTTCTACTTTCTTAGGCATAAGATGACATCAGTTAGATCTTCTTTCATCCTTATTGAAACTTTGGCAGATGGGAATTCTGTTGAGAAGCAGCTTTTTCCCAAACTCCACTCGTGATACTTTTCAAGGTTATAGAAACCTAGGCTTTCACACAGAAAAGGCTGAATTCAAGCATATTGCCAAAGACAGGATCCTGTCACATGGCAAGGAAGAGGTTCTGCTCCTCTGGAAAGGGAAACCACAGTCTGGCTGTGGCACTGACTCAGGGAAGCCAACCTGGTGCTACTTAGCTTAGGTGAGTGGTAACTGTTGTACACAGTGGGTGTTCATTCATCATCTTGTGGGAAAAGGTAGGAGTGGTGATGAATAGAGAGGAAAAATCAAATCACAATAATAAATCCACTGATTCTATAGCTGAGCAATGCAAGATTGTTCTGAAAAATAAATAAAAATATATAATTATGCATGATATGAAAAACAATACGGTCCAGTAAAGACAACAGAAAAACCATAAGTTAGTAAAAAGCACAAGCAAAATCTCAAAGAAGAATGTCATGACAATTGTCTAAAAGGCTGAGACAGGCAAGTTTATTCTGCTTTTCCCTAAAAATGCTGTTTTTCCTTACACAATGACATACTAATGTCACTTCCATTTCTCATTTTCCAAATGGTACCTCTTTCTGTGTTCTGTGTGCTGCCGAGAGGGATCTGCTGATCCTTACATTGCCTGTAGCTGGGAAAAAATACATTGGCTGGGCAGTTGCTTCATGGATTTAATAAGTGTAGGAATTCAGTTAATTACCAAGGGACTTAGCTGGTATATGAGCTCACTGGTCATTGTCACTAGCATTCCCAATCCTCTCCAAAAGAGAGGAAAGATGTCCTCCATGATTCATGGTTTCTGTTTCTCACATTAAATGGATACTCAAGCTGCAAGGGAGTGGTTCCCGTTGTCCTGTAGAGTTAAAAAGCCATTTTCTTTTTACGATCCACACTCCCTTTAGCTGCAAACTAGATATTTGTTTATCCTTCATGTCCCCACACTTCTGCAGTTCTAAATTCTTGTCATGTAGCTTTTTTCTAACAGCTTGAGGCTGAATGATCATTGGAAGGTAATCAGATGCCATTGCTGAGTTGTGACTTTCTGTTCCAAAAGCAGCAAACTGCACCTTGATTCAGGTGTTGAGAGGGGGGGAAGAGTAAAAATTCTGGGATATATTAATTCATGCAGCTTTAAAGACAGCTTTAAAGTGAGTTCAGCTGCATTTCTACTTCCTTCTGGCCAAGAATCATGGAATGCCTTTCCCAGGGTTGGCACTGGCTCTGCTGCACTCTGGGGCTGCACAGGAGCTGGCTCTGTGCAGCTCAGGGACACAGAGCTGGCAGCTCCCTGCCACCCACACCAGTATGAATGTCATTTGACAAGGTGAATAATCTTGGGGTTTCAGAAATATTTGGGGTGCCCTGGCCTGTAGCTCAATCTGGCAGTGCCAGACAAGGTGCAGTGGCAGACACAGGTGGGTGATAAGGCTTGGAGCACATCCTGATCACTGCTGAGTTTGTGCAAGGCCTGCATTCTCATTACCTCAGGATGTCTTGCACTGCACTCTACCCTACTCCTTCTTGGGAATCAAGTAAATAAGTACAATATTTGACATATGAGTATGTAACGAAACTCAGAGTTTCTTTTGTGTGCTGTATCTGGTGATTCACAGCAGCAGCGTGAGTGCCAGGGGAAGAGCAGGGGCTGAGCAGCAGCAGGGAGCAGCAGGCAGCTGCCAGGCACATCTTTCCAGCCACAGGGTGCCACCATTGCTCAGCTGATGGAACCCTGACAGCAACAGGGAATGCATCACTCGGGATTAGTAGGAACGTGAACTACTTCAGTCTAGTTTTCATCAGCATGAATTGATATGTTATAATCACACAAGAATAGTTTTCTGCCTTTGAGAAGCTCTAAAAGATGTGTAATCTATTTAAATTAGGGAAAGGAGTCCCCAGAGGATGTAACAATGCTCAGAAATCTATCATTACACATTCCAGCAGAGTGTTGACCTGAGTTTGGTGCCACATTGTGTCCATACCTACCACAGGAACCCCCAGATTGTCTGTGAAACACCTGAGTGATGAGATGCACGTGTTCTGTGAAGTGACTGTGCTGAAGGAATAGGGATGCCTATGTCTGACAACAATTCTCATAGGCAGTAACAGCTGCCAGAGTGAGAGAAACCAGTCTGGATGCTGTGGGGCAGCTCAGCAACATTTGAAGTTGCAAACCCAGAAGATTAAGGATTCTGTTAGGAAGAGAACAGAGCTTTGCTTTAGCCAGTGGCATCCTGGAGCAATAATTGTGATTTGCAGGTTTATTGAGTGAGGGTTGAGTGGCTTGGGTTATTTTTTTTTCCTGGTTTAGGAATATTAGTTTTGGGTGTCCACTGAAGCTAATGGATCCTTGAGAGATTAGCCTAAGGACAAAACTTTATTCCTCATGTTGCAAAATCCAATTAAAATTGGGAAAATGCATGAAAATACTGTTGATAGCTATAAAACTGAAAGAATAATGGAGTGGGTGAAGTTTTTCTGGATTTCAAGGACTGCTTAGTGGTTTTGCACTTAAAATTAATTGGATTTCATGCTAAGACAGCATAGGGAGACAAAGTTAGAAGCCAGGACACTGGCAAGGAACTTCTGTTCTCACAGGAATATAGAATTAGGAATTTTGTACTTTATTTTGACCCCTCAGGCCTTTTATGTCCTGGTCTGTCTTCATTTATAAATAAAATGCTGATAAAGATATCCAGGATTTCATTCTATAAACAGCAAAACTGGTACTTGTATTTCAGGATAACATTTCTGAGTGTTAGAGAAAAAAGTTTCAGATAGGTTGGGTGTTCAGGCAATAGCCTGAGGTCTGTTGCCTTAAGCTTTATTACAAGGTATGTTTTATTTTCTGTCTAATCTCTGACAGTTACTTTGGAGGGTAATTTTGTAAGAAATATTCTATCTGGTTTAAATAGCTCACTAATTTAAGATCACAAGAATCTCTGTTCCTGTTTCTGTTCCTGTAAAAGGCCATGTAAAAGAATAAGCAACACTGATTAGATCCAAAAATTAAATTAATAGACTATTTTTTAATAGGTTGGGGGTTTTTTTTAGTGTAATGATGAGCAAAAGCTTAATGCCAAAGAGGTTTTCTAATAATTGTACAGCATTGCAGCAATTTCAAGTCTGGGCTTTAGGTTCTGTTTCGTTTGCAGTGGTTTGGAAGATGAAATTATTTCACAGGAGTGAAACTGGCAGAATTGACTGATGAAGCACAAAGGTGTGGCAGTTTGCTGATAAATGACTGCTGGAGAGAAAGCCTAGGTGACTCTTAAACCAGAAATTCTCTACTGCTCTGACCAACCACACAGTCCCACATGGCCCTTAAATACACACTTCAGTCTTTATCATTTGGATAGAATCCAGCCCTTTATATCCTTAATGTACAGCTTCCCTTCAAGAAGAATTCTCTGTTTTACTGAAACTACATTAGTTCCTCTGTAAGGAGCAGGAATCACCTTGCAGGTGACCTAAAGATGCAGTTTCATAGCATTTGTGTACCTCACAAACAGTAGTGTTGTCAACTTTCTTTTCTGTTTTGAAAAAAAGAGTGTCAAAATGCCTTTTCTGCCACACTTAAAACCATCCAGCCTGTGGTCCAGTTGGGAAAAATTATGTACAAAGAATAAATTTATAAATTTCTGCCTTTGTGTTGTCCTAAAATTAATGATGTCTCAAGTAACAGAATACTCTGTGTGTGAGTCTCTAGGAGGAAATCTGCTCTCCAGTCTGATCCTATAGCTGGAGGGAGTGTTCTGTGTGTCTGGAAAGAGGCTGAGTTGGAGCATTCTGCACTGACTGCATCTGGTATGGAATCCTTGCTTTTCTCTCTGCTCCCCAAGACTAATACCAAGACTGGCAGAGAAAAAAACCAAGCCATTACCTTCCAAACCCACAATCAAAAATGCAGAAAACATCATCCCAGTTGTGTTAGTGTGGTGTTCTTTTGGGTTTGCCTCAAATTTTAGGCTGTTTCAGACAAAATTCTGTGTCTGTGGCAGAATGTTGTGGTCAACCTGTTGGCATCTATTTGGAGGCAAGTCTGGGATTATGCAAGTTTTATATGCTTGAAAGTTTTTAAAATTTGGATCCTTTGGTTGCAAGATTGATAGATATGACTTGTAGCCACTAGAAATGTAGACAGGCTTCTCAAAACGCTGCCTTTTAAAGTGTATGACTGTGAAAATCACACGGTGTGCTGGGCCCACGAGCTCTGCGGTTTCCCAGCCTAGAGTTAGGTTTGCATAAATTTGTATGGAATGGATTATCTGAGAATGAGTCTGGAAGAATGACACTGACAATTTAATCAGTTGCCCACCTGCTGCAACAGATTTTGTTACAAGTTTTGGTTGAGAACTGTGTTATTTCTGTAATTTTTACTAATCTCCTTAATGTCGGAACCAGATCTTAGACTTTCAGAGAGAACCTGTGCTTGAGCTAAGTCTCTGTAGCAGAAATTCAGCCCAAAGGAGTTTTTCATGGCCAAAAAACTGCTGGAAAATAAATTTCATTTTGAAAATGTGGATTCAGCCTTCAGTGGCACAGCACTTTGCCTCCCCAGTTAATAACGTAGTGACCTATATGTGCAAAGTTTCTTAAAGTGTTTCTTGAGGCAAGTTTTTTCTGCTCTGGGTAGGAAGGGATTTATTATTTTATGTAACTCACTTGGCTCCAGTAAACTGTGTGATTAAAGACTTCTGTAACAGTAGCAGATGCCCAGAAGTAGAGCTGATAAAATGAGGGAGTTCTAGAAGTCCATGTGATTTAGTCATGGGCACACTTTTAACTGATGCAAGCATGTACCCCTATAAGCTATCAACCTTCATGTATTTTTTCAGAATGGTTCTATGGACAGTAACATTGTGCTGTCTGTAGGGAAAAAAAAGATCTCAAAATCTATGTAAAAGGTGAAGTTTTTCTGAGACTTGCATAGAGGGTGAAAATTACTCAGTGATGAGATATGTCCTATGGGAACAGGCCAGGCCAGCTCTTTTCACATGGGCTATTTATGAAAAGTAAAATCAGTAATTTTCTTATTGAAGTTGATAAGGACTACTGGAAGCTAAAAAAATCTCCATACTCCCATATTCACTCACTTATGTATTATACAGCAACTTTTGTATGCAGCTGGAAATAAATGAGTGCATTCATTGAAATGAATGCGGATTTTAAAGGAATCAACCTATTTTATTTAAATTAAATATTTTTTTAAATCTGTTTCCTTTAAGACAAATATGAAAGAAAAGGATGCATGTCATAAATAGAGGATGATATTTTATAATGGGTCCTTGCAGCCAGAGGTTTTGGCCTGTTTAGTTAATTAGTTCAACCAGAAAAAAAAAGATAAATCCTGTCAAGATGGAGAAGTCCTTTTACTGCTTCAAAATGAAAAGAAAATCTGATTTTAGAATGTCAGGTTCAGGATTTATGAGTAGAATTCCCATAATCAGTCACTCAGAATGAATCGTATTATTTAAGAGGTATTTTCAGGCAGAGAAGCTAAAAATATTTCTGTGTACAATGCCAAGTCAGTTTACACCATCTTTCACATCTAAATTGCTTTTTCACCCTATGCAGATGGAAACACACACACAAACATGGACACACAGTTTGGGAGTGCTGAGTTCCCTTCTGAATTGGTTATAAACTCTAACAGTGCTCAACAGCAGAGGGAGAAGGAGTTTGAGGTTTTACTGTGGTATCACTGAATGGACACAATAAAACCTATTACGGAATTGCCCTAAATGGTATTTCATAGACATAACACTGAGAGGGGGACCAGATACTAGGACTGGGCCCTAAAAATTGGCCTATATTGAGTGTATCCTTTAATTATTTAGGAATATGACAATTCTGACAGACTTTTGACAGACAGAGAGGGCAGGAAGGGAAAGACCTGGGCAAAACTTAATGAGGCAGATATCTTTGTTCAGATATGCCAAGGTAACTTTTGGTGTTTAAGGAAGGGATTTTCCTTAATTTTGTCTTATGCATACAGCAGTCATGGCCCACAGTACTGCAATGGTATAAGTGAAATGCAGCTGCCCAAGTAAATATGGAAATAACAGCTATAATAGCTGCAAACTGTAAATTACATACTTGATCCTTTAATAGGTCATAGTGTGTCAAGCTACTGGAGTGTCTAACCTTATCATCATTCAGAGCATTCTTGCAATGATTTTCCCTTAGCCTTTCATAGTTTCTTTTGACCTTTTTAACATGGGAATTTTTCCCAAACTTCATACCCAGCTCTTGGCAATCAGAGGTCCAAACCACCAAGGTTTATATTCTTTGGGAGGATAGGACTGATGATGAGCCAAATCAGTGCAAGAAATGGCATGCCAGCTCCACCTGCCTTCATCAAAAATCTGTTTCAAAAACGTCTTTCCAGCCTGCAGCTCTCTTTGTAACTGATAATGCAGAGATTTAAGGATTAACATAATCCCACACATATCCTCTGTGCACAGTGATTCTTGCAATGGCACAGGGCTGAAGGTGGTCTGAAGCAGGAGGGTTGTGATGGGTTTATGGTTTCAGAAAAGCTGTATGGGGGCACCTACAAAAGTTGCTGGCTTGTGTGAGCGGACACTCAATACAAATCCCAAATTATGTAAAAGATAAGCCCAGGTAGGGGGGGCATGTGAATTGGATCTTGATAAAAGACAAGATATTAAGGATAAGAAAGCAAGAAGTGGGACAAAGAATAGATTTGGCAACACCATATACAGGTTTGGTTTTTACTTAAGGACTCTTCTGTTCAAAGGACCTTACTCAAGCAGTAAGCCTTCAGATGGACATACACAAATTCTTCTGAAAGGTGGTGAAGGAATTCTTGCTACAGGTTGGAGAACAGTCTAAACCCAAATCCAAATAAGACTCAGCACATGAAGGAAAAGTAGGAGGTGGAATGTTGGGGTGTCATGCCAGACCTCAAAGTGCTATCACTGCCTCCTCTTCATGGGGGCAGGAATGGGGGAAGAATCTGATGAAATGACTGAAGCGATGCCTTAGCAGCTGAGAATGCACCTATTCTGAACTACAGCTATGAGTAGATCCTTGAAATATTGCCAGTTCCAGAGTGAAAAATTCCAGAGTAAAACCCACTACTTCTTTTCTTCCTGAAATGGGACTCAGCACACAAGGAAGGTTATTACATGCCCAAAGCAAATCTTTCTTCCCTCCATATCTCTCCATGCTGCTCTGTGTCACTATTTCTCTCCCTGTCTCTCAGTGCTCTTGTGTATCCCTCTGCACAAATGCTGTTTCTACACCTGCAGTTTGTGAGAGTGGATTGTAGGTGAGATGAATTGTCTTGGCACACTCAGTTGCTCTGTTTCTTCCTACTGCTTCTCTGAAAGCAGAATTCCCAGCTTGCTCTCCGTGCAATAAAGGAGAGACCTCTCATTTCAAAATAAGTCAGGCACTGCTAAACTTCTTGGCAGATGCACATATCTCATGGTCAAAATTTAGTATCCTCTTGCCTTCAAAAGTATGCTACTAACCAGGTGAGCCAAAAATTTAATTTATACAGAGCTGTGGGCTCAAGTACATGCACAAGTTGCTTGAGAGCAATTCTGCTGAACACCTGTGCACGACTATTCTGTTACTGAATTTTTAAGGTCAAGCCTTTTAACCAGGTACTCAAACTTTCACATTAATTTTGTGCTATTTTTCCTTTTAAATGTATCAATCTGTGTTTTTATGGATCTTATGTTACTGGATTGGTAAAAAACCCTGAATGTTTCCACAGGGAAGTAAAACTATTCCAGCACTGCAGAGTGCACCATAAAATGGGCGTTGTGTTTGAAGCCAACAACCTATAACCACAGTCTTGTTGATTGCTTTCTTTGGAAAGGGTAACAAGCAGAAATCTCCATGTGAATTATGCTATCTAAGGTAAATAGTATGTGAAGCTTTAGGGCATCCTGTAGCTCTTGCCAGGACACTGGTGCTGGAAAACACAGCTGCCAAGTCAGATGCAGTTTATTTAGGAGTTTGGAAGCATGAGCCCGTGACAGCAGCATGATGTAGAAGCTCAGTTTGGGTTTATTTGTTCTAAGGGGCAAAAGGGAGAACAGCAGCACCTTGATAGAGCCTTCAGCTGTCTGTAGGAGAGAGGCAGCAATCAAGAATGAGGTGGGGAGGGGGAAGGAATTGCTGGATTTTGAAAGCCTTTTAACCTCTGACTTCAGAGAAGAATGTGTGTCAAATCTAATGAAACAAGGAGACAGATCTGGAAGGGCCTAATGGTGACACTTTTATAAGACAGCAGACAAAGAATCTGTCTTTGCTGAATGGAAGCTGACAGTAATTTTTCTTTTCACAAAATATGGCAACTTGCTGAAGAAGAAAATAAAAATGGTAATGTGTATTTATATGTGCATCAAATCCCCCTGACCCCTATGCCTATAACAATGGAAAATGGTAATGCTGGTGGCTTTCCATCATTTAATAAATCTAGCCCCGCTCATCATGTTTCCTTTTAAATTTGGTGTGGCCCCTTTTACAGCAGTACTTCCCTACCAAAAGTCAGCAGAGGGAAGATAATGTTATAGAATATACTGTCTGTTTCTAGCCAACTATGCATTTTCTTAAAATGGGTATGAATAGATGCTTCCACTTATAAAAGGACTTGACATTTTACTTATCCTTCAGAAATTGGCCTCAATCTTCTTTTCTTCCCAAGCAACTTTGAAACTGTAACTCTTACAATAACTTTGCTGCTCAATAGGTGTCATAAAGGTGCTGTTTGTTTTTTGCTGGGCTGCCAAAGCTTAGTCAACATTGAACAAAAATTTGCCTATGATTAAATCTATTAACATGATATGCATATTGAAGTGTGAGACTAATTTCCTCTATAGTTCTGTATTCTCCTAATTACTGTAAAACTGGGAGATTCTTGCACCTTTGCCAAAATACCTGCTTTTTTAGGCTTAATATCTAGTAAGTGACATTTTACGTGGACTTGGAGAAGGGAGATTACAACTTAATGTCATAAATGTGGAGACTATTGAGTCAGCATATTTTAGTTGCAAAATGGGTAGCTAAGATGTTTAGAAAAAATGCTTTCATTTGGCTGAAAAATTCTACCAAAAAAATCATCAGAAAATACTGTTTCGTAAGACCTGGAACATTTCAGTCAAAACATTTCTGAGTGACTTACTGTCCATGCATCCAAGGCAAGGCCTTAAGGGACTCTGCATTTGTAGCTTATTGATTTGCCTAGACATTGTCTGCAGGCATCAGAAACATCAGTTTCTCTGAACAGGGTCAAGCTCTGAATAGTTTTCTGTTTACCCCAGTTTTATTTTTATTAATAGCACAATGTCAAAGAATAATAAGAAAATTCCTTGTGAACTCAAATCTCTGGAAGATCAGTTGTTTTTACCTTTTCTGCTCTAGGACCACGAGCTAATACAATTCTATGTAGACATTAAAGGGAAATGGAGTGTGATTAGTTTTAATTCTGGTTCCCAATTTTTAACAAGTGTTTAGAAGTCTAGCTTAAAATAAAGTGAGATGAAGAAGGGAATATGAGGTATGGTCCTTCATGGTACAAGCAAAGCACTCCAGGTGTAGAAATGCTTTAGCCAGATTTAGTTCAAGCAGGATATTAAACAACTTAAGCTGACATGTAGGTTCCTGGAAGGTAAACCCCCATTCTCTGGAGATTATTTTACTTAACAGATGGTATTGTGATACAAGCAGCTTTTGATAACTAAAGAATGTGCTGAGCTGGTCCAGGCTTCAAGGGAGGACTTTACACAGAGCTGGAATAATGTGCCCAGCTGCTCTATCAGAATAATGCCACTGCCTTGGAGTCTGAGACCTTGGTGTTCTCTGCACTTTCAGCTGCTGGATAAACTGTACCAACACCATGAGGCTTCTCCTCCTCACAGGGTGTGACAAAAGTGGAGAAGCTGCTTTTACTAAGATTTGTAAGGAATTATATTCATTTGAGTACTGTGACTGTCTCACTCCCTTGACTGCAGTTTCTGAGTTGTATTAGGGAAAGCTTAACCAAAGCCAAACAACAGGAGCCAAGTATTACTGGCACAGGAATGAAGAATGGGCTGAGGTACTCTCATTCTCAGAAAGAGAAATTGGAAAGGGACCATAAGGCTCTAAGCCTTAAGTGTGGCTTGCACACATCTTCTGCTAAAAGTTTTGATTTGTTTTTTCATGAAAGCAAGCTGCAATATAAGTAGGATTCAGCAGATGCTGCTATTACTGATTTACAGATAGATTTTCCTGAATGCATATTTTGATCTTGGGGTGAATATTTCATTTTTGCTTATTATACATTTTTATTAGTGCTGGTGTTTGTGCTATAAAATATGTTCTGATTTACAATCATGGATTAATCTGCTTTGGAAGGTACCACCAAGGACTTTTAGTCCAGCCTCATGCTCAAACAGAGCTAATAAGACCAAGCTGTGCAGGCACTTTTGTTGAAACTTTCAAGTGCTGGGAAAAGGTGTTAAGATAATTGAGAGGACAAGTTGTCTTCAATTCAGTGTACACCTGTAATCAACTCTCAGGAGATACTTATCTCCAAGACTTTAATAAGATGTGCTAAAAGAATGTAGCCTTTAAGTGTGAGCACCAGTAAGAAGAAAGGTATTAGATATCCTGTCAGTCAGCAGACAGTTTGAAATACTGGATCTTTTGATTCTCTAGAGGATAAGCTTTAACTATTTCATCTTTCATGTGAAAACTTTTCTTCTGTACACAGAGTGGCAGTGTGGATGGCAAAATTAACTGATGACAGAATGGTAGAGGTAAAAGATTCCTGAGTACTCACTGGCAGAGGCATTATTTTACCTTAAAATGGCAGTTTTGAGAGTGTTAGGTCTGACATGAAATTCTCAGGATTTGCAGAGCTACAAAAAATTACCTTGAACATATGGAATAATGATGCAATTTTAAATGAAACCTGTATCTTTCTGCATTTGCTATAGGCTATTTTTGCATTTCCTTGTGATTTGATTTCTCGTGGGCTAGACTTGAGTCGTGATAGGAGACAAAACCAAGAAAGCTGGCAATGGAAGTGAAGGAGTGCAAGGTATTGACATTTCAGGATGTGGTGTCTTAGATTTTCAATTAAAAACTGGTACAGTTTTGCCTGGGTAGAGTTCCAATGACTGGCCTGTTTGAAAGGGAAGGTGTCTGGCATCTGGATTGAGGGCCTAAGAATGTAGCCTGGAAGTAAGAATCCATTCCCTGAATTTCCCCAGTTAATTGCTGGTTTTAATTTCATGTGATTTCCTGCCACTTGAATCCACTGAAGGTTTGAAAAGCTGTTCCTACAGGGTTTGTTAGGAGCAGAAGTGTACCTGGAAAACCTTGGCTCCTAAATCTCTTTGCTGTTGTGATTTGTGGTCTTGAATCCAAACCTCTGAAAATCTCTTCTCTTCTGTTACATCTGTCATTTGCCATTTTTCTATCTGCAGAAGAAAATGAAAGGGAGAATAAGATTTGCTGCCACTTCTATTTGTAAAGTTTAGTGATAAGTTATGCTTTGTACTAAAAATTAATAGATCAAATGATGTATTTCCCCCCATGATATGTTTGCTCAATCTGTTCCTGATTTACAAGCATAGAGAAGAAAATCCTTGTCTGCCATAGCATTTAATGCTGTGCCCTACCTGTTCACTTAAGCTGATGCTGGAGATGGCCAAGAGCATTGAATGGAGTGAAAAAGCTGGAATTTTTGTATTTCTCTATGGGAACAAGGACATTTTATTTTTCTACAGCTAGTCTGTAATAGGAAAAAGAGAGTGAAAAATTAATTCTCTCTCTTTCCTACCATCTTAGGCATTAGTATTGATGCCACTTTATGAGTAAAAGAACCTAATTTTCCTGCAAGTTATGAACAATAGTTTAAACAAAAGGCCATCATCATCACTCTGATGTTTCTTCATTGCTTAGTGCTGGTTACACAGGGCAAATTTGGCATTCTGTTTGCAAGCTGCTATTGATTAGTGTTGCACTGATACTAATGGAGTGAAAGCTGCTATTTAAGGAAAATAAAAATGTTTTTTGAGTTTGGGAAAAGAATCTCATAATCTCTGAATACTTTGTAACGATATCTTCCCCTCACGTTGAAATAAGATGTCTCAACACAGTTCTTAGTTCTGTGTCTTAAAGAGAGACTGTAATATACATTTCTAGCTGACCTCTGCTGCACATTTTCTGTATGCAACACCCCAGGAAAGTCTCTTTGCAGCAGTCTCTCTCATTACTGGGAAACGAGCTCATAGCAAAACTGAGCTGGGAAAATAATGGCAAATGTAGAAATTGGAAAGAATAAAGTTGGCTGCAGTAATATTGTTATTCTTTGGGGCTGTGCAGATTCTTCTCATTCAATCAGGCACCATTTCAGTTATGAACTCCACATTTTTCTATCTCCGAGTACCTCATCCTAGACCTGGATGTCTTAGACAATCCATTTTCCAACTCTGCTCTTATCCTCACTGCTGTTTTCTTAGCCATTACTTCTTCATTTGTCCTTTAAAAGAAGATTTCTAAGAAGCAAGTAGTTTTAGTTAATACTTGGAAAACACTCCATGCATTTTTCTTGGTGCTGGAGCTCAGTAAAAGTACCCTCTCAGCCATTCACAATGTGAGTTGCACCAGAGGAGGTTTAAATTTTATACTAGAGAAAAATTCCTTACTCAAAGGGAATTCAAGCTTTGGAACAGGCTGCCCAGGGCAGATGGAGTCACCATCTCTGGAGGGATTTAAAACACATCTGGATGTGGTTCTTGGGGGTCTGGTTTAGTGGCGGAATTGGCAGTGCAGGGGTAATGGTTGGAATTGATCTTAAAGGTGATTTACAACATAAATGATTCCATGACTCTGTGGATTTCAGACTCCAGACAAGCTCTGGAAGGTACAAAGGAGGAAGCACACGCAGACTTCACTTGCTGGGGAGTCATGCTCTGGATCTCCCCATTTGACCTCAGTCAAAGGAGGGTGTGAGGAGGATTGACAGTTCAGTCATCTTTGTGTTTCTGTATTTTTATGATCCAGACAGAGTTCCAGAAAGAAAAATGTATTTTTAATGATGAAATACCAATTAATTCATCGAGATATCATAAATGTATTCACCATTCAAACTTATTTAATCAGTGCAAGCGCTTCGGTTTTGAATTTAATAATGTGATGTTGGTTACGTACCTCAAATGCTTCTTTTTCCTTGCTGCTTCTGGTGCCTATAGTGCCCCAAACTGCTTGCAATTCATCAGTGGTGTCTGAAAAAAGGTTTTATCAGAATTCTGCCAGAACTTCCTAATTAGCTGTAATTAAAATGTTCCACAGTGATAGCTAAGTTAAAAATGTTCTTTTGTAAGCAGCAGAACTAACGAAGCTTGGTTTTCTGAGAATTTATCTTATATGCCTATAGAAGCAGCTTCACTTCTTAAGTCCCTCCATTAAATTCCTGTGTTGTCCACCCTTTTACACTTCCCCAGGACGTGCCCTGAAGCTCCTGGGATGTTCTGCTCCTCTCCAGGTCCCGTGTGGTTCCCTGGGCAGCTGTCCTTGGCCAGGGCTGTGTGTGTGCTCACAGCCCAGCAAGCAAATCCAATCCAGCAGCTCCTCTTGCACTGCACATTCCTTCCCTTTATCCATCTGGAGATTCTCATAAAACTCAAAAAATTCCCATCCCCAGCCCGAAAACCAGGAGCACCTCCTCACTCCAAAAAGCAGTGCCAAACCTCAAACCCACCAAAATTCTTACTGCCTTTGATATCTCTTTCAAAGTTTGTGATTTGACCAGTAAATTAGGACTGCGTGAGAGTGTGAAAGATGAACAGATGATATGATTGTGTAAGTCTACTTTCATTAAAAAACTGGGCTGGAAATTCTGGTGGAGCCTTGCTGGTAGCTGACACTGCCTGGATCTGCTCTCACACAGCCTGCTGTGCTTTAACAGATGATGTATCTCCCATGCCTCCGGCTCTGATGCAGCCTGTCAGAACCCTTTTGTGGAGAACAAGGAAAAGTATTGATTTCTTATTTTAGATGGGAGCAAAACAATTTTCAAAATTCTGTTTGAAATATGTATGCCCTGCCGCACCTTTCCTGGAATCTCGCGTTCTGCAAATGTTTGGGCACTGTTCACAGAAAACAAAGAGGTGGAGTACAAATGTCAGACTGCCACAGTTTATAACTTGGAGAAAACAGTCATTAAAAAAAAATGACTGTGTTGAGTTCAAGGTTCACTGAGGTATTCTGAATGTTTTGTTTGAAATTTCAAAAGAACAAAACCAAAATAAGCGTTTGAGTGGGTCAGGAACTGCTGGGAACACCTTTTTTCAAGGAATGTCATAGTATGAAAGTGGCATATATTTAAGAGGAAGTTATATATGTATCTGCTTTTTTGTTTTGTTTTAAAAATCATAAATCTACTTAGCAGTGCTTTTTTCCCCAAGGTTTTTGTTTTTTACTTCAGTTTTCTGGACTGTGTGGATTATCTTGACTGACGTATCTAAGTCAAGCAGTGCTCTTTTTAATGAGTAGCCTTGGAATGACATCTGGGAGCCTTCATTTAACTACAGGATCAGGTACCACATTTACACCCTTTTTCTTTTGGCCTTCTCACTGCTGATCCACCTCTTTCATCTCTGAGAAACTGCAATAGAATGCCCCATCTTTACTCCCTGCCCTCTTATCCAAATTACCATCCGGTTTCATATTTATACCTCTGGAAGTTCATAGCATCTAAAAGTAGATGAGAACAATCCTTCATACTTATGCTGCTGTTTGTAATTGAAGAGATGATTGTGACTTAGGTGTTATTATTATTATACAAATAGACACTGCTGTCTAACCAGTAAGTACTTCATATAGGTCATCTTTGCTCACCTTATATCACCCTGCAGTAGTTGTTTTTAAAAACATAATCCTACCTCTGATGTCTATGAATCATATCTTACATAATTTGTGTTATGTATAGAGCCCCTCTGCCATTTCTTCTGTTGAAAATATCATATCTCAGCATCTTAATTTAAGGTAGGTTGCAAAGAGAGAGCAAAAACCTTCCACACAGCTAAAAAGGTTTTTATCTCCCCATAGCTTTATTTTTATTAGGTTATTTTTATCTTTTCTCTTTACGTTTCTGTATATCAGCAGCAGTACCAAATAATAATGATAAATAATGTAGGCTCAGCCAGTACTCCACATTAGGAATGGAGGCACTAAACTCCTGAACTATTCTCTGTCTCTGTGCACAGGCACAGGAGGCCACAGTACTTTTTCCTGAATATTTTCTGGGGTGCAGTTGTTCCCCTTCCTATAAAGGTTAAGCAATTTTTTTCTTATTCCTTATAGATTCTTTTTAGTCAGCTCTGCTGGGTGAGGAAAAAAAGAAGTGGGGGTTGAATTGTGTGAGTGGAGTTTCTGTGTTAACTTACATTTGCAGCATAGCTCTGGTCTGATAATAATTTGAGTGAAATGTGTTAATAGAAGCAGAGATAATTTAGAGGTGGTCCTTTTAACACAACTGAAATGACCCTGTTAACTTTACTTTCCACTATATCTTTTCTCCCTTTCAAAAGTTTTGTAGAGGGTACCTGTGAGTCACCAATGGATGATTCCCCACCAATGGATTTAGTTTCTCCACTGAGAAAACTGCAATTTCAGCACACAAGGGAAGGGAAGACATTTTCAAGTCTTATCCCCAGTGATAGTACTGGCATCTTCTTTGGTTTTGCACAAGAGATTCTCTCTGCTTCTACAAGGCACACAATAATTCATTGACTGACCAGGTCATGAACTGGGCTGATTTTAGCAGATGATGCTAATAACTGCATTAAACCTTGCAGATGAAAGCAGAATTTAGGCTGCTTTCAGCAGACTCAGAGCACTCAGACACATGCAGTGACCTGCTTGTGTGTTGCTTTGATTATCTCTGAGTTACAGGGGCTGTGCATGGTGCAGAAGCAATAAAATTGCTTCTCCTGGTGAGGTTTGGATAATAGTTTCTGTTTAGGCAGGACTGTGAGAAGTACTGCAGAATAGTTGAACGACTGTGGTGGCATTTTTATTTCCATACTGAACTTCTGATTGTATTGGTTAGGCCCTGATTCAATAGCACAGCTCTTCAGGATATGATTACATTTTATTTCACTTTAACATCCCTGACCCCCAAACCCTCCACCCTCACTGAGCTCCCTGAGTCTTTTCATGTATGTAGCAAGAGATTTCTTAGATTGCAGAGGGGAGGGGGAAATCACAGAATAATTGTAAAGGATGTGAAAATTCAGCTGCTGGCTGCAATGAAATGTCAGTGTACTTTGGGAGCACCACAGCCCCAGACAGTGAGACCACCTCCCAAAGTATAAAGAAATTACAGTGATTACAGAAAAACTTGGTGCCAATTTGTGTTTAGAAAGCAACTGTGACTTTGTCTGGCTTAGAAAACGCATTTCATGAGCTACGGTAATGAAATAAAAAGGGAGTTCAGTATCAATGTGAACCTGCATCCTTAGGATAAAAAGAAAATTAACTAAATGCTTATATGTTTTCCAGGGATATTCCCTGAAGTTAATATCAGTTTTTAGTCTTAATTGCAGCAACAAACTGGAAACAGCATTTTCAAGCTCAAATCATAGTGATATTATAGATAAAATGTAAAAAATAGCAAAATGGGTCTGGATATTTAGTGAAGCTCTTTAGAGGTTCATGTTGCAGTTGTGATGGTCTTCCAAATGCCCGTGAAGCAAATCTGTGACCAAATTAAAGCAACTTTTTGCAAAAAGAGTTCTAAACCACTTTGAGACTTGTATCTAAACCACCAGTATTCACTCACATACACATAAGTAGTGCCTGTTATTTTTTTATGCATCCAATAACAGATAATATTTAACAGAACCAGAATCTGAAGATGGAAAACCAGGTTATGCAGCTTTTTACCACGACCAACTAAAAAATCACCTGGTCATTATTTCTAGTGATATATTATAGACATCAAAAAATTCTCTTATTCATCAGTAAGAAAAATCTTCTCTCTTCTTAAAAAATCATTTTACATTACTATAAATACAAACTAATTATATGAATGATTGCAGAGAGATATCAATATTAATAGCACAAATCAGACAGAAATGGATAACTGATGCAATTGTTTGTAACAATTTTGGGTTTTTATGAAGGTCATAACAAAACCAATCATCTTATTATTTTTATTTTTTATTCTCTTCATCATCAAAGCTGGTCTGGCAACAAAAGAATTAAATGTTCAGGGAAACAAAAGTGCCTTACAGATATTTTGCCAGCCTGATACCCCTGTGATGAATTAGGTAAATGCATTCTGTCCTATATTTTCTACTCACCATTGAAAACGAGCACAAGGCAGGCTGGCTGAAACACTCTTGTGAACTATAAACAGAACAATGTGTGTTGGTAACAGTGATTGTCCTGGGGCACTTGGAAGCTGTAATAATGGCTACAAAGGTTAAGTGGTCACATTTACCTTTAAAGACTGCAGCAAACAGTCCCAGGGAGCACCAAGTACCATTCAGGTCCCTTACCTGTCTGATGCAGTGGTACCATCATTAGAACTGCCCAGCTGCAGAGCTTTCTGTGTCCAGGACATCAGAGAACACTCTCCTGAGCAGCAGCAGGGCTGTGTTCAGGCATTGGCTGTCTGGGCAGCTCTGGGAGATGTGTTCTGTGACCTGGGGGATCTGTGGGACTGCAGTACCTTCAGGCTGCATGTGCACAGCCTGGGTAGGAATTTACAGATCTGCAGGAATTGCAGTCTCTTAGATTGCAGACTCGAGTATTTGGTCTGCCTGCTGAACTACTGAGAGATCAGTTGCCCATAACCAGGATGACCCACCACTGTCCAAGGGCATGGGATTTCTGTGAAATATTTATATCTCTGCGCATTTCGGAAAGAGCTGCAATGTGCCAGTTGTCTGTGTTTGTATAAACCCAGACAACTTTGACAGGATGCACTTACCAAAATTAACAGGATAAAATAAATATGTTTTTGCGGTGCTGACAGATTCCAGGAGCTTTACATGTTCTAAAATTATGGTCCAGTAAAAAGGAAACTACTGCAAGGTTTTAACTGGGGAAAAATCTCCAGAGGACCTAACCTTAAACTCCAAGGAAGCAATCAAGGAGGTAGCTTAGCCATCCTATTTTGATCCTTATTTCCTAATAGCTCTTGCCCTGTTGTCTTCTGTTGCAAACACTGAAACCCTTCCAAGTATTTATTGCTTTGGTCTCTGTAAGAAAAAACCCAAACCCAGTCCAGAGACAAGCAAATAAATCCTTGAAAAGTGTTGGAAGTCAAGTTTCAGCTGTTTTTCCTCTTGTGATGTGAGTCTGTGGCTGCTTGCTGTAATATTGGACAAATATTTGTTACTGCTAGATCCTCTGCTAACACATGAGCATTGTGGCATCCAACTTCTTGTTAGCTAATTTTGTGCTTTGTTCTGTCACAGTATTTCCTACTCTTTTTTTAGCTGCTAATACTTTATGGATAGTCATACAAAATAGCACAAATCTAATCCAAAACCAAACTTGAACAAAGGTTTTGCACTGCTATACTTTCTAGTGAGGCCAAGTTTACTGAAGACTGAAAGAAAATGATCAGACATCTGGATGTGCAGAAGAGAACAAGTAGTGAATTAATTTACTGTGCTGAGTTCAAATCAGCTTGTTAGAGGAAAATTCCTCAAATTGGGCAAATTCCTCAACCATTTGCATAAAAGTGACAAACAGAGGTGTGCAAAGCATGAGTAATCTGCCACACATCTGTAAAAGAGCCAGAATTCACTGCTTCTCAATGGGAGTTTGATAAACGACTTTAGAATTGCTTCCACTGTAGCGTAAATCAGATTATCTACCTGTTATCCGAAAAGTGCTGTGAGGGGACAATCTGCCAGGGACACTGAAAAATATGTGCTACTTGTGAATCATTTAAGGAAGAACCTTCTATCATTTATGGCCTGGAAATCTGTGCTAGGAAAAAGTTTTTACGAAGGAAACCTCTAAAGCTAAAGAATGTTGTTGTAACTGCTGCACACAGGGCAAAGAACTTGGCAGGGGTTTTACCTTATTATTCCTGACCTTCTTAACTCTTCAGACACTGTCCTGCTTCCACCTTGTGCCTGTGATCATTTGTCTGCTTTCTCACACTGAGTATTTACCATGTATTCCTCTTCCCCAATGCCATCCATCCAACAATGCTGACAAGAAAAATGCTCCACCTCAGGGGACATCAGTGCCTTAGGAGATATCTTTTCAATTAACCTGTGTCAGGTGGGTTGTGTTTATTCTAGGGATAGGTAGTTTGCTATTGAGGAAAGGCTTTTAAACTGTAATTCTGGGTAAGGAATGGGTGTGATGATCTGACTTCAAGCCAGTAACATATACATAAAAGGGGATGTTTGTACTAAAAAAATAGATTGGACTACCAGGAAAGCCATTTTCTTTCCTTCTGCAGTACCTTTGGTGGCTTTGAGCAGTCACATAACCAAAGGAGAACTTCCCCAGCACATAGTATGACTTTGTTCAGATGCCATATCCAGTAGGCACTAGAGCTGTTTTGCTGGAATGTGTGTGTCTCTGAGGATGAAAGCACTCTGGATTACTGTGCTTCCCAAGAAGGATCCTCTCTGAGCTTTTCCAGAGCTTAGGAAAGCTCCTGTGTGGTGGTCAGACACTTGTAGCCAAGGACCTTCTGAAGATAGTGTGAAAATGTGGGTAAGATGGAGCAGTGCTGGGTACATGAAGGTTGGCAAGAAAAAAGCAGCAGTTCTGGGAAAAACTAGGATATCAGGGTCCTGATGAGCACTGTAACAATTCCTTGTTCGTTATGAATCTTTGGGGTTCTCTGGGATTTTAGAGTGAGGGAGGTTGTAATTAATTCGTTTTTTAAAGTGTTTTAATGATCAGGTAGTACTTGGGGACCTGTAAATTCTCATTAAGCTTTCCGAGTTTCTCACAAGAAACAGGTGTTAGTTGCTTTTGCTATAAAGAATCTGTTCTCAATATCCCTCAAAATATCCTGTGCACTGTTACTGGCTACTGTTTGCCTTAGTGCTACTAACCCTGACATCTTTTTCTTGGTTTCTATAAAGACAATTTGGGGTAATACACCTATTTAAATAGAACAAACCTTCCAGAAATGCTTCCTGCCTGTACAATTCTCCTAAGAGCTATAATAAATGCTGGTGCCAGCAGTGGATTAGAGCAGGCATCCTGGGTGGCCTATGTTGTACCCTCTTGCAGAAACCCTGAGTAGAGTTTGAATTCATAGAGGTTAGGCAGAAAAACCTTAGCTTTATTGAGCATGGTTCTCATTTCGTTATGGACCATTTACCAACTTTCAACTATTTCACAGATTTTCTCTTTCACTGCAGAGCTTTTTTAGGTAATTCAAGAAAACTATTTAGATAATTTCGAAAATCCAGCTCTTCCATCTGCCTCACACAGTCCCTGTGCTCTTTCCCTCTCTCCCCAGATCTGCTGTCAGCATTTATTGCCTACATCTTACCCTGTTTCTTGAAACATTAAATCTTCACAACAGTTCCATATCTTTCTGTATTTCTTATGTAAAAAGAATCACAGGTGAATTGAAAACTGTTCCCTGTGGGATTAGTGTAACTTCACATTGTGATACAACATTTTACAGGTTGTAGAGAATATTTGCACAGCATGGACTGTGCATTTAGAAATTAATTTCTTGTCTCTTGCCACACAAATGGTAGCCCTGCTTTCACTGGTTTGTGTGTGAAAATCCAAAGAAAGATTGCGAAAGCATTTCTTAAAAAAAATAAATCAGCAAACTTGCAAAAATGAAATGCTCAGCTTTCTGCAGCACATCAAGTCGGCCCAAGGTAGTGCATGTCTGCTGCTGTAAACAAAGTAGATGAGATTCATGCCATTACTTTAGTTAAAAGATCAAATAAGTGCGACATAAACTCTTATTCTGCCACATCTTCACGCAGAAAGTATTAGATTTTGGATGACACTAGACAGGGACTTATATTTGTATGATCATAGAGTTGATGTCTTAATATTAGTTTGTTCTTAATTGCAAAATCTAGCATTTCATTACTGGGAATTTCAAATTTTCTAATATTTCAAATGGAGCACAGCACCAGAGTCCTTTTCAAAGACTCCATAATAAGGTTGCTGATGGCATATCTGAAAGTCCAGCAGCTTGGAAAAGTATCATATTGGGATTTTCTAACATAAAATATATCTATAAAGTATTTTCTTAATACTCTTCTCCCATGCACATGGTCTTTCTGGAGCACTGGCACAGGATTTTAGCCAGAAAACTTGGGCTTTGGGCCTGACTGGCCCCACCTATTTTTTTCCCCCCTGACTTTTGTAATGAGAGGGAACAGTGAAAATCATGGTGTAAATTCAGAATATGTTCTTTGTATTTTCCTGTGTTCCTGTCCTCTTAGAGTGCATGTGTGGTATTCTCAAAAAAATACAACAAATACTTCTCAAGGTATGCTCTGTTCAGGTTTCTTGGCAAAAGTATTAGGTTTTTTTGAAAGTGAAGAGTTATTACCAGTTTTTCTCAATGCAGTCACAATGACATTTTGCTTTCTGAAGGCTGCATTGATGCTCAGAGCAGTCTCTGAGTATGGCAGTGTTCTCTGATCTGTTCATCATCTTGGCAGATTTTCTGGCAAGAAGTGGAGGAAATATTCAATTGTTTTGGTATTTTTGGGGGGTGGATTGTGAATTATTGGATTATGAATAATTTAGACAAGTATAGAGTGCTTGCTTTATGATCATGAATGTGCTGCTTTAGATAGTTGAATTTCCAGAGCTATAATTGCCATAATATTATGTAGCTACTTTACAAAAATCAATGCAGTCTGTTCAAGATGTTCATGAAAAAAAAAAAAAGAAGATGAGATTTGTATCTACTAATATGAAGACCAAAAAAATTAACTTAAAAAAAGCAATACAAGCCCTACTCTTGCTCTAAAAGAGCCATATGGTGTCTCTAACCTTAAGTGATGAGATTGTATTTACATTTAACAAAAAACTACTCTCCATAGAGGTCCATAGAGCCCAGAAAAGTCTGATTTGCAGGGCTAAAATTGTTTAAATGCAATAAAAATATCACAATAAATAAATGAAATATTTATTTTAGATGCTTAATAAGAAATTCTACCAAATATAGTGAGAGCTATGGTAGAACTATAGGGCCTGGCACCACTCATCCTTATGCTCTTGTAAGTTTATTCAAAATGAAGAATTACTGGAAAGTGTCACTTTGTGCTTATCATTTGTCCTGCACAATATAGAAAATGAATGCTTTTATCTTTTGTATCTGGATTTTATGGACCTTACAGGAAGAAAAGGCTGCCACAGAATGGTTTATTTATGTTATCAAAATAACATGAGTTTGTAGGGAGGAATTTCAGAGTGAACAGTTCTGCCTAGAAAGTGCCATATTTCAGCAGTCACTGTATAAGGTACACATTTGTGATCTGCTTCACTTTTAGCCTGAGAAAACAAGCATAGGTGGAAAAGAGAGACACCGACTTCCTTTGTGTAGAGGATTTGTCTTTATCTGATAATGATTTGTCTTTATCTGATAATGATTCTGCTGTGAATCCTGGCGGTGATGTGTAAGCATTTCAATTCAGTTCTTCTCAGATTGGAGCCCAGTGTCTCTGAAACTAAAGAAGCAAGGAAAGAGAATCCACTTTCCTCAGAGTTTATAATAAATGTTATTTATAGTTCCTGTGCTTGTTAGATGTAAAGCCTTTTCAATGCACAGATCAAAGACCTTTATATCCTGGTGCATCCAGGTGAACATGTGCACTGACTAAAGGCATTCTCTAGAGAGGAGAAAAAAGAAATGCAGAGGTAAAGGGAGGGAGAATATTAAAAAAAAAAAGGTGAAAATTTGATTATTGGAGAAATTTCTTCCTCCTCTGTGACCTCTGAACCTCATAGGTATTTTCTTCTTATTGGAAAAAAATATTCCAGTGAGTTTTCCAGCACTGCAGGACAGCACCCCAGCAGCCAGCTGCCTTTGAACTCTCTTCTCTGAGGATCCAGGAATTCCTCTTGCTTTTAATTTCTTTATTTTACACATCATTTAGTGCCTACTGGTAATGCTACAAAATGAGTTCAATACTGATGACACTGATAAACCACCCCAAATTTCCAACAGAACCTAATTCAAAATTGTTATCTCTTCCACTTAAGAAAACAAATTAAAGCAAATCTCTTCTTTTGTCTTATAAACTCTTTTGGAGAAAGTAGTCAAATTCAACAAAACTTGAATTGATCTTTAATGTACATGGACAGCTCCATGACTTCAACACTAGAATTCAACAGGAGCTCTTTTTGTTAAGTCCCAAACTGGCTCAACTTTGCCTGAATTTTCACTAAATTATATACACCAAGTTGCTTTTTAAACTTTGGGTATTTGAAGGATACATACACGTTAGGAATTGTAACTTCTGGAAGAGGAGATCTGTTATCTGGTAAGAATAGCTGTACTACTTCGGTGAACAAAGGGAAAAGAGTTCTCAATTTATTTTCTGATTTAAATGTGAATTTTTTCTTCATTTTTTTCAGATGTTGACAATTTCAGATCAGAGTTATGTCACTGAGCTTTCATGCTTTGTGTCACAAAAGAAGCAGGTTCTCAGTATTTTACTGGGTATGCAAAGCCCTCCTCCAGGAACCAGAACCCCCCCATGCTGGGCACTGACAAATCTAAGCCAGAGTGGTGTCTGCTCCTCTCCTTCCCACAGTCACTCAGTGGAGGATAGAATTTGCCCGATAGCCATTATTCACACTGCCCAAAGGAACTAACACTACTTTTACTGAAGTTGCAATAAATGAATCACTGAATATTCTGAGTTGGAAGGACCCACAGGAATCACTGAGTCCAGCTCTCAAGTGGATCTGCCATAAGGGGCTCAAACCCACAAGCTTGGCCCTAAGGAGTTTTTGTAGGAAACAAGATCCCGTTAATTAAAAGGAGATACATTAACACATTAATAGAGCTAATCTGCCTTCTAACTGTGCCTTCATAGTTGTTCTCCACCTTTCTCTCGTGAGGATTTTTTGGCTTTGTTTTCTTGCTTTGTCATTTCCACACAGACACACACACACACACAACAGTACAATTGCAAAACAGAATTTTGCCATCTGGTCCAGCCCAGCAAATCTATCTGTAGCACAGCAGGCTGCCACTTGCAGGAACTTTGCTTGAGCCAAATTTAGTGGTGTCGTAAGTGGTGTAAATGACATGCCAGTACATCAGTGCAAGTCAGCATGAAGGCAGTTTAGATACTAGAAAATGTAGGTTATAATAGGAAAGGATCCAATTTAGGTATGCAATATAATGGAATGTCATGTAGCTGATCACTTTGATAAGTTATAAATTTAGGCTCTAAAGTCACAGTGTGGAAGGCTGCATCTAATGGCATTCAGCTTGAAGCAAGGCTTTTTCTCATACAAAACTCCCAAAAGCTCCATAGAAACAAAAGAGGGAAGACTATTTTTAATGATGACCACAAATGCAATCACAAAGCAAGGGAACTCAAAGGGGACTGGATGTGTGGTGTCAGAGCTGTGTGAAAGAGGAGGGAAGCCTTGTTGCACATGCTGTTTATAAAACTAAGCAGATAGCTTGCCCTCACTAATCTGATGAATCCTGCTTTTCATTTCCATCTGAGAACTGTCCCAAAATACTGCTTTATTCTCTTAATTCCCCTAATTAAACCCATTGCTATTGTAGCTACATTTAAACTGAAAATTATTAAAAAACTAAAATAAAAATTGAACTGACCAGATTAAGCACATGGCATGTTAGGGTTCCAGCCCATAGATTTTAGAATCTGCAAATGCTGGATGTATTTCACCTAACTTTGCCTCCCAGACCCTGAAGGGAAATATCTGTCTGAGGATGATTCTCCCTCCTTCCTGTGGCTGAGTCCAGCTGTCTCTGTTCACTTCAAAAGAAGTTCCAAGTCTGACTTGTTCACGGTGCCTGTCACATTTCCAGCCTGCAAAAGCCTGTTCTAATCCAGGTTATGGCATATTTAACAATTTGGTTTATAGTTAATCTATCCCAGTCTTTAAGAACTGGTAGAAAACCATGGTTAGGAAGTTGTTAGGTTTGGGTTTACTGTACTGGGCCAGGGCTCAGAAGGGTGATAGAGGCTGTAGCTTGAATGTGGGATAGTAAGAGCTGATCTGTGGAGTGAGGCTGGTGGCACTGAGGGTCCAGTGACCTTATCACAAGGCTTTGTGTGGCTCTCCCTCACTGCTGTCATGACCTCAGGCACAGCTGGTGACAGCAGTGAGGGTGTAGGAACAGCCTGACAAGAGGCAGTATTGCTGTACTTGGTTACACTCAGGATCAAGCAAGAACACTGGAGCAGGGCTAGAACTTTTGAAACTCTGAATGTTTTAAGTGTCCTCTAAAGCGTGGTGGAGACCTTGTATGCGCCTGCTGATGAGGAAAAAAGTTATTGAAACCTCCTTTTTGAGTGGTTCACTCTCTGATAAGGTGAATTCAGAATTCCTTATTTGTACTTCAGTTTTAAGTCTGGATTGCAGATATTTCCTATGTTTTGTTTTCTGTCCCTGTTTCTGATGCTGTTTGGAAGGGTGATTTTTGGAACACTGCAACTTTGCTGCTCATATGCATGATCTAGCACTTAGAAATAAAGATAAAAGTCTGCCCTTTTGGGCAGCCAACTGGGAGAGGATTATCATAGAGTACACTCTGTGAAGTACTAGAGTCTATAAGCATGTTCTTTTTTCCCTATGCTTTCATATCATTTATTCTTACCACAGACAAATGTGACAGTAACAAACTACAAGAAATTTATGTTAAGTTTTATTCTCCAATATTTAGCAACTTTTTCAATCCTTCTTTTAAGTGGCACCTTCAGGAAATTCCCAGGCAGGTACTCTGTTTATGACAAGATGATGGAAGAGGAACATGGTTAAAGCCAAATAACAGCAGGGGTCCACCTCAGGTGTCATTGTTGTAATGTCTGCCTGTGTGTCTAGTCAAAAAGACCGATTCATTTTTGGCATTTAGCTCTTCTCTGTGAAAGGTCTGTGTGAGAATTCATGATAAATGAGGCTGAGGTTTAACAAATGTTCACCGTGAGGGAAAACACAATCTTGTGAGTCAGAGCCCAGCAGCAGGTAAAGGTCAAGGAGAAAATGTGCTTTATTCTGAGAGCTTTTCATGGGCTACTCAAAAGCTGCTGGCCTGCTGTGGTTCAACCTTATGATATCTTACACATCTTGCCCTACTCTGTTGTCCTATTGCAGCTCAAGGTGCTGCAAGCCACAGGTATTTTGTAGAGAAGAACGGGGTTGCTGCACAGCTAAAGAAACATCACTGCTTAGGAAAAAAAAAAAAAAACAAAACAGCAAAGAAATGGTGAGAAAAGTGTAATTTCTTTTGGCACCACCTGGTTTCTTGTTAGTCTAAATAAATGAAAACGGAGAAGGGCAGCACTGAAGAGCAGGACAGTGAAGGTGCTGCTGCAGGGCTGCCCACACCAGCTCTGACCTCTTGGCCCATTATTGTGTCTTTACAGATCTAGTTTCCTTCCTCAGCACATAGGGGCCTGCTATATCTGTGGATAGCTGTATTCATTTGATCAATTTGGATGTTTCTTAGATAAAAACATCTGCTGCTTTCTCCCAATGCCTTTTGAGTGAATTGTATGACTCTCTTAAATGTCTCCTACAAAACTCTGCTATTTTCTTCATATCAGTGTTTCATCTGCTTTTGGTACCTACTTGATATTGTGTTTTCCACGTTTTTTCTTTGATTTGTGGTCCAAATCATCAGGAGAACTATTAGATTGTACTCACTTTTTTTGGTAATTAAAAAGGTGGCTTATCAATTAAGTAATATGGGAAATACCTAAAATTGACTTTCTAGTTATAAAAAGAAAATGCTGAAAAATATAAAACATGAGCAGTGATGTTAAATGAAAGGATGTAGGCAAATAGAATAAAATACTAATATTTGTATGCTGTCTATACCAGTGAATATTGATTTGGGAGGCTGGCAGCAAATTAATGTTGATCAAGCCATATGCCATTGATCACTTCAATAGAAATGGAGTTTGGTGGAAAAGGACTATTGCTCTTGGTGAAAGATGTGTTCACAGTTCAATCACAGGCAAAATAGAGATTCTTACTTTTTTGATAACAAATTTAGGACTTTTCTCCCAAAATATTGAATTACAGGACAGAAGCTTAGGCCAGAGCCCTCTGAATACCAGTATGCCTAAATGATTTCATTTTCTGACTGTTTTGAATGTCTTCCTATTCCAAATAAGTCTGTCAAGACTTGAAATAATTGAAGTTCAATAAAAAGGTATATGTTAATAAAGACAAAAATTGTTTTTCAAATGAGCCATTTTTTGATGTAACAGAGAAAGCAGGTCCAGGTTTGTCAGTAAGGGACATAATGATGTTCATTACCTGCATTTTTCCATATTTTCAACTCTCTTTACTGATTGTTGAGGGGCTGGGGAGGGTTGAGTTGAATTTTAGCCTATTGCATTTCCAACTTCACCAGTCAAGGATTTCACTGATTTAAATAAATAGAAGGATTAGCTGAAGGTTTTATGCAGCTTCATAAAGCTTCTTTGAATTCCCTGTGATTGATCCCTGGAATAATTTCAAATAAGTCACACTGGCCTTTGTCTTCTTCTCTCTGCTGCATCTGTTGAAGTATTTAAAGCAATGAACATCTTATTTGGGTTTTTTCTGAAGGAAGTCCTGGCTTCTGGCATTTTAAATGTAAGTTTTAGATTTGCCAACCAGTATTTCATGTGCTGGTCAATATTTGTATAGATTGCTTGACCAGCTCAAGGAGAAATTTTATTTTTCAGCCATGTGTCAGTTCCTATGGCACTTCCCACTGAGGACTTCTGGAAAACGTTATGCTCTGTTTATGCAAGATTAAAAATATAAATCCTGTTGCCAGTCTTTGGCAGTAAGATTATGGGATGCTGCTGTTCTGTGTGTTTGGAGAGCTTCATCCCTGAGCACGCCCTAAATGGGAATAATCTGCATTGTTTATAGGGTCGTGGGCCAGGGCTGCAGTGCTGAACACAGTCTATCTTGTCACCATCTAATTCATGTCAATTTAGGTGGTTTCTTTTTTATGCCTTGTTGCACACTCTGTATTTATTTAGCTTTGGTTTTTTTTGGCTTATTATTAATTTTTAATGACTTTGATGAATGGCAGTGTAATTGGTCCACTCGAACAGTGCCAGCTGTAGAAATGAACTGACTGCAAGACTCAGTGAACAAGCTGATTATGTACAGCTTAGATTCAAAAGTATAATTTTTTCCTATGAGAAGCCTAAAACTTGCTTGTTTGTTTCTTTTATATTTTTCTTTGCTTCTCTGAGCAAGATTACATAAAGAAAATGGAGCTAAGAACATGAGAGCGTGTCAAGCACAAGTTAAACTGCTGTTGGTAGTGACGTGGACTTTGTGAAATAGGTAACCCCTGACAGCCTTCTTAGAAAGCCACATGTCTTTGCTCGTGTGGGTCAGGCACTGAACTGATGCTTTAAAATCACCAAAGGTAGTAAGTATTTCTGGGGAAAAAATGTTTATGATCTGTTCTATTAAGAAATATGGAACTCTAGCACACTTGGAAATGAGCTTGAACAGAATCTGCTGTGGGAATGAATCAGTTGCTGCAGCTGCCACAAATTCTCGGTGGAATTGGAGTGCAATTGACCCTTTCCATTTTTTGCTGGATCAGGTGGATCTCCACATCTTGTTATGAAATACAGTATATCAGATACTGCTGCCCTACCTACAGCTGGTCTTACAAGTGGCTTTTTTAATTTTTAGATGTTCCATCCAAAACCCCCAAACACCTAAATGGACTAGATACACATCTCTAGCAGGTTTCATATGAGCTGGGCAACAAAATTCCTAATAGATGTTTCTCTCAAACATGCTGAGCAACAGGGCAGAGGAAGAAGGTCAGAGAGTTAGAGAAAAATCTAATCACCCTTCTAAGATTCATTTCTGCAATTACAACACAGTGAAGAGAAAATATGAGTTTGCAGAGCTCTAAAAATTTGAAATTGGTTTAGCCAGAATAAATACATTCTTCAGTAAGTGCTCTCCCATGTACAAGTGAGATTCAGGCTTTTGTGACACAAGAGACAGAACTGTAGTGATTTAATCAACTACTTTACTATGACTGCTGCTCACAAGGCAAAATATGTTGCTAGTTTTTGTCATGTCAGTATTTATCTAGTAAAGGCACTGGGCTTGCTAATTAATAGTATACAATAAACAGACAGTAGCAGCTGCTGCTTTTGATTTTCATCAAACTCTCCACAGATACATGTTGGAAATCATTTTCTTCCACAAACACGTTGAGGATTTTTATTGCCTTAATTTGTGGGCAGTCTGAGGCATCTTGAAGTCTGATTATTTTTCAGTGGGTGGAATAGTCAGCACTCTCTAAAATTCAGAGCCCTGCAAGATCATTTGATTATTACTGAAACTGTTGGCTTGTGATCATGATTTTAATATGGAGCTGCTTAATCAGATATAGAATCATTACAAAAGAGGCAACATCTCTTTCACATGTTTGTTCTTTACCATTGTTCCATATGTTTGCTCTCTTGGTCTCTCAGGAAATGCACACTTCCATGTCTGCTTGTGGTTTTGTGTCAGTGACAACAGCAGTTACTTTATGGTGCAGAGTTAATTCATTAATTCATTTTCCTTTTCCCAAATTCCATTAGAAAGTGTCAGTGCTGTATATTTGATGCTTCAGTGATGAATCCAGCAGGGATTGGAACAGTCCCTATTACAGTGTTAGGAATGGGCTGGCTCTGCTAGGGTCTGTTATTGGTCACTGCAATGAGATCAGGTGCTGAGCTTTGGCATCATGTTGAAATGAGCTAAGGCTAAGCAAAAAAATCTGGCTTGGCTTCTGACAAAGTGAAAACAATGTGGAAGTAATGTTATTCTATTAACTGATTTTTTGAGGCAACTAAAATTAGAAAAGCTTTGGGATTGGCACTGGCAACATGTAACAATATGAAGTACTCCAGAAATGCCAGAAATTATATTTCTGGAAACAAGTATAATGTAATATGAAAGTTTTTATTCTCTTTTGTTATTTTGGCTCCTTGTGTTTCTCTGCCATAGGAGTTCTGTCTGGTTAAAAAAGGAACTAATAAAATGTATACTGCAACTTTTTGTCATAATGATTTTGTTCAAAGACTTCATAGTGTTCAGACTATTACCCCTGGGTTAAAATNGTAGGAGCCTTTGCAGGTGACTCTGTCACCTGACAGGATTCTCGGTGGTGCCGATTTCACTGAGGGAGAATCCCACTGCATGCAGTGGAATTTGTTCAGGTTTTCTGCTGAATAGGTGAGAGCAGAGTTCAGCAGCCTCAAATTCCAATTAATGGTTGACATCCCTGGCTAGAAAGAAGTCAGTAACTTCTGTTGTGAAGGGGGGCTTCATTACCTGTAATAGAACTTTTAAAACAGGGGACATGATAGCCATGATCTTTGAGAAACTTTATCCTTAATCTCTGAAGGTCTGTGTTTTAGATATCCTGGGTTCAGTGCCTTTTGGAAGAGCTGCTTTGTCTTACTGAGCAGCAGCCAAATCATGAAATGGAAAACTATGTTGCTAAGGCCTAATGAGGACATTTTGTGTAAGTTCCAAAAGAGTCAAAATGCTGCAAACAATGAGATTATACAGGTAAAATCACAAATGATCATAAGATCAAGTGCTGAAAGATTGCTGCTGCCTGGCTTCCCACAGAACAGTTTATTACTTAAAAAAATTGGACTTTTTTGATATGCTTCTCTTTTCATGCTTGAATAGTGTTTACTATTGCCTGTTTCCTCAGCTCTGCCTAATGCAGTGGTTCTCGCCTTTCTCAGGAAATACATTTCCTAGTTTTTTAGCTGTTAATTCACACCATGTCCTGGAAACTATCTGTGCTCTCACCTCAGCAGTGTGAATTTTTCTGCCATTATAATTCTGTAACACTAACGTTGCAATCTGTCTGAAATTGCAAATTTCCACTAATGCTGTAAAACCGAGCAGCAGGTCACTCTCGTCTCCCAGGAATCTCTGATAGATGAGTAGCTGTGTATCTCCTGTCAGCTTTGATGCTGCATCACAGGCAGCAGCCACCTTCCTTGCTACTACCACCAGCAGTAGTAAGGTTTTTTTTTTAGAGCTAAAGGTGATCGCCATACATAGTTGTAAGCACAATTAACTGCACACCAAAATTCTAGTTAGAATGCTTAGAACTTTGCTCCATCATCTTCTTTCTTAAAACTCTTGCACCTTAAGCCATTTCTTACCAAGTTTTGCATATCAATCTGAAAGTGTACTTTTGCCTCATTACTTTGCATATCAATTTTATATCAGTCTCTAAATGTCCTTTATAAGGAAAATGAGCATATGTACAGGTCAGTTTATACTTCCATGAATGAGGCAGGAGAAGGCTGTGTGGATTGTGCAGAAATAGACAATTTATAGTTCAATGCCCTGGGCCTTATAAATAGTTGCAGTTATATGAGGTACAAGTGAGTTTGACAAGATACTCCACACAGCAGCACGATACAGGGTTGGCAAATATCCTTCCTAAACCCCAAGAAGAGTTTGCTGAATATATCACTGGCGTGTGCTGACGTACTGCTCTGCCATCACAAATGAAGTCTCCCTCAAAGTATTCAGTCAGCACCCTCTCAGCAAGTTACTTTCAGTTTACACCCTGCAGCACTTGAAGGAAGTGTATATTTAGACAGTGACAGAACAGCAATTTCAGATAGGCAACTTCATCTTGGTTACTTCCCTAAGGCACCAGATTTGCCAATTTGTTAATGCCCTTTGCCTGTAGCAATTTCATACTTGGTTTGTCAAGCATGTTTGTTATGTATGTTCAGGCAAAGACTGCAATAATGAAAAATACCTTATCCTGCAAGTTCTTCCATCTCTTAAATTCCAAACTTAGAGCTGAAGCTTTTGCATTCCANAGGGGACATGACTGTCCCTGTGCTAGTAGGAATTTTATATATAATCATATATATATAATGTATCTGGTAAGTATATCTATAATTCATATAAAATAAAAATATATTCAGATTGCAATTGCATTCTTGGATTGACTAAGAAATCTTAATTTCATCTATCTTTGCATTTAAAACAAAATGAATAGAGCGGGCTTCCAGTGGAAGAGAAGCAGGCTTTTGGGGCAGTGAAATTACGTGAAATTGCATCAAAAAATGGACTGTTTTTAGTGTAGTGACCTGAGGGTTATAACATGATCTAAACCCTTATTGATGTCAGAGAATAGGCGACAAAGGAAACTACAGAATTGTTCAAACTGGGGCCGCTGCTTTTCAGCAAAAGCTCGTGTCCAGCAAGGGCCAGCCTAATCCAATTAGGTTTGGGAAATTTAGGAAATGCATTAAAATTTGTTACTTCAGCATAGAAGAATATCTAATTCTTCTAAATCTTGAGTCCAGAAAAAGTAATCCAATAATCAAGACTACATATGTAGCACTTTATGAGAGCTTACAGTGGATGAGCCCATCCCTTGAATGCTGCAGAGAAACAGCTTCTTCCTAGAAGACAAAACAGGCCAATGCTCTTCAACAGGAGTTTTTCTGACAAGCTTCTTTGATTTTCTATCCAAAATTTACTTCTGGGTAAATTGTGAGTGTGCTGGCCTAAAAGAAAGTGAGGGACTCGAGATCATTTGGAAAGAAGATTGTAAACTGCAGCCTGGCAAGCAGCACTCCCTCTCCCTGTCCTGGCACTAGCCAGACATCCATAGCAGCATGTCCTGTTTGTTGTTTGCTTGGAATGTGCAAAATGCTTGGAATCACTTGTTTACATAGTGATAGAATTTTTCTAAAGCAAGGATTATCCTAGCTGAACTGGTTTAACACAGGCCATGGGTATTTCTGGAAGTGTTTTGCAGTCTGCTTGGGAACTACGGATCTGGAGATAAGTTAAAATGAGTTAAATAAAGCAAAAGAAAGAAAAAAAAAATCTATTTAAAAAGAAAAAAAGCAATCAGACTCATGAATGAATAGGCCTAGGATGCAGAATAAGTCATTTCAGTTCCTCTACCTCAGTTATTTTTTTGGTTTTCTTTTCTATAACAATCTCTCTTGAGAATTTCACTATCCTATATGCAGCTGTAGTTGCTCCCAATATTCAGCAGAATGTACATTTACCTTCCAAAAGCTGGTTTCTGCAGGTAAAAGGCTGTTTGAGAGCAGCTGTTGTTATTGACTGACATTAGTGGGTTCAGACATGCAGTCCATGCTTTAAATGACACAACAATAAGGCCTCATCTGCAGCAAAACACTAACCAACATTTTGAGAATCAATGAGATCTGGATATACTGTTTATTTTTGGGAGAAAAATAGCTACTTGAAAAGCTCTTGGGTCTAATACTCAGCTGGTGCAGCCCCATTCCATTGATCTGAATCTTTCAGAGGGAATGGAAGCTTTGAGGCACTGACAACACAAATCATCATGTGCAAAGACTATTCCAGATGAGGCAGTTGTGTAAAACAGGTAAATGAAATATCACAGTAGTTAATTATCCTGTTTGAAAATTCCATTTTGTCTTACACAATCACTTGTTTAACATTCTGTCCCCTTTTCCCTCCTTTTCTTGAATTGCCTAACATCCTAAATTTAGTCACTTATGATTGCGAATGTGGACTCAGAAGAGTTGCCTGGATCTGTGGTTATGGTCAAACTATGAACATAAGAAGAGGAGAGTGCTGACAAGTGATTTAATAATTCAGTTTTTGTAACTCCCATTTTACAGAAGGCTCACACAGCACTGGCACACTGCACCAGCTTAGAACAATCTCTGAGTGAGGGGAAAGAGATCTCCTGTGCTGAACTCTTACTTCTTAGCACTTAATCAATGGAGGAATATTAAAGTAAGCTAGAGGAGACAGTTTTATAGCTGCCTTTTGTGGGGCTTTGCTGGTACCATTTCAGTAGTCAGGAGACAAGGCACAATCCTGTTCCTGACACCATCTGTATGCTGGTTTCGAAGGAGCAGTTTTTGACAGTGAAAACAAAAGGGAAGTAACTGAAATTTATTTTTTTATTTTATCCACTATACATTAAGAATCAATATTAAAAAAAACAAACAACCAAACCACCCCACAACATTATCCAAGGTTCACAGAGCAGTGTAAAGATGTCTGATGTTTCAGCATGTGCTCAAAGGACACTCAAATGCAGCTGCCTGGGTGTTCAGTGGCCTTAAGAACTGCTGGTTTGCAATGGTATTTGGAAAGAGTAAAGTAAATGTTCTTATCTACAACAAATTCCAGGAAAGGGTTAAAAAAATGACAGCTTAAGTGTGTTTTCTAATGGAATATAATATCAGTGATATTATAGAGTATGACATAAATGCTGTATGGATCAATTGATTGTCCAGTCTGCAGCCTCATCATTTTTTGGTGTGATGAACTGTTTGTTTCGTGGTATGAGGCCTACATCGAATGCAATTATCACTTAATCAATCTTGAGCAATAGAAAGTGTGTAATGGGCTGCTGGATCAATTAGGAAGTTAGATCACTTCATCAATATAGCAGTGCAAGATTATTTTAAAAACTGATCTCCTTTCTTTTTTATAATGTGCTTCATATGTCTGAGGCAAAACCGAGGTCAGGCCTAAATTATACATGAAAATATTTTATTATCAAAGCAGCAGTCCTAAATTTGAAATTAGGCTATTACTGAGTTATGCAAACAAAGCCAAACATAATAGGAATAAGTGTTGGTGCATTGTGCCATTTTTTATGCAGCATTTGAAGCAAATATTTGTTCTAATTAATAAAAAGTTTCTAAGCAATTGCCTGGTACCCAAAATCACCTTTCCTATCCAGAGCTTCACCTCTTAATTGGAATAAATGAAGTTTATCAAAGACTGCTAGAGCAGTCTGTTACTGTGAAAAGAGAACACAGTTGTTGGTGGATTAATTAAAAGACAATATCTGCAACTGCAAAACATATTATGAAAATTTTTAAGAGAACATCAGAATGCTGAGTGGGGAAAAGATAAATCACTCTGGAAAGGGAGATATTTTAAATTAATGGGGGTTTGTGGCCTTTGAAATTGCTACAAATGAGGTCTTTGAATGGCTTCTGGAATTAATATTGGTATGGTATGGTGTAGTTTTATGTGATGTCTTAGCTGTAGTAATTAATCTTATTTTTAAATCTTCTGATAACATTTCTGATGGTTCTTCACTTTGAAGTAGCTGCAAAGACACTTTTTAAATGATAAGAAGTTTCAAATTAAATGCACAGCATATATAACTAAACAGTTGAACAGATAAACCTACAGGAAAATGCTACAATTTTGACATAAATGAGTAAAAGCAGCAGCAAAAACTGAACCAAACCAGGAACTGCTGTTTTCTTGATGAGTAGCACTGAGTGAAGTTGTCGTGAAGGGTCTTAGTACATAACCTGACTGAAAGCCTATTTACAAGGCAATGGGAATCTTTCAGTGGAGTTCCCAGCTGACTTTGAATCAGATCCAGTAAATTTTGACTTGTTTCTCTTGAATCCACATTCTCTCGTGTGCCTCGTGTGTCTTAAATTTAGCTATTTAAAAATAATCTAAATATTTTTTCTGTATAAATATTATTAGGTCTGTAGCAGCTCTAACACATCTTTTTTTGCCACTGAAAAATCTGAGAAAACCAAAAATTAAAAAAAATAAAGTACTGTGATAGATAACCTCTATAACATCTTACAGAGTGGGGCAGTTGGAAAGAAAAATGGGCATAGCTGGATTGGCAAAGAAAACCAAAAGGAGCAAGTAGCAAATGCTAATTTTGATGTACAAACAGTTAATTTCAAATACTTTCATGTGTCTGTAATAGTAATCCAGCAACATAATGCTTCAGAAAGATTAGTGTCATTGCTATACTACATAAAGGAGCCAATTGGAGTCAAGGTTTAATTAATTTTATGAACTGATGTAAACAATTAGAAGTGGTTAAAAAATACATTCACAAAATGCAAAACAATTTTCTGTTTAGATACCAGTGAAATGAAAATATGACCTGCCAATTAATTTGGAAGACTCTTGTAGGACTAGAATCCTGAAAGTATTAGTATTTCAGAATAAAATATTTCTCTAAAGATTCAATATGACAGTAGCTTCAGTTTCAAATCATATATTATCCCTCTCAATACAAGCTGATTCATCTGTAGGCTCAGTATTAACAGGAACATTTCAAACAAAGATAAATACTTGGAAGAAAAAGATTGCTTCTTAAAATGAGAAACACTGTGTATTACATTTAGTTTGTCAAGGAAATTATGATAAATAATTCCTAGCTTAAAGCAGAAAAGTGTGATTAAGTGATCTGAACAACTCATGGCAATATCCATCCTAATTACTTTGCCTGTGTTTGCATAATTTCTTCTGAAAGTGTAGCCTTGCTCGTAGTGAAATACAAATGTGATAATCGACATTTTCAATCTAGGGCAGCAGAGAAACCTCGGCAAACAGCCCTGTTCTTTATGGCTGCAGAGGAGGTTTTGGGTGTGCTTGGATGTTCTCATGGCATATGGCAAGGAAATACATGGTTTTTTTGGTCCTTAGAAGAATCGGGTTTGCTTCCAGAGGGAATAATTTCAGGAGTGTCCTATGAACACAGGCAGCCACTGAAAAGACTTTGCTTTCTCTTGCCCTCTCCCAGAACAGCAAAAAGGAGCAGGGGAAATCAGTATCTTCGTGTTTAAAATTAGCATTTGCTAAGCTAAAAAACAAGTGTAGAGAGGAGATCTTCCTGTTTTCTATAAAACTTGAGGGATAAACACCACGGAGGTTGGAAGAGCAATTGCAGATGATGAACAATGCTGGCATAACAAAAAATGAGTCTACAGTGCCCCTGAACAAATTTATGGTGGAAATTAAGAAGAACTATGAATGGAGTTAGGATCTGGAGCAGCCATTCACAGGGGCAGAGGGGACATTTGGTGTTAGGATGGATTTTATTATGCTCAGAGTTATGTGATGTGCTTGTCTGCAGAAGCTGACTGGATGGCTCTGTTATGTCTGGGGTGCTTTACCTCATCCTTTCAGAGTCATTCCACCTAAAGAAAGCAGCTGCCTGGGGAGATGTAAGCCAGGAGACAGTGACAATTTTTTAGCTAGGTTGAACTTAATGATCACAACTGTAATGAGGCTTTGAGTTTAATCTAGTACATGATAGGCAAAGGATGACATGATTTAAGCATCAAAGCCCTGCCTGCCTTTCGTGACAATTTTTTGTTGACAGATGTGTTAGTACATCAGTTGTGAGAAAGACTTTCAACCTCCTAGATAAAAAATAGGTATTGCAGCAGAGCACTGAAACCTTTTAATCAGTACTATATGTAATTAAACAGAGATGTTTAGCAATTTAAGGATCCCATGAAATCTTATAAAGAAAAACCTGATGCACGAGGAACTGGAAACACATTTTGCAGACTGCGTTCCAGTGCCGGTCAGATAACACAGCTGTAGTCATCACTGGCTCCTAGGAGTCCTTCCTGGTTCAGAGTTTGTGAGTCTCTTCCTTGCTGCTAAAGCAGGTGTCTAAATTGCTTCCTCTTTCTAGAATTGTATCTGGTGTCAAGATGGAATCTTAACTCAGAATTTTGGACAGAAAGTCTATTCATATGTGCATCTCTGCCAAAGCATCTTTTTAAAAAATTAAACAATAGGAGTTCTTTTTTAAAAATTAAACAATGCAATTCTATTAGTGGTATCCATTTTCAAACACCTGTTCTGACTGATTTGGAATAGAAACTTTTAACTCAGTATTATGACACTCTTGAACTAAAAGAAAGATCTCCCTTACAAAAAGTATCTTACTGTTACCATGTGTAATCAGCCTGATGTTTAACATCACACAGAAATCCCTTTTATGTGGTTTTACAGCTCCTCATCTTTATGTTTACATAACGATGTACTTTCATCATCAAAAAATTCCTTCACCTGAAACTTGGACTTCTCTTTCAGAAAAAAAACCCAACTTTACTTAGATTATCACTTTTCTCATACAGAGAAGTTAAGAAGAGATGAAGTGATAACAGGGTCTTGTTCCTTGTCTGGAGAGGAAAAGACTCATTCTTGACATGAAACACTACCTTTCCAGGTAGGAATAAAGAGTTAATTATAACTCTGTTCTAAACTGAGGTTTTAAGAAAATCTGTAAGGTGGAAGGTGAAGGTTTGAATTCCATTCTATGAATGGAACCAAAAGGAAGATTTGGGTTATTAGGATCCTTTGCTCATGGAGGCCTAGTTCCAGCATACAGGATTTTGAACTGCACTCATCAAGGCCCAGGTGTCCTAATAGTTTAATAGCTGTTGAAAGAAAGACAAAATAGCTATGAAATACAAGAAAATATAAAATAATTCAATATATATATGATTTTACTTTTATTTTCTATGCACCTGGCTCTAATCTTTGGTAGCAGAAAGTTCTGTCTTTGGACTAATCACAACTGCAGCTTTCGCCTAAAAAAACCAAAGCTTTTCAAAGAACTGCTCTAATTTAGAAGTTAAAGATAATTTGGGTATGGTGAAATACTATGTACCCATTATTTTGTTTTCCTGAGAGTGGTAATGTTACTTTGAGAGGAAAATTCTTTTGAAGTTCCTTGTAAAAGATGATTTTTGAGAACTGATGATAATGGGAGAGGGTAATGGAAATTAATTGCACATGTTTCTAAGTTTTAATTTCCATTGCAGCTTGTGAGGATGATCAAATTGCCATTATTCACTGATCCATGAGGACAGACATTTCCCTGACCTGTGACCTGTAGTCTTCTCAGGGGAAACCGAGAAGCTCATGCCTGTGCTGCTGTAAATGGACTTTACTGTGTGCAGTGGGGAAGAGCTTCTAAGGGGAAGAGTCTTGCCCAACTCTCTGCTAGTGCACTGTAGATATAAACATCCAGATGTTAAAACATAGGTATTTTCCCAGGGTGCCTTATTTGTTTGGTCAAGTACCCTTCTGGCCTGCTGTAGTTTTTACTTTTTTTATATACTGTTTGTTTTCTATGTACTAGATCTTTACATTTGCTTCAGAATTTTGGCTTAGTGTGGTCCTTGGCTTTAACTTCAAGTCTCACAACATAAATCCTGTCTTTATCTCCTTATTGCTCTTTGAGATCTGCATAGTTAAATGGAATGAGGAAATTAAATGTCAGTGCAAAGAGCTATATTGACCTTTACACTTCCTTTTTTCCTTTTGAAAAACTGTTTTCAGCATGTTGTTCATCCACATCACCTACCCCCAGCAGAGTCTGTGCTTGATTATTGACCAGTTGATGTTTCTGCAGTGAAATCTTCATGCTTGCAAGGCAGTGCAAAATTAATTAATATCTATGAAGGAAGGAGAAATAAACAGAGCTATAAAAGAAATCTTTTTAAAAACTCTTGGGGAATCTCTATTCTATAAGCTGGAAAGGGAAATCCTGCCAGAAACCCAAGTGTCATTTAAAGGAATGAAATATTATGAAATGGAGTTTGAAGGCACTAAGTCAATGCCTGTGACAGGGTTGTCGAATGGGAAGCCTAGAGACATAGGACGAAGGGGGATGGCTTTAGCATGACAGATGGTTTAGATTAGATTTTAGGAAGAAATTCTTGCCTGTGAGGGTGGTGGGGGCCTGGCACAGGTTACCCAGAGAAGGTGAGGCTGCCCCATTGCTGGGAGTGCTCAAGAGCAGGCTGGATGGAGCTCTGAGCAGCCTGGTCCAGTGGAAGGTGTCCCTGTCCATAGCAGGGGGTGGAATGAGATGGGCTTTCAAGTCCCTTCCAATCCAAACCATTATGTGGTTCTACACATTGATGGACATCCCCATTCTCAGCTGTAGGAGAAAGAGAATTGAAACATTTTCCTCTTAGTCCCTTGTAATGGTGAGCAGGATTTGTTAGGGAAGTTCCAATTACATAGAGATTTCTATTCCTTTTTTCTTCCTTCCTCTGAGCATTCCCGATGCCACAAAATTAATTTGGGTTTAATGTAAGGATTTAAACTTAGGTTCAAATACATCATAATACTTCGTAACTCCCAGAATTACTTTCCTCCTTGAAGTCATGGTAATTTTTTTTGAGAAAGGAATAGCATAATTTGAATTCCAGTGTGTGACATGCTGAAATACTGTTGCATGGTAGATTAGTCCTATATGCATTTAACAAAGTTGTCACATATCACACATCCTGGAAAAGAGGCTAAAATGGGAAGGTTGCAGATGGTAGCCTATTAAAATATATTCTTTATCAAGCCTGGCTAGCCAGTGAAACTGAGCCAAGCAATGTGCTCTCGGGGAGATTTTCTAGCTAAAGTTATTTACCTTCAAAAGTACAAAGTAATGAGAGAAATCAGGTTATACCTGCCTCTTGAAAAGAAAGACACAGGGTTTTTGTAAACTCATACCTGCCCTGGGTAACACATACAGACCCTGTGATAAGTAAAATTATAATAAATGGAATAACACATTGCTGATACTGGAACATCTGCTTTTTGTGTGCCCTGTGCTGGGCAGAACTCAGTCCAGAGCAGCGAGTTTATATTCTGCTGTGTAACCTCTAGGCAGGAGAAACCTGAGGGAGAGGACTCCAATTAGGAGCCTGAGGAAGAGAGGACTGAATCAAGCAGTCAGGAGAATATATATATATTTAATAAGGGTTTAATCAGGCTTTGTGATAAGGAAAATGGAGGGTAGGTTTTCCATTCCTTTTTTTGAAATTAAACATTGAACATATAGTGATTATTTGCTAGATAAATATAATTAGTTTTCAATTACCATGAAATTGTCACCCATTCCCTTTCAATATCTCTGGCACTTTCTGTTCCTCTAATCAATGTGGTGCTGACAAGTCTCACATTGGCAGGAGGTGAGAAAAAAGCCCTTGAAATAAGAGTCATTGTTCTTTGTTGAGTACCAAGGTTTGCATTTAAAATTGGACTAATGATACAGCTGGCTAGGATTTGCTTTTTTTCGGGTGATGAAGCGAATGTTTTATGCTCTGTCTTTAGTTCCATCCTGCCCTTTGTGCAAAGCTTAGCTGTGGGGTTTTGACCAGAGAAGTAATGGTTAACATTGCTGGAGGTCTATTGTGAAAATGCTTTTCACTGAAACACTGAGAAGTGTCCTCAGCTTTCCATTTCCATCTAACCAGGGAAGGAAATTGGACTAATGGAAATATGATTCTGTAACGATACCATCACAAGATGTGTGCTTTCCCTGATGTATTAAATTAATTGGCAAATAGGTGTGGGTGAAACTTTGAATGTACAAATTGTATGGACTTGCCAGAGGCAATGTAACTTTTTCAAGTTTTAAAGGCTCAGATTAGCTGTGGTCTTTGTGCAGATAGAGACTATTGAACTATGCAGAAACCTTCTTATTCATCTGTAATTGCATTGTAAAGCTTAGCAAAAATGTCTTCCTTCTGCAGCATCGAGATCATGAATAGTGAGGCTTTCTGGTATGTGGGAAATAAAGAAGGCCTGTACCTTGCCCTCCTTCCCTGCTGTGAAAAGGACACTGCAGCACTGCAGAGCTTACAGCACCCTGAAGTCCAACTGTAGTAGCAGAACTCTGTTTTTCCTTGCTTTTCTGTGCCCTCCTCCCTGTCTGTGTCTGGGAAATAAGAATTCAGTAAACTTTCCCTTGCCTGAGTAGGTTAGCTCATGTTTTTCCAGTATTTATATGTTGCTTGTCTCTATCCTGCAACAGGTTCCAAGAGATTCCAGAGGGCTCTGTCTGAGCAGACACAAGCAAACTGTCATTTCTGAGATTAATAAAATGTTTATTATTGCATTAGCACAACACTGAGTTTAGATTATCCCACTGAATAGGCTGTTTTATTAGCCCACTTTCAGTGCTGTATTAATGGGGTGTCTTTAAGGATTGTGTGTCTCTAAGGCCCTAAATCCTATGGTGCTCAGGACACAAAAGCCCCAAAATGTTGTCCTCAGAAGAGCTGCATTAAATACCACAGGTGCCTGTTTGTCAAATACATTTGCTGGTAGGGAAAATAAGTGATTGGGATTTAAGAGAGGACAAACAGATAACAAAACTCTGAGCACAATATTCTGATTAACCATCTAAAGGAGCTCCATGTGGAATGTTTAGATTACTGAATGCACAGTAATCTCATCTGGAGCTTTTCTTAGCCCCTGAAGTTTCCTGAGGTGCACAGCACAGTTGGTCTGTTGTGTTTAACTAAGAATGAACTCAGCTGAGAGGGCTTTTTTATTGTTTTATCTACTTTTAATGTGTTTAACTAAGTCAAATGGATGTTTGGCTGGATAAGCTTGTGATGATTTGATTTCTAGTTTTATAGCAAAAATGGGGCTTGAATGAGGGCTTGCTTGAAATTTATTCCTCAGTGAGTAATTCACTAGGTAACTATTTGATGAGAAAAGATCTGTACAAGATAAAATCACCAGCATTTTTACCAAATTTCTGCACATCATGATGGCCTCATCCACTTCTAAACTCCTACCACAGTCCCCTTTAGGGTGGAGTCAGTTCATGGAAGTGCAGAAAACGCAGAACTTGATTCTGCTTGACTCAGAGATATTGCTCCATGATTTATTCTCCAGATAGATTTCCACCAGTGACAAGAAGAATGATAAATAATATTCCCTAAAATAAAATTTTTGGAATGTAGCAGGTAGAGATGACTTATATGGCAGAGCTTTCAAAAGAATTAACTAAAGCATTTTCTTGTCTGCTTCTCTACTTCTGAATAAACCTTGGAAAAATTAGGAAGGTATAACTGCCCAAAAGAAAGTTATGCAAAGTATTTTAAAAGATCACCCAAACGCATATAAATATTTATCAACAGTGGTAAATAAAGGACAAAGATCTTACAGTGAATATTACGTTTTCCATTTCAAATTTCCAAGTATCACCCTGATAAGTTTTTAACAAGATTCACCTACATTTATTTGGCACTTTGGTTAGAAAGTCCTTTTGCAGATGTTTTTAGTTCCATTTGTCTTATTCGTTAGAAATAATTTTTCCTTGATTGTAGACATTCATAGAGGCATTAGGCAATAAGAGATGGTTTATCTTGTAGGAAAAAAAGAATATCAGGTAGGTATAATGAACTTCTAAGCTCAGGTTTTATTTTACTGCTGAAGAGGGTGAAACTCCCGGCACAGGGGTTATAATACAAGCAAAAAGTTGTCAGGATCTCAAAAGGGCAGCACACAAATTCAAAGAGAACACTCATGAGCTGTTGGATACCCAGAGGCTCCCTGTGGTTGACAAAACCCTTAAGCCACACCTTCTGAAAGCTTGGAAAATATCCCCACTCCTACAGTCTGCTGCTGGTCCCTGTTGGAGACAGTGGGTAGGACACTGGGCAGAGCTTTTATCTCACCTCACTGTTCTTACATTCTGGAGTAATCCAGGTCCCTGGGAGCTGTAACACAGCTGGAATATAACCATTCAGCTCACCTGTTGTGCACTGAGTCCAGAGTGCTGAGAATCCATGAAAAAATCTCACTGCTTGTTTAGCCTAAGAGGAGTTCTTGGAGCACTGGGTTCTGCAGCATTAGCTTGAATTGTCTTATGATGTTCAAAAACTGCTTTGGAAAATTGGTTTCTGGATGGTTGGGTTTTCTTATGACCCCACTGTGGCTTCTCAGCTTCAGGTAAACTGTTGGGAGAACAAGAGTTAACCCACTCAGAGCTCTCTGTGCAAATCAGGTGTATATTTAGTAACATTAAAATGAAGAAATAATACTTTCTGTGCAGGCTTTCTCATGAAAAGCTGAGCATTTCAAGGGGTGAAATTGCCAGAAAATACAATGTCATTTGTGCTCAGAGTGTTTGCTGGGGAAAAAAAGGTAATCCTAGGAAAGTCTCTGATGTGTCTAAATGTTTTTGAGAATGCAAGCTTTAAGGGGTTTTTAAAATGAAAAAAAAAGGAAACCTTTTCCCCTTCATCTTATGAGTCTTGTGAGATATTCATATTGCATTTGAGTGACAGTAGAATTATTGACTTGATCTTAGATTTGCTATGACTCTTTTCCTGCCATGAGCTGCTAAAAGCAAGCAATGCAAAAATCTCATGGTAACTAACACGTTAATAAATGCAAGGGCATGTCCAGGAGGATTTTATTTGCAGGCCAAAATCCTAGAATTTATAGAGTCTGTCTTAGTTATTATTGTGAAGAAGAGGGGAAAAAAATGCAATGAACTCTATTAAAAAGATTGATGCGTGGCTGCAAGAGCTCTTGACAATTGAGATTTCTCTCTGAAGTGTTGTTAAACATACATATGGCAAAAGAAATGCAGGGGAAGGAACCAAATTTTCCTATGAATTTTTGAAGCACTTTGTATGTAGCAAAATAATGAAATGATTGAAATACAAATTCTGTGCAGCCAAGAAAGTAAAATATTCCCATTTTACGAAGCAAGAATTTGTGCTGGGAAACAGAAGCAAGGTGATTTTCTGGGTACTGGAGCTATAGGTGTTCTTTATGGGTGTGGTGGTTGGGCTGGGCAAACTGCTCTGGGCACATCCCTTGTTGAGTCACTGGCTGGAACAAGATGATCAGGCTGATAGGCAACCTTCCTGTAATATGCACATCCTAGTAAATGTCCTTATGAAGTTCTCCTTCTCTTCCTGAAGCTGAAATATTCCTTACTGGATGAGACGGTGATTGTTGTCCTGTGCACTCTCTCTATACTCTCTATATGTCAATACTGGACAGTGTTGGAATCCCTGAAAAGTTTTGCCCCTGAAAAGAATTTGCAATATGTAACATATTCAATGCTGATTTAACTTTTGTGTAACACCAGCTGCTTAAGTGAAAGCAGTAATTTCTGAACACTGTTGTGTCATGGTACCTGGGAGGGTTTTCCCTGCTCTCAGAGGTTTACACCTTTCAGGCAGGCTGTTACTTTATCCTTGCTTTGCTGTCACTTGGATGGATATTGAGAATTTCATTCTCTTACATACATCAACTTTCCTGGAAATATTAGTGAGAGCTTGAGGTCTTCAGCAACACAACAGAGAAGTTCATATTTCATTTTTCTGTGTAAATTAATCCTCTCTGATCTCCAGTAATTTTGTTTGTCTTTTGCTGTCTAGACTTTACCACTCTGCATTTTGTTCCAGTTCCACTTCTGATTCTGTTTTCTATGGCAGGGGCAGGAAGACAAAACCTTACATTAATGGACACATGTTTCATGTATTTATAAATTTTTTATTTGCTAATATCTAGTCTTTTTTTTCTATTTATTTGAGTTCTGCTTATATTTTCAAAGTACATTACCCAGGTGTTTTTAACTTAAGATGCACTTGGGGAGACTAAAAGTTGTGTGTTTGCATATTTTTGAAAAAGAGATATCATTCAAACCACTTTACTAGTTCTTTTTTCATTTTTGTTCTCTCTGCCAATTATGTTTGCAGAACCTCCTGGTTTTTAGAATATATTTCTCAGCAGCATTAGCCCATAGCATTACAGTCCAAACCAAGAGAACAATTTTAACAGGCTGGTTGTATGTATTTACTACTGTGCCTTATTTTCTTAAAATGCTGTGACTTAATACTTGTGGTTGGTCTTGATTTCATCATTTAACAAAGAGAGGAACCCCCATCTCAGAATATTTTCTTTCAAATTTTCATTATTTGCTTCAGCCCAACTGTTTCCTTGGCTTTGGAGGAGGTAGTTTGACAGGCACCTTTATTCCATAATGCTTTGTTCAGCAGGGTTGGTTACAGATATTCTGAGAGACAAATGGTGGGAAATGAAATGATGGCTCATCTAATATTCCATTACATATATGTCTTTCGTTTGTTCACCTTGGGCACCTGCCCAGTGCAAATAAGTGCTTATTGTTCCCTAAATAAATTATGTTGGTTCTAAACTTCTCTGCAATTTGATGCAAGAGTTCTGTGTTTATTTGCTGGCACAGGCTGCTCTAAAAATATTCAACCTTCTGTGGTTTGGCTTCTGTTATACTCATTACCTTGAAAAGTAATTATGCAAATATCACATTGCATTAAATACAGGCAGGTTTTTACTTATTTATAAACATCTCAAAATTTCACTTTCTGGGCATGCAGCTGAGAAAGGTCTGCTTGGAGTGAGAGATGGTGCTGCCTCCCCAGCCCTTGCTGCAACTGAGCAGCAAGCAGTAGATAAGGAAAATGGTTCCATTCTTTGCCTTACCTGCTTATTGAAAGGAGAAGTGCAGTAAATTGGGCTGTAGACATCCAGCCACCAGGGGATATCACTGTGCTCAGTTCAGTGCCTGCCTAGTGCATGTAAAGAACACATCTTTTTTTTTTTTTCTCCCACGAAAATAAAGAGGCAACCCTGAAGAAAAAAAAAGCAAAGAGAGCTGAGATAGAGATGTTTGAAATGTAATTTGTTGGAAAAGAAATGTAGGCTTCCAGCAGCCCCACAATAATTAACAAAAATCCTAAAGCTAGTTGCTTTGGACTGATTGTGATCTCTCAGTGATATTGATAAAATGTTGCCCTATCTCAGTGATCTGAGTCACTGTTTGCATGAAGAGGGAATTGGGAGGTTGGTTTGGCTGTTGCACAGAGCTGTGCATGCAAATGGCATCTCCTGGGCCCTGCTGGGTACAGAAGGCTGCCATTACCAATGGATGGCCAGGGGCTGCAGAGGGATTTTATGCAGCTGATCCAAATTGCAGTCTTACCCATCTACAGAGAAATAAACTAAAAGGGATACCAGATGGGTGAGTATCTGGGGAGCTACAGACCACCAGCAAAAACTCGCATGTCCTTGAAAAAAGTGGAAAATGTTGCTGTCTGGGGAAGGGGCTTAAAAAGCCACGAGTATTGGAGGAATAATTGGGCTTTACTATATGGAGAGCTGACATTTAGATTTCTGCAAAAATCTAGCAAAAGGTTTAGAATACAGGTGTGATGATCAGGGCCCTCTAAATATTTCAAAATAAGCTGCTCAAAATCAGAAAACGCTGTAATTGTTTAATAGGTTTGAAAATGCAAGCTTCTCTTAATAGCCTTTACTTCTATCTAGAGACTTGGTTGGACAAGTATGTTGTCAAGGAAAGGCTGCACAGAGGTCTTGGCACGAGCTGAGCATTAATTGATGCATCACTAACACCTCACTGTCTAGAACAACACAGAGATCAGATTTCAGCTTTGCTGCCTTTTTGTTTGGACTGTTTTACCATGTTTGCCATCCACAAAGTGAGCAGCATATCACTGCCTTGCAGCAAAGCTAAAGCAGAGCTTCAGAAATGAAAGGTGCACTTAAAAAAATCATATGTTGTTAATAAATATGCCTAAGTTTTATTGTTTGCCTTAAGGAAGGTAGTAGGAGGTCCATGACTTCATGGGCAGTATTCATATTATGGGATTTTCCCCAAATGGATTTGTTCTGTGCTGAAGGTAAGGCACAGACTTACAGTTTAAAAGAGTGGTAGTGGCCCTATTTCCATTCCCATCTAAATGATCTACTTGATAGGGAAAAAAGGAAATCCACCCTCTAAGGATTATCTGCAACTTACATCTGAAACAACTTACTCTCTTTCTTCAAACAGTAAAGAATAGTGACATCTATATTGTACATATTCAGGAACACTGACTTGTAATGTTGGTTTCTGTACTGTAACTAATGAAATTTCCCCAAATTTAGCAATTCAACTTGTGTTAGTGGGTTAATGTGTAATTGGTGTTAGTTAGACAGGTCTTAGCATAGTTTATTGTAACAGCTCCTTTGAGCCTGTTTGCTCAAAGTCTGTTCTGCCCAGAGAAATTTTAATTCACTGATCCAGAGCCCTACATTCCATAATGGCTGTGTCGTTATGTGTAACCATTTACAGGATGGGCCATAATAGGTTCTTTGGAATGGTTATAAGCTATTGTGTCAATTGGATTTTCATGCATAAGTACTAAATTTGTGTGGTGAATAGCTTTCCATAGCATAACCTGAACCTTTAATGGATGTTATTTATTCTCTTTGTCTTTCCAGTTTAATCAATGGTAATGCTTTTTTTTTTACTGTGCATATTTAATTTTGGGGTATTGAAAGGCTTTTGAATTTGATCATTAGAAATAATGTCTCTTGTGATGCTTGTCTGAATTTCTTTTACAAAACATTTGTGAATACACGTGGAGTTTTTTGAGGAAGGAAAAGCGGGAGAGTAAAAAAACAAACCAAATGTGTGTCTTGTATACCACGTGCTGATACTTGATCTTTTCCATTTTTGTGTGATACTGAGGTTAGTAGCACCTTGTGCATATATCATTCTCAGTAACATACTGCTTTTTCTTGGATTCTGCGTGAATTGTGTTTTTCTACTTTTCTTGGGCAACTTTGTCTTCTGCTTCATATAATTCCCATGGCTTAACAAAAAGAATTTACAGTACTCATTTTTTTCTCATTTTCATGAGCCTTTTTGTTCCTCCTTCATTCAAATCTTTGCCTGTAGTGAAATGGCCACCCATTTCTAGCAGCAGAATTATTTTGATTCCTTCTGTGGAAAAAAGGGTAGAATTGATGATATTCAAATCTCCACAACTGAGCAGGAGTTTTGGCTGTTAGAGAGGCACACTAGAGGCAGCAGCCAGACCTCTAGGTTAGGGCCACGCTGCATTAAAAAGTGCTGTACTGAATGTTAAACTGTCTGTGGCAACAAAGCAACCAAATTTCTTTGAGTTCATTTAAAAAAAAAAAAATTACAAAATTGGACATTAATAGAACTGTGCTTGTTAATGCCAAATCTTTGTTCTGGTCAGCAGTGGCGAGGCACTTGCTCACCCTCAGGCTGCTCCATCAGGGTACCTGCTTGCCCAGCCCTAGGATCGAGCTCCAGCCCCACTTTTTAGTCTGTTTTGCATTTTTGTGTTGGTTCTCTGCTGGACATCCTGACTCCTCTCCTGATTAGCCTGGCTGTAAGCAGTAACGAGCTTATTAGGAGGCCCAGCTGAGAAGTGAAATATGCACTAATAACTTGGCTCTACTTAAAAGGAAAAAAAAATTACTCATTTTATCACACTGCCTAGGGGAGGAGAGGAAAATACAAATGAAGTGGGTGGAGGTGAGAGTGAAGCTTTATGGAATAAGCAGTGGTAAGCACACTAAGAACTAAAGCTGTGGTAAGCAGAAGCTCCCTGTGATCAGGGAAGTGAAGATTTTCCTTCACCCCAGAAGTTCCTCCTTCTCAGTAGCTGAGAAGGTTTATAATATATGAAAAAGAAAAATAAAATAGGTTGGTTTTAGAAGAAGTTGTGAAGAGGTAAAAAAGAGCTCCCAGCAAGGAAATCAACAAGTGTAAACACTTAATCTATAATTAAAATCTGAAGATGATGCTTGCTGCTCCCTTGTGGAGAGGATGGGGAATATACCTGCCTGCATGCACTGCACAGGTGAAAAAGCTTCTTGAGCAGTTGTTTGCTGTGAGTCTAAGTTTGCACTTGAATTAGGGCTGGAACTATTGTGTCACAAACAGTAAACTTTAAATTTCACTTTGCAGCTCTGTGGTTTTTTCTCCTCTTCATGCCCCTGTGCTCGCTGTGTGCTCGTCTCCTGTGGTGTGTTCACCCTGACTGGGCAAAAAGCACCCACCAACCTCTCTATCACTCCCCTCCTCAGGTGGACAGAGGGACAAAAAATAAGAAAAGATCATGGGCTGAGATAAGGAAAAGGAGACATCGCTCAGAAGTTAAAAGACTTTCTCCTCACCCCTCCCTTCTTCCTGGGCTCAGCTTTTCTCCCAATTACTTTTCACTTTCAATTTCTTCCCCTGAGCAGTGTAAGGGAACAGGAAAGGTGGGTTGCAGTCAGTTTATCACACACCTCTGTCACTCCATTCTCCTCACACTCTTCCCCTGTCCCACAGTGGAACTCTCTCTCTGCAGGTCCCCTGGTCCTGCCAGGATCCTGCCTCAGCACAGGCTTCCCATGGAGGTCACAGCCTCCTTCGAGGAGAACCATACAGTGTCTTGGCTTCAAAGGGACCTTAAAAATCATCTCATTCCAAACCCCTTGCATGGCCAGGGACACCTTCCACGAGGCCAGGCTGCTCAGAGCCCCATCCAGCCTGGCCTTGAACTCTTTCAGGAATGCAGGCATCCAGCTGCTGCAGGTCCTGCACAGGCTGCTGGTGGATCTCTGCTCCTCCCTGCCTGCACCACCAGCTGCAGTGCAATCTCTGCTCTCACTTCTGGAGCAGCTCCTCCCCCTTCCTCTTTACTGCCCCTGGTGTTTCTCTCACATGTTGTCATTCACCTCCCTGGCTGCTCTTCCCCAGCAGGTTTTTTCCCTCCTCCTTGATTATGTTGTCCCAGAGGCACTCCCACCATTACTTGGCCTTGGACAGTGGCAGGTCTGTCCTGGAGCCAGCTGCCACTGCCTCCCCTGGGCACAGGGAAGCTACAGAAGCCACCTGTAGCTCCCCCACCAGCAAATCCTTGCCACACCTCTGGTATGAGAATATCAGAGAAATATTGCATGAGGCTCATCTCTACCAGATTTCTCATCAGTACTAAGGTAAAGGATGCTTGAGTCTGATGAATAGCATTTCTCACCGGAAGTCCCACTTTCTATACCATAACATGGTATGTCCTTTATTGATGTTTCTTCTGTTCCCTATTTAACTGTTGGACATATCTCTGGTGTTTTGGAAAGGCAGAGGGTTCTCTTTAAATGTCCTCTGTCCTACTTAACATTACACAACAAGAGTCAACAAAGTTTCCATTGTCTACAGTTTTTCATTCAATTACTTAACAAGGATTTAGAGAGTGCTTCTGCCTAAAGTCTTAGGTTGCTATACCAACTATTTAAATTATTTTTCCCCTAAAGTATTTTCATTACTGTCTTACAGTAGGGCAGAAAAATACATTGGGGCTATTGTAAGTGAAAAATGATGCAGCATTTGCAATAATTTGGCTTACATTTAGAGGTGATGATAATGGTGATCATAATTAACTGAATTTGCTGTTCATTGTTGGCTGCAGAAAATACTGTGCAATTATTATCTAGTGTGCTCTGTGTCTGCCTCAATTCCTGATCCACAGACATTGTGGACTTTAGTAGTTACACATTATTTGGTGAAAATAGACGTGGTATGTTTTCAATTTAAGAAACTTCATGGAATGGATCCTCTTTTCTTCAAAGTAATTCATATGAGTTGGCCAAAGGGCTTGTGTTGCAAACTCCAGTGTATATTATACCTACAAGCAGTTCATTTGCAGCAGGTACTACTTGCTGGGAGAACATAATGAGTCACTTAAGTCACACCTCTTTTCCTCACTTTCTTCTCTGACTGAATAATAAAAATTTCCATGTCGGAAAATGAATTTGCAATTTTGTAAGTGAAATGAAAGTGATTGGTAGCATAGAGTCTGGTCTGCACAGGGATCTGTTCTGGTACAGAAGGAGGTATTTCTAGAATAGCACTTAGAGCACAAACACTGCACTGAGTGATAGTAACAGTAGAGGGAAATTGCATTTGGCTCTGCTTTTGGTTCTTGGATTTGAAGATGCATCACAGTTTTCCTGGTTGCCACTGAAGTAGCAATGCTAAAAGATATGGCTTCTTAATGTATTGTCTCATTAAGATTATAACAATGGAATAGTTTGGGTTTCATTTGATCTGAGTACTGTCTACAATATTTTACTATGAAAGCAGTCTGCTCCAAAGTGTGATTCTTACACTGAGATGGAAGAACTGACAGAGAACCATATGACAGGATGACATGCTTTTTAGGTTAAAAATAACTGTATCCTACAGTGAGAGAGACTGAGCTGTTAGCAAGCTTTGGGAGTAGAAATAACACTGTATGGCTGAGGCATGTGAAGAAAGCTTACTTCAATAACAACTGGATTATAAATGAACAAAATGTTAAACAGTGGTCAATAATTCCTCTATCCTCTTATGGATAACTGAGCAATGGGGAAAAAACCTGCAGTTTGATCTCCAGCCCTCAGCAAGTAACTTAACCTTGCTGTGCTACAGATTTGCTACATAACTGGTTTTAGGATATAGATTGAAAGTCTTAATTTTTAATACTTTAACCTCTTCAAGATTCATTTGCCTAAGAAGGCTATCTATATGCAAAGTGTCGTTTGAGTAAATGAAGTCATGAGATTGCCTTATGTTGAATCCTACTTTTTTTTTTTTTTTCCCTTTAAACAGTAAATACTAGAAGCTGTTCCATTTAATTAGGATGTCAGGCAGTGATCTCACCTCCTGGGATGCACTTGCTGTTTTCCAGGGGATCCCCACAGGAGGTAGCAGTGGTTTCAGTGGTGTGGAAGCAGCCAGCAGTAGAATACTGATAGTGCAATGTGGGGTGCTTCGCTTGAACCAGCAGACTGAAAATTCAAGGTGTCACAAATCTAGGTCTTTCTATATAAACTGGGAGTTTTTTGGATATTGCTTGTATAGCTTGATGTTCTCCTTTTTTAAATTAGCAATCAACCTCATGAAGGCTGCACCTGATTTTTTTGTTCTTAGAGATGGAAATGTGGCTCAGTATGATACTGCAGTGTTTCGTATACTTCATGCTCTTGAAATGTCATACAAACTATATAACTTGACAAGTTTTTTCTCTGTAATCTTTCAATTTTTTTACATGATCCCATTATTAAATAAGGAAAAACTCTCCACATAAGCCAAACACCTGTGAGCTAAGGAGCTACATTTCATTCAGTGATGTGTATCTTGTATCTCAGTTCCAGCAGTGATCATTCTCCCTTTCTTTCACACTTGTCTTCATTCAGCTGGCTTTTATTTCAACCATTTTTTGTCTTGTTGTCATACAGTTCTAATAAAGAATTTGGCTGATGACTGGAATCTCAAAGGACCAAATATGAAAGTTGATGTAAATCATTTTCTTACAAATAGGAAAAAAAAAAAAAAGGCTTGTTGTTTCCTGTTGCTTGTGAAACTTCTGTGTTCTTACATGAAGTAGTTGGTGGTCAGCCTTTTCATGGTCATTGGCTGATCTGAAAAATTCCATCAACTAATAATGAATGAGTAGAATTCAAGCAGAGGAGGATTAACAGCACAAAGTTTCTGGATGCTGCAGAGTGCAAAGGGCAAGGAAAATATCTTGCTTTTCCTGATCCATGATGATGAATGACAATGATTCCCACGAATTTAACACTGCAGCATTCTTCTGGAGAGCCTGGCAGCTCATGGCTTAGACAGGTGTGTTCATCACTGGGTGAGAAACTGTCTGGATGGCTGGGCCCCAGGGCGGGGTGGGAATGAATCCAGCTGATATAAAACTGGATATTCAGATCTTTTGAGCAGAGTATAAATAATAGAACATGTTTTGGTAGTTTTGTCTCTAGCACAGTTAGTCCTGGTCAGTAGATGATAATCTTCCTTCTGCATTTTAGGCTGGATTCTTTCCTCCCTACTCTGTGACACCTGTGACTCCTTAGCACTGAAGATGTTTACTACTCAAAATTTACTCTGGTTTGTTGCAGACAGTTTTGTTTTATTGAAATCCTCCCTCTTTCCTTGTATAGCTTTACTTTTATTAGGTACAATGCTTTTGCCTTAGAGGGAATAAAAGTTGTTATACCTTGTGGAAATGAATTATTTTTGTGTTATAAATGTGTTCCAGAAAATTCCCCAGAGAGACCAAAGGTGTTTTGTGTTCAGTGGGACAAGAATAGTTTTGGCTTTAAAGCTGGTAAATTTGTGAACTCCTTTAGTGCAGAGTCTAAGCCTGGATATTGTCAAGGAGACATTTCTTCCTGTGCTAAGGGAGTGCTTGATTTGCTATTCACATGTGATATTGAGAAAATGTGGTGTTGAACAAGGCAAGTCACTGCCCCAGAGTTGCAATTTGTGTGGTACTAGAGCTTGACTAATTAGCAAATGTCAGATCAGGGCTTTGTCTTAATACTCATTTATTAGTATTTATTTATCCCTAGAAAGGAATTATCATAATTCTTCCTTTGCCCTAACCAGATTTTTTTAAAGTATCTTGAGCTTTGTGAAGAAAAAGGTTGCCTTTCCACATAAAATGTCAGCACTTTGAGTCCTTCTTACAAGGAGGAACAGAGGGGAGTATTCCTTTGCCTAAATAGCAGCAGATGAAAACTCAGGCCTGTGTCCATCACACAAACCTATCTTCATTTCTTTGTAATAAGTTTTTCCTTCTGCTTTCATTTTCTGCTCTGTTTTCCCTTGAGAATTGGAAAGCAAAGTTTTTGCTACCACACTCAGAAAATCAATCAGGTCCACCTAAAGAAATAACTGACACCAAGAAGTGTTTGCAATCATTTTTTTTCCTTGAGAAATCTGTTGGAGACTTCAGACTATGATTAACATTGAACTTACAAATGGGAAAATGGGATGATTCTTTTATTTTTAACGTACCTTGAATAAAACTGACAAGTTAATACCAGCTTTTCTTCCATTCTGCAGACCTGTTTCTAGGGTAACTTTGAACAGAAATTAATGATTTCAATGGCATCTGCATATGTTTATACTAAAGTGCTTCCATTAAGTTTATTTGATAAAAGAAGCAATTTTTGGAGCAAACAGTCTTGCCTGCTGTTTGTTCAAGCTTGTTATGCTCTACCAGTACACGTGAAAATGTGAGGAGGAATCAGTGCATCCTAAGCAAACAGGTGTGGGATTGTGTCACATGTGTGCTGGGGAGCGAAGGCTCAGGTGACTGAACTCCCACTGAAGGGAGCTGCAAGCTCACACCTGAGCTGGAGGGGCACAGCCTTGGTCTGCTCCCAGCACAACTCACTGTAAATCAAAGTGTCACCAGGACTGAGCCACTCAAACTGCAGCAGTTCGGGGTACATTCTGCAGTTAGACATTTTTTTGGGGGGGTAAAATGTTTGATTGTGCAGTGGAAGGAAAATTGTTTTGTGGAAGAAGCAGAGAAGCAGTAGAGGAGTTGTAAAGAAGCACTCAGAAACAGGGCTTTAAACAGGGCTGTTAAAGACTGGAATTATATAGGCAATTATATATTATTTTGCTCATTGTGTCGTTTCACTTGAAAACCAAACAAAAAAAGCCACCTCCAGTGAAGTTCAAACAACACTTTTAAGATGGCTATGATTTACTAAGAGCAAGTTCTTTCATATTCTGAGACTGCAAATAGCAAAAGCTGAAAGCCATCAAGATGGACAGCCACTAACAAATACATTTTCTATTGTTTTGGTGCAGTGTGAGAAATATGAAATAATCCTGGTGCTATTTTATTTCTTAAACATACAGAGTAGCCAGAGATGTAACTGCAGCTGTTTTACAGAAATGTATCTCTTACTCAAGAAAGGCAGACTGGTTTTTTTCTTGGTACATCAGGATAGATGCTGATTTCTGTGGCATTAGAATTTAAGGATATAGTCTCATTTTATGCTCTACTTCAGAAAGGTGTAGGAGCTACCAATCTATGTCTTTGACAAAATCTAACATTTATCTTTCTGATAAAGAAGAAAAAAATGAAATTAGGGGGCAAGCTCACCTACTACTTGCAAAAAAGGAGTTAGGGCTTTGGAAAGCTAATATTTTATTAATTGACAAAAGCATCTTTTTCTAGGCTATCTAAAAAGTACTTCCCTTAAGCTATTAGTATAGCAGTATTTAAAATAAGTTTCTGACATCCACAAGATGTGGATTTTTTTTTATTTGATCTCTCTTCAAACTTGGTTAACAAGAAAGCAAAATCAGTTCTTAGAGCCTGAAGTATCTTTATGGAAAATCAGGTTATGGAATAAAAGAAAATTCATTAATTTATATAGAACTGTAGTGTTTTTATTAATACAGACCTTTAGTCTTAAAACGAGTTTAGTATTTTACATTTTGCCCATTTTTGGAAATAGATTTCAACACATTGTGTTCATTAAAAGCATTTTGTCACTGAAATACAAGATCATATGGCAGAGAGAACTGAAGGTGAATAAAAACATATGGTTTCCCTTTCACATGAGAAAGTGATGAGCATAAAAGCTCTATGCCAGAAACATCAGTGAATTGTGATTTGATGAAAGCAAATCTGTTTGCCAGAAGCTAATTTGTGCAAAAAACTTCTCATGAAGCTGCTATGATTAGACCTCCAGTCAGAATAAAAATATGATCTTTATAGTTCTTCGTATCTCAGATTATTGCCAGGAACATTTGCTTTATTAGTTGACAATGTTGATGAGACAGTTAAATCTATTTGCTGTAAAAGTAGACAAAGGAACTGTGCTTGTTTTGAAAGTGTTTTCATTATTTAGAAATTGCATTTATCCCTGTAATTATTTCATCTTCAGACTGGGATAGCAGTGGTTTTTTTCTTCTTGGTACATAGCTGACAAAACTGTTTCCACGTGGAGAAAGGAGCTTAAGAGAACAGTATTTGTCCCATCATCCTCAATGTGTTTTATCAGTATTCTAATCTTTCATTACTGTGGTATAGATTAATATGTAAGTGTTGGATTATGGGCCAGTCTTGTCAGTGCCTCCAGCAAGAATGTGAATGCAGGGTGTCTGATTTAGCAGATCAATGTAACAATTGTATCAGATCTCCCCTGTCTCTTCCATAGCGACCTGTTCAGCAGACAAGCTTATGAGGAGATTGAAGAGTATTCCTAATGACACATTTAAAGTCTGACATGATTCCCCATCCCATAAGGAAGTATCAGTTTGTCTGAATTCTCAACCTCTACATACAGTGTCCTTTCACCTACATATTTCCTCATTTTGTCATTTTATAACATTTTATAATGGATCATTACATTTAGCAAATGAGTTGCATGTCTCTCCTGCTTTCTCAGCTTCTGTCTGCAGATGGATTTCCCTCTGAACTCCCCTTTATTGTGGCAGTTATTTCCATTAATGCATTATTACAAAATCTGATATCACTTTATTCCAAATAAGAGCAAACTGACCTTTCCTCTAAAGTCACCAAGTGCTGCCTGTGTCAGACAGCAGAGTGCTCAGTCCCCCTCTGCAGCAAGATGTGTTCTCTGAGGCAGTGCAAGCAGCTGTGAAGCATAAAACAATTTGTTTTGCTAAGGAGCTGTTATGAGTAATTGTTTGTACTACAAGGGAGTCTGGGGAGCCCCGGCACAGACGAGGACATTGCATGAACCTGGAGCTAACTCTTCACTGATAGTAAGAGAATTTGGTTTGATAATGAACTAACAAATCCAAAGTTCTGGACATCTGGCAAATAGAATGGGTGGTAGTGGACTTCAGCATGTGTCATGTTTTGTGTTCTTGGCAAATCACTGCAACCCCTTTCATTCAGAAGAGTTCCCGAAAGTTGGGAATATGGCATGTGATTGATAAATACCTGCTGGTGTAAAACCAAAAATAACTTCCCCCAAATGCTGTCCATACACTTCTAACATTACAGTGCAAGAAAATTACATTAGAAGGAAAGTCTGCTTTGTTTACAAGAGTGTTCTGACTTATTTTTGGCTGAAACATATTTTTCTCAGTTTTTCTTAGGAAGATGCAGAGAAAATTACTGTGAAGGCTTTTTATACCAAGAACCAAACTGAACAGTCTCTTTTCATGAGTCTCCCCTGGACCATTTTCCCAGTTTTTCTGCTAGGGGGGAGATAGCAATTTTTTCAAAGAACTTACAGTGTGTGACTGAATAAACACTGTAGGTGGTAGGCAAATGCAGTGGACCTTGAGAAAGCTATTTCTGTGATTAATCAACTTCATATTTGTGACATCTCTGATTCTTTGGCTCCTAAATATGACAGAGAGAAGTATGTGAATGCAGTTTATAATGGTTTATAAAATGTAAGCGTAGTCCCTGGTTCCATGATGCCTAAACTGGATTCTTCACCTTCCCTGCATTTAGGCAGTCATTAGACAGAAACTTGTCTGTACAGAGCATGAAATGAGTTCTAGAAATTATAGGGGAAATATGAGACCTAAATGTATGGGAATAGCATTGCCAATGTCTGTCAAACTGAAAAAATTGCTTTCTATGTAAAGATAGACACTGAATCTTGGAGTAATTACTGATTGCAGGGTATTAACTTTCCTTGTATTCTGGCTGTAGCTGTATTTTTCTAGTAAAATGTGGGGAACTTTACACTGGAATGGAGATCTAGGGTGATGGGGAAAGGAGGGATGTTGGTCTGTGGGATGAAGTCTCTGTGCTGCTGTATTATCCAAAGCCTGCCTTATGCTCTCTTGCAAAGAAACAACTACATAAGTAAAGTTTTTACATTCAGGTGTAATATCCACAGAGTAACTGCAGTCTCTGCCATGAACAGGCATTTAACTTCTCTGCTGGCAGTGACACTGCCATGTCTGCCTGGGACTGCAGGAAAGCTTCTGGAAAACCTTTCTTTGGAAAGCTCCTCCCTTATGACCATGCCTTCTAATGAATTCTTGTTTTGGGTGTATGTTTCTTGGACCTTTGTTCTAATGAACATCAATAACCACACGCAGAACAGCTCATCTTGTCCCCCAGCAGGCTGGAACAGCTGCTGCCCAGCCACCAGAGGGGAGAGCTGTCTCCTACTGACCCAGGTCATGGACCAGCACCTTTCTCATCCCTTTCTTACAGTTTCAAACCACTTTTAGCACTGACCAGTGAGTCTGGGAAATATCATCTTGCTGGTAAACCAACATGATGTTGCTCAGCAAAGTAAATGAGGACTTTTTATTCCTTTTGGTAGGCATCATTCTAAAATATCAATATACACACCTCTCTTGTTCTGGCTGCAAACCCAATAATTTCCAGGTTTACCCTTTTGTTACCCTGAATGTCTGACTTACAGATCATACTGTGTTTTTTAGGGGATACACAATCCCTATACCCACAATGCTTAGCTATCAAACTAGAGCAAAATCAGGACAATTCTGTTTAGAAATAAGAACCTGCCAATGAAATATCTCAAAGGACTGGAAGGAAGAAACCATACTTCAATCTCTTGCTCCCTCACTCAGATGACCAAAGGGACACCTGGAAGACTTGAAGTAAGCTGCAGTCAAAGGAAAAGGAATAACATATTGTGCTTCTTTTCACTGCAAATATTAAGATAGCACACTTGTAAATTTATCTTTTAAAGACAACAAAGCAGTGAAACTGTTTATAGCCTTGACATTAATTATTTGTGTGTGTATGCACACATATACCAACGGGCATGCATATATGTTTAATGGAAATACATTTTTAAAAGTCTAATTATTTCAAACATTTCAAGTTACATCCTGGTGTGGGAGAGAAGGAAAAAGAAGACATGGATAGAAGATCCTAGTCTTCAGAACTGTTAGTGTGACAAACTTCATAAACACCATGTGTCTGAGAAATACATAAGAGAACTTATAAAGCATTAATGGAATTTAGTGACTGTGAAAATTGCAACTGCTGCTATTTGGAATAGAAGGAGAGTTGTAACTTTTTACAGAAGATGACATTTTTATTGCCTTTGCTGTCTATACCCATTGTTTTGTACACAAAAGAAGGAAGCATGTCTGTAAGAAAAGTATAAGGCTTGAATAAGTGTCTTGAATGGAGATGATGTGAAGCATTATATTTTATCTTAAATACTCTACTTGTCAGTAAATCACGAAATACAGGTTATTTTTAATTTGATTAATTTAAGCCCAAATCAGGAAAGCTTCACATAATCCTATCCTTGTCCATAATCTGTGATGTCTGTCTGGTGTCCTTAGAGTTCATAATGTGGAGTTCAGCAGGCTGTAAACATTTCCTTCTCTGGATTATTGCTCATCTCTGTGACAGCAGAGTTAGTGCAGCACACAGTGCATGAAAACACTGTGTCACTGTATGAGTTAGAGAGGTTGGAGCACAGCATTAATTTGGAAATTGTGTTTCTTCAATGCCATCACTGTAAGGAGCAGGTTTTCTGTGAATCTTGTCTCACCCATGTGAAGAAACTTTCAGGAGTTAAGATCCAACTGTCAGATCCCTTTCCCTCCCTCATGTGCTGATGACTATGATCAGTTTTTCAGAGTTCTGCTGCTGAATGTTGGACATGTAAAACCCTTAATCTGAAGAATATATTTTGTTTTGAATAAGATAATGCAGAGATAAACGTAAAGGTCTGATTTTCTCAGCAAAGAGCCTTATCCCCATAGCTAAATAATCATCATCCCCTTTAGGGATATGGATAAAGGATAGAAAAATGTGGTGAAGGAACAGTTTTCCTAATGTCCAGGACAGCAAAATTAGGAATACAGCAAAGACATTGCTGATTCAATTTCAGTATCCCATAGCAGACCCTTGAATCTTTTCCAACACATTCTCTCTTTTCCCTCGCTTCCTAGCTTATCCCATCTCTTTGCTTTGTAAGGTTTCCAGTCTTGTCATCAATTCTGTTTTTGCACAATGCCTGGTACCATAAATCCCTCACCCTGGCTGAGATCACAGAGCACCACTTAATTTTGTTTTGGCCCAGGGTAAATACTGCTTTTATGCTGAACAATGACAGTGTTTGCCAAACAAGTAGGAATAGAGGGTAGGGAAGACATGCTCCGTTAAAATCCATGGCCCTGCCAAGTGCTCTTTCTCAGGCTTAACACGAACACTCAAGTTCTCTTCTCTCATTAAAAAACTACCAGAGACAGTCAAGGGATCTGCTGAAGGCAGAGACAAAGAGCCTGGAGGTAGCAAAGGTGAACAGATTACCTGCAGCTGTAACACATGGTCTGAGATACTGCTTGAACCTTTTCTTTTTCTACAAATAGTAGCAAGAATGAGATTAAAACCCAAAAATATTGACTTCTCTGGACATAGACTGTGCAGGCTATGGCTGCCACAGTGCATTCTGCCTAGCCCACAGCTTTTTTTTCTCAGCAGCAAATTCCCCACAACATTTGTATAACATAGCAGTGAGAAGGGTTTGGGTTTGGGTGTTTTATTTTTTCCCCTCGCCTTAGAATTAATAAATAGTAACAAAAAAATTTTAACCTCAAAAGGGATGAAAATAGTTGTTGACATCTTTCAACCCTCTCTAATCTGTATCGAGCTGAAAACTGGGTTGTCTGCTTCCTAACTCAGATTTCATCTCAGCTGTTTTTGAAGATATTTCTGCTGTTTTGAGTTGTCTTTGGTAGCTAATTTTCAGTAGGAGCCCTGCAGACAGAAGGAAGCATTACATCGACCTAACTGGGGCATATTCACCATGAAAAGAAAGCATAGGGGTCAGCTTGTGGTGACAGCAGGAGGGACTGATAGATCACACCAAGATGCACCTTTTATTCTCCAAGAAAATTGTGTCCTTTTATCTCTTGCCGTGTATTTCTAACCTTTCTGCTACCTTTTGCTGCCTTGTGCCCCTGCTTATTTCCTGTAGTGGCAGCACAACAATAAGGATTTTATTAACAGTAATGTACATCTGTAGAGTTCTAAATCTGCTAATCTGTTTTCTTTCCCTGAAAGGTGAAGGGCTGCAAGATCTAAATAGATGTTTTGCAGAAGAATTGCAAAATGGAGGTGACATAAAACCTAAGGCACTGAAAAACACAGTCAGATACAACCAGATGCACTAGAACAGCGAATGCAAAATGTTTGGAATTCTGTTCTGACATCACAGTATTCTTAATGTAAGCTCCCATGAATTCTCTAGTTTCTTTGTATGTAGAGCAAAATGGAAAGAAAGAAATCAGAATGATTTCTAACATGCTCTTTGATGAGTGGTTTGAACAAAGATGCACAAACATGCATCTCAGAGATGTACTTTTTAAAAAAATCAATCATATCCATTGATAAATTCTCCAAGACATTCACTCTAATTTGATTTATAACAATGTAGCATAACTTGAATTCTTGCCTGTGTAAAAAAGATCAATGTGAAGTCGCTATTACAAAGATTTATTCATGGGTACACAACAGTTTCTGTCTGCCTAATTAAATCTGTGGTATCCAAACCAATTCGATTGGGTCAAAGTTTGGGCAGAGAGTAGCTGGCAAGTGCTGCATCTGCAGTGCCATTTAGTTATGGCAATTTGTCAGTGGCAGTCTTAAATGATGAGATGTTACAAACACAGACATTTCCTTAACATTGACAATGTCATTTCAGGCATCCTTAATGATGTTATAATTTTTATTGGTGTTTGCTATCTCTTTCCTTCCCAGAAATGCCTCTGAGGCTTTTCAAAACAACACAAAAACTCAGAAAGTAAAAGTCAATCATAATTCTTTGCCTACTTCCTCACAGCTTTGTCTATAGAAAAGCTTTGCAAAGGAATAGAGTTTGCCTAAAGAAAATTAAAAGGTATGTGAAGCTGCTTATCTGAAGTCCTAGTTTAATGAAACAAAGATGAAAGCTCTCCATTTCAAGGACATTATTCAGGTTTTGAAGATAATTACTGTGATTACATGTGTGTGTCTACATAGTGAGTAATTTTCTGGGTAAGAGGAAAGATGGGTGAGAAACAGTAGGTGTCATAGCTCACTAGGAAAAAAAAAGAAAGTAAAACGTGTAAAACTTTTATTCTCTTTGTATTCCTATGGTATCTGTGTTCAGCTGCATTAAAGAGCTTTAAAGCTTTCTGCCCAGTCCCATCATTTTCTTGAAGGGAAGGAAATGTAGCTTGCAGGTTTTTAAGAAGGATATTTGTCAAGTGGTTTTGTAGCACTAGGGTACCACAGATGACCCAGTTAAGATACTATGTAGCATTTTGGTGGGAAAGAGTATTTCTGCATGTTTTTTTCTTTATTTTATTTTTTCAATGTTTGAAGCATTTTTTAAACTGCACTTTCCTCATGTCTAGCACACACACGTGAATTCATGCTGGCTAAGAGGCTGACATGTGATCTCCTGCTGGGGAGGCACTGGAGTTCCTGGGAGCTCCCAACTTGTTCCTGAATTTGTTTGATTTCTGGAGATTGTTTTGCCCCACTGCCCCATTGCACTCCTGTCATGAGATTGATTATCAGTCTAGAGATTCTCACAGCACTGAATCAGTTTGATGTTTGTTTTTTTCCTGGCATGCTGTCCCAATGGAGTGGGATATTTCTCTCACCTCCTGTGCTGCATTTGAATGAGGACAGCTCACAGGCACTTGAGTTGAGAGGGACATTGAGACCCTGTGGTTTAGGCACCAGCTAGGGCTGATAGTCTGGTTTTTCAATCCATGGGAATACATCAGGAAGAAGAGAAGATGAAACCAAATTGAAAAATAGGGTTTTAGGGTGAAGTGGCATAGGACACTTCAGGAGCAAAATGCCATTCAATTAATTTTTTACTGATGTAGTAAAAAATACGAACTAAAAGAGTAAAAAAAAAGTAGTAGTAGATGAGATTTGGAAGTCAATTGCAAGAACTGTATTTCCAGAAGGAGCTAGTTTTCATATATGTAATTTGTTCGTGGATAGTAAATTATGTATTTTAAAAAGCACTTGTACCATATTTCATGGCAGGGGGACTGAGGCACACAAAGTGCATGTGTTTCAAAGCCCCAGATCTGTCCACTTTTGTTCAAAGCCTCTGGAAATAATAATGTGATTACTATTACTGTTCTTCAGAAGGATCAGTGAGCATCTTCTTTTATTTGATCAATGACATAGAAGTGAAAGAACAAGGGTATTTCATTTTTGGCAAAATATGATGATGCTGCAGTCAAAGCAGAAGAAAGGTATTTTTCATGGCAGATGCAGTATGTATATGGATTATAACTATATGTGTGCATCTGGATCTAAATATCCTGTATGTGTGTTTTATACATATTTCCTAGGAGCTTTGCAAATCCATTTCCGTGTGTTCTCTGTTGGAAAACAGAACTGCAATACAAAAGTAACATATTTTGAACTTTTTATCTTTCTATATGTGTCCCTCTGTTTACATTACCTGTCTGAAACAACAAACTAGTACATTGTGTTGTTCAGTACGAATGTTTTGGTATTCACGTATCCTACCTGCTCACAAGAAGTTAGAAGATCCCTCTAATTAGACCCCACCTAAATTTTATTCCCATTTATTATTCCAGTCGATTGACTAGAGCAGTTCACTCGGTAGAACCTACACAATCATCTTGTCCTACAGCCTGACCATTTGTGTTCCATTCTCAGAGCCAACAATGACATTTTCTGCAGCTACTGGGCCCAAAAGGCGCCACAAGCAGAAAAATTCCATTTAACAGAAGGTAGATGCAAGACTATTTAGATTCTCTGGAATTGTCCTGCTGGTTGCTGCTCCCAAAGTTATGAGAGGAAAATGTCCACATGGAGTAAAGCACTGCACAAATGTGCAACCTGGGCCAGTTCTGAGGAGTTCATAACCTAAGCAAGAAATGAAGGGGAGAAAGGTCCATTACTCAAATTAAGTGTAAAAGCAATGCTTAAATGCTGTCCTAACTTTGAGGACTGTTATGTAGAGGCAATACAAGGTTTACTCAGTATTTCGAGAGGAAACAGTTGTTGTGGTGTTTTATTCCTGTGTCAGTGGCTTCTGGATCTATTTTTATCTATGTTACAAATCTCTCTCAGAATGGTATTATTGACTAAAACAGAGATTACTTATTCTTTGAATTTTTATTCTTTCAAAAGGAAGATAAAACCTCTAATAGATTTCCTGCAGAGTGCAGAAAAGCAAAGTCTTGCCAAAATCATCCTTAGTTAAGCATTAGCTCCAATTGTACCTATTAGGATGGAATCTTTCAGATGAGATGTTTGCAGGACTTTTTGTTGTTTTGCTAAGCTCTGTATTGTTCTGGACAGTTAAAACCAAGTCCCAGTCAGAGTGTTTTATAAACCACACACCTTCCTCTGCCAAGGCTGCTTTGGAATTCTGGGATAAAATTTCCATCTTAGAGCAGGCTTGTGGCAGACCAGGAAATGCTGGCTCCAGGTGACAGCAGCACAGTGGGGTATCAAGGGCTTCTCTTTGCTTTTCCAGCTAAGCTATCTTGCATCTAGAGCTCAGCTGCTGCTCCCTCTTCCTGTGTGCTCTCTTCTCCTGGCTTTCCTCCATCCCTGCTCTCTCCTTCCTATGTGAAGCAGGGATGTGTTTCTGGTGCTGGATGAAGCTGAGCGATCTGCAGGGGAGGGATTGTGTGGAGCAGGATGCAGGAGAGTGATTTGTGTGCTCTCACAGGAGCTGCAGTGTTCAGCAGGACTGAGGGGACACAGATCTGTGTGCAGCTACATGGAAACAGTGAGTTTTACTGCACACTGGGAGGTAGTGAGGCTGGGGTTATTTGTAGGGTTCATCCCTCTTCTCAAACAGCAGTACTTGTTGATTTAAGAGGCACACAGCTCTATTTAAGGTCATCTAGTACAACTGGAGCTTTTTAACACTGAAAGGGTTATTAAAATCTTGATAAATACATAACTTTTCAGGGCAGGTTGAGGGGAAGAGGTGCATTTTAGCAGGGAGAAATGGACACTAGGATTAAAATGAATTTTTTATTGGTCTAAAGTCTTATTTGTGAGTGCAAGAGTTCCTGCTCCTGTTTTGAATGCATCACTTGGGAGCGTGGGAGCTGCCATAGTGCATTTTACCAGTCACTTGTCTGCTGCAGCACAGCCTTGCCAGCAGTGCCCAGTGCCAAACACTCTGGAAAAGGCCAGGAAAAGTTGTGAGGAGGCCAGAGTGGGGAACACTGATCCTGAGGAAAGCGAGGAAAGAGGCTTCTTCTCTCTTCTGCTTTTATTTTGGTTTTGTCTGGATGACATGGATTGAAAGAAAGCTCCAAAGCCATCATCTGTTTGTGACAGCATTTTAAGTTTCCCATTTGAAAATGCACCAAAAACTAAAGAAACTACTTAATAAGAAGGCAAGGGGGGAAAGGTACCCAGCTGCATAAAAAAGTACATCTAATCCAGTGTAGGAAAAACTCTTTTTCTTGTTCAGCACAAGAAGAAAATATCTGTACTTCTGCATCTACCTTCTGCCCTCCAGCTCACCTCCTCCACAGCTGGTAAATGTGTGTGTGCTTTCGTGGTCTTTAAAGGCAAAGTTAGATTCTGCTTCCCCCTCATTTCTGAAGGGAGGTATCTGCAGGAATGCTTGAGGATTTGCCCAAATCTAGGGCAAATTTAGGGGCTGTGTGTAGCCATAAATACTAAACACATCTTGTGATGCAGAGCCAGCAGAGTAATTCAGGGGTTTTCCACCAACAGTGCTGCACGATGTATTGAAAGTCAATGATGACAAAACACTTAGAGTTGAAGAAAAATATATTTCTTACATTTTTTTTGCTTCCCTTGACTCCAAGCCTTTATTATCATATTTACAAGTTTTTAGAATTCTAAACAAACTATTGATGGAAGGTAATTAAGATCTCTGCATTGAGCCTAAATGCTAAAAAAACCAGGAAGAAATAGCACATTTTTCAAGGAAAAATCTCACAAGACTGATTTGTGGATGTGGGAAACAGGAAAAAAAGTGTTTAATACATCCCTCTGGGAAGGAATAGAGTGTGGGTTTGGTGACTACCATGGATCTTGTTTTAAACAGAATAGTAGTAGTAACTAATAGTGAATTTATTGGTTCTGGTGCTAACACATCTCCATCACTGGATTAGGATGCAAAAATAGTTCTAACTGTTATGTGAGAACTAACCAAGCCTCCTTCTTTTCAAATGAGGGTCCTTAGAAATTGGGTTGAGAACTGCTCTATATGCTGCCCATTACATCTTGGATAAGCTTTTTGTGTTGGGTGCAGAACTGGAGCTTCAACAGCTACAATGATCTTTAGTCAGCTGGGACATTTTAAAAGAAAGCCAATTATTAGTGTGGAGACTCTGGTTGTAGGTGGCATCCTCATTCCATATGTTTGATGCTGACATATTTCACTCTTCTTTGCTGTACCCAGTCTCTGGATTCCACATGTTTAAAACATGGATTTTCTCTTGTAGACCACAGAGAGTTGTCCTTACTAATATGACTTTAAACCATGTGAAACACAGTGCATTTTTAAGTAGGTAATGAATAGTGAAGACATTGATTGAGTGATTGATTGAAAAGATCGTGAGGTAAACTCAAGCAGAGAGGAGGGATAGGACTGAAAGAAGAGCTCACATGTGCAAATAGCTGGCAAAGAAAAAAGCAGAGAATATAATAAGGCTAAATCCACCATAATACAGAGAAATACAGTACTGGTAATGACTTGCATTCCTGCAGCATCTTTCATCCAGAATTGTCTTCAGACACTGCAGAGATCTCATCATTCATCCCTCCAAAGGAGTCACCTTTCGGGTGAAGGTGAGAAAAACAGATTAGAAAGATATGGAGAAGAAATATTGCAAAAATCTAGGGAAAGGGAGGCAGAATAGGCAAACCTATTTTTCAAGAATATTTTGCAAAGCATCCCACTCATAAACAAGTCATGGTCCTGAACTGAAGGCATAGATATTCCATACTAATTTATATTGTGTCTGGCAGCTCATCTTGGGAAAAATAGTTGGATGTCTCACCTACTATGAAACTTGAAGACATAATCCCCTCTGTGCTGTGTTTTGGGGCTGGTCCTGCCACATGAAGGCACCATCTCCCGAGCATGTCCTACTTTCCCCAGGGAATGGCCATGAGGGATCTGAGATCTCCACCCAGCCTCTGGCTTGGGCTGAGGACATTATGGAGGAAATCCTAAAGTCTCTTCAGAAAAAAATATCATTTCAGAGATAGTTGAGGAATTAAATATTGTTTTCATCTTTTTTAAAACAGAAAAAAATATTAAGGCATTTTCAGCCTGTTGTTTCCAAGAAATATGACAGACTTGTGAGTTGGAAGGGTTAAAGCTGTTTCTTCACTTTGCAGGTGCAGGGTCTTTCATCTCCAGTGCCCCCACAGGCTGGAATCATCTCAGGTGCAGTGGGATGGGTACTCAGTGGTGGAACTGCAGACAGAGGCAGTCCCGATTAGAAACAGAGCATGATCATATAATTATATGGACATTCATGCCCACAATTCCTAAACACAGGCAGGAGGGCTCTCTTTTTCTCTCCTCATGACACATTTCCCACTCCTAAGGAATAGATTTTCATTTTGCAGCCATGCAGCCAAAGCCACCTTAGACCACAAGAAAGAGAGACTGTTCTGGCTCCAGCAGCAGCACTTGAGCATGCAGGGTGATGCTTTAAATGGCTACCTAGAAACAGAGACTAGACAGGAAGGGATTGGTTGGAAAGGCCTTCAGAGATACACTCTGGGCTCCAGAGGCTCCTGCCTCAGTGCATCCCAACATGGACAAGGACAGCTCACGAGTTCTTCCCACTTGGATCTCAGCATCAATTCCCCAAGCAGAAGCCAGGCAAGGATGGAATTTGCCCAAGCTTGCCCCCCTCTTGCCAAGATTGTGGTTTGCAGTTGTTGGGCCTAGGAGGGTCTGGGTGTCCTTGGAGAGCTGGAGAGGCTTTGTTGTGTGTGTGTGAGCATGAGAGAACAGCACTGAACGAGCTCCAGGGAACTGCAGAGTGACACTGGGCAGGGCAGGGTTGGAAACATATAAAAGTGAAAACCTAAGGCATCAAGGGAATGCAGTAATTCGAATTGGAGTGCTGGCAGTTTAATACCCATTCTGTGGGCAGCGTGTGAGCAGCTGTGCTCTGCCACAGGGTGGCACAAGAAGGGGCAGACATTTGCTCCTGAGCTGCCCTGGTTTCTGTATTCCTCAGGAGCAGCATGCTGGGCGTGCGTGGGCTGCTGCAGAACACCCGTGCGAGGAGCTGCGTGGCCATGTCTGGACACTGAGTGATGCCACCTGCCACTTTTCATCTCCAGACAGGTTCATACTAACCTTCCCCACTGGAAAGTGTAGTCCCCTTTCCCAGTGCCTCAGGCAGAATTTCTGAGAAGACACCTTATGTTCCCCCTTTGATAAAAGGCAGAAGGATGTTTAACAAAGTGCTGCCAGAGGACTTGAATCCTCCCCATGTCTCCTTGCCCTGTCCCCTACTGCCATTCTTCCATCAGGCAGATGTGGCAGTGTGTAATTCAATTTTGGGTAGCAGAAGCTGCATAGTTCTTATACACCCAGGTCAGCTGGTGTGTGAAATAAAGATGCATGCACAGCCCAGGAGAGAGATGCATGTCCTTTGCACCTGAGAAAAGCAGATAACTGTTACCTATGGAATGATTTAAAAATTCCCACTCTGCCAAATTTCATTTTACTCAGCTCATTCACATTAAAATGTTCCCTTCTTGTGCTTCTGTATTTACATAACTTCACACTTGACTTCACAGTAGGTCTGCTGCAGTTTTTGGGGATTTTTTTGTTGAGGAGCAGGGATGCTTTTGGTTTTCATTTTGTCTTCTGGTTCTGAGATTTATTACCATTATCTCTGTACTTTCATTTTGATAATTGATACCTTACTTCCTCTGAGTTGGCATTCTCTCTCTTTAATTTGTACCCATTTTACTGATGTTCCTTTGTCACCTGTGTTCACATGCTCAACCAAGAATTTCTGTGATAAATTAAGCTATAAAATAGTTATTTTCATTGTGAATAAGCCCTAAATGCCCTGTCCAAAACTGGAGTTTTAAGGCATTTGTTACACAACTTTGTTGTTATCTGGTGAAGAAGTAGCTCCAGATTTCACTTTTAAAAGTTTTAATAGCTCCTGAAAATGTCTATACAATGTAGTGGTGTTCCACTAGCAAGGCATCAAGGATTATTAAAACCAATTCTACTTAGATTTTTACAACCTATATTTGTGCTAGAATCCCTTTCTGGGTTCTGAAGGGATTCCAGTACAACCCATAAACTGTGAGAGACTCTTGTAAACCAGTGGGTTCTATGCAGCAACATCCATAAAATGAGCATGACTGAACATTACATTTGAGCAAACTCCTCCTGTGGCTTTTGTAGCCTGCCCATGGAGCAAGCAGAGAGTTAAATGGCTTTTAGAAAATTCATATCAGGCTATGGAAAAGGTATTTTTTTCAATTATTGTTAGTCTAAAATATGTCTGTCCCTTAGTACAGTAAAACTTCACATTTGTTGTTTTCTTGCAAAAATTCGGTTTATTGAAATGCTCAGCAGAGACATTTGTAACCAGGTCAAAAACAGGAGTTGATAAAGTTCTCCTGATGTCAGTGAAATGACTGAAAGAAGAAGCCACATATGCTAATATCTGGCAAAGAAAAAGCAGACGCTGATGCAGTAAGAGAAATTATCTTTTTTTAAAAAAAAACCCCAAACCATTGCTGACCCATTGAATAAACATCAAAATTATATTTCTGTATGAAGCAAGCTTTCATTGTGCTTTGAAAACAGGATAACTGCATTTCTAAAAGGCCTCTGTTATCTGTAAGCAAATCCCATTGCTGTACAGAAAAAACCTCTGATGGTCTTATGGGATATGGTTTATAATAGACCCAGGATAGCAAATATTGTTGTGCCATCAGTCTGCTCTAACCCAGAACTACCTACACTTGGAAAAAGAAAAGGTTAAATTATTTATTAGACAAAGCATTGCTAGAGGGCAGTAAGCCTTTTGTTTAATTTTTGGTCTGTTCTGCAATTTTATTGCTACATTTCAGAGAGAGGGATTAGGAGACAAGAGCCCTGTGATAGTGAATGCTGGATCACAGGTGACAATCAGCATCAGCTTTGTCAGTGGGCATGAATTATTGAAGGCAAACACTCAGCCTTTATCAGGGTGCATGGAAAGAGCAAGTGAATATTGTCACACTGCCAACAATGAGGTGTCAAAAAGAGGGATTTTTTTTTCCAGTGGACTACAGAATATCAGTGACATAATGAGCTCTTAAATTGCTTTAAATAATTGTTTTATAAAAAGAGGATGTGTGAGGAACAGGACTTTCATGATGTTATAGTCCTCAGTCTGCTGTTCAGTGAATGTGAGTTAAGAATCCAATAATTTGAATTAACAGAAAGTGTGTTCTAGACAAGACACAAATATGCACAATGCCCAAAAATCAACAAAGTTCCCTAGGTTAACAAATCCAGTGACACCTAAAGAGTGATTTGCTTCACTCCCTGCAAATCAGGCTGGTTTGTTACAGTATTTCTAGAAAGTTGCAAAGCCATTTCCACCCAGGACTTCCATCCGTAATCTGTCAAATATAAACCATTATCAAATGTACCCTGACCTGTCTTATACACACCCATTATGGTGCCCTTTTCTTGCAAAGCTGTCATAATGAATTCCTTACAAGTCTGATATGGGAGCAGAGCTGGAAAGCTGCAATTGTTACCAATGCTTATCTGTAGAGGGGCAGTTTTGGGCATCCCTGTAGAGTGGGAAGAAAAGTAATCAAATTTGAAGCTGCACTGCATTTTACCAGAGCCAATCATAGAAGAAAATGGCTCAGTTGACACAGTTTTAATCATATCAGGATCAAAATAGTTATTGGATTTATTAATAACCATCATTAACCAGCAGTCGATGAAGTGTGTATGCAGGATCACTATCAGCAATGCAGCTGAGAGAATGTTCACAAATAGAGATTTCTCCTTCTATAACTAATCCAGGCAATTTACAGAAGTGCCAATGCCAGCAGAAAGATTGCTGGTGTTTTCAGACCAAGGTTTAATGCTGCTCTCTTGCTTTGTCTCTTTTCCCACTGAAAAATATTTTTTAATCTGGCTTCTAATTCATCCCAAAAGTGGCTTTGTCACAGTTTAATGAAGCTGATGATTGTCCTTTTCTCCATGTTAGAAGTTTGGGGTGAATTGACCTCTCAGGCAGTTGGAGCTTTTTTTTTTTTTCCCCACAAACACGTTATGCTCCCTCTCCTGAGTTTCCATCCATTTTTCCAAAAAGAGGCTGTGTGAGTTTGCCCCCAGGTGCTGTCAGGGTAGGTGATGCCAGCCCTAGGATCAGATTCAATTCTGCCTTCTGGCTGCAGAAAGGAAAAGGCTCCTTGAGCAGAGCTAAGAACCAGACTGGAGCTTGGATTATTTTTGTTTATCTAGCTCTGTGTTTATCAGAAGCCTTTTTCTTCCCCTAAGCACATTTTTGCTGCCTTGTCTCTGATTCATTCTATGTCAGAGGCTAAGCATTAGAAATCTTTATTCTCTTTGTGATGTGAACCTTAAAAAAAGTAGATTATTCTGTTTCCCAGGTAGATGTGGAAGAGTCACCAAGCTCAAAACTCCTCACTGGTCTGTAAATGTTCTTGGGGATATGGATGGGTATGATGGCTCTTTATTGATGACCAATAAAGTTCCTCAAAACTTGGACCCAGAGATCTAAATTCTTTTCTTGTACATAATCTCTAATTCACTTTTTCCTGTAATACTTTATCATTGGACATGTGGTTGAATAGCAACAAATCTAAAAGCTTCTCCTTCTAAAGTTGTCTTTTAATTCTTTGCTTGTTTACAAAAGCAATTTAATATAAACAGGTTCCCAGTGTTATCAAATTCTTAGAATTTCTGCAATTATGTGCATTGCTTATTATGTAGAAAAGTAATGGTCTTGCTTGGGATCTAATTAATTATTAATTACAGTTGCAATATTTATCCATTTCCTATCTGTCATCTGTCTGAAGTTTCCTGTGTTTGTAATAAGCTTGATTATAAGTTCTGTTACTGTGTATTTTATAGCACAGAGGATTTGGAGATTTTCTGCACTAGACCTCATACATTTTTTTGTATCATCGGAAAGCAGGAATTTCCTAGAATAAACACACAAGTCCAGAGTTCCAAATTTGGTGTTTTCAAGTCTCATACTTAAGCACCCAATGTCTGATTCCCAGGAGTACTGAACATTAGTATTAAAGGTATTAGTTAGCCTCTAAGAATCAAATTTCCAGTGGCTTGTATGTAATTTTTTAAAAATTGGTTTTCCCCTCCACTTCATGTATTTCAAATTGATAACTTAAATTAAACACTGGAAACATTTTCTTTAGTATTTCTCATGCCTTTTTTTTTTTTCTCATCAAAATCAAACATTGTTCATATTCAATTTTTAAAGTTGAAATTAAAATTGAAATTAAAAAAAAACTGAAATGAAAAGCCAAAATGAAGCAGGAATCAACTAAAATTCTCTCTGGCCCATTTTCCTCTGAACTGAGGTGTCACTACTTACTCTAGCATTTACAAAGGCTTTTGCTGTCTAAGCTGCAACTCTTTGATCTGAAATTTTAACAAGGTGAAGGTAAAGGATATTTCCATTACTCTTGAAAAGTATAGGCATTTGTGCATCCAGATTTTCAATATTGTGTACAAACAACTACAATGCAAATATTCTTCTGCAGTCTTGAGTAATTTGAAGCTGCAGGTAACGTAACTATGGATAAGATAAACATTATGCTGTAGTCACCACCCATACCCAAAATTACCCCAAATTACCCAAAATCTGTGCAGGGATTATTTTGGGGCTTTTTTAGGTTTTTTTGGTTTTTTGGTTTTTTTTGGTGTTTTTTTTCCCGCGGTTTTTAATGAGATTTTTGGGGGTTTTTGGGTTNTTTGTTTTTTTTGTTTTTTTTTTTTTTTTTTTGTTTTTGAATTGGGGAATGAAAGCTTTTTTTCCCATGTTACTGACAGACAATCATCTGTCAGTGTCCATTGCTGTCTTCCTCTTCATTAGCTGGACTCCAGATTTTAAGGAAAGTTTAGTTTAACTGAAAAATGTGTTTGCAGTGTTGCTCCAATTATTCCATGTACACCATCACGTTTATGGTAAATTTTCCAACAATTTTTTTTCTAATGTATAAATGAAACACAGCTACATTCATTGCAGGAATATACCCAAGTTCTAGAGATTTGCTTGCAAGTAATGAGGTTCTTTCCTCTGTCCTCCTTTATTTTTTCCTCTGTTATTTTTTACTTTTTTTTTTTTCATTGGGGGGCCTGGGAAAAAACTGTTCCAAATGTTTTTTTTTTCTGGCATGATGGTCAAAAGAACCTTTCAGCATAAAAATCAATAAGCTATTTATAACTATTTACATGTAGGGCTTTCTTTCTGCTTTGGTAGTCAGAGGGGCATGTACAGGTCTCCAATCCTCAGGGCAGACAATTCAGAGCAAGTGAGACATAAAAAGCCATAAAACCCCTACAGCTGTAGTTGCAAGAATTGTCACCTTTTGTTGGCTTCAATCAGCAGGACAGCCTATAGAACAAGGTGAAAAAACTTCCTGTGCTGCGTGGTGACAGTCAGATGCAGTAAAGTAAAAAGACATTTTATGTCTTCCCTCAGCTGCTGTTCAGTGCTGGGAGCACCTGGAATCTGTAGATATTCCAGTTCTCCTTCTGCACCATGTGTTTGGAGATAAACCAGAGTGTGATAATTCATAAAACTCAGAAAAATTACTCCTTCAAATCAAAGCCTGTTACAAGAGCTACGTAAAGAACAACAGGAAGATTAAAACATAAACAAAAAGACAAATTGGCACGAACATTTCGGGATGAATTAGAAGGTTTGTGAGATACTGGAGAAAAGTGCCTGTAAAACATAATCAGAGTGACATCCTCTCCAGTGGGGGCATGGAGCTGGCAGGTGGGATATTCTAATTGCTGGGAATCAGTCACTGCTCTCTGGTGAAGGCAGACACATTCCTGGTGGGTCTTTGCTGAAATTACTGACTCTGAAACACAGGAAATCTGGGGAACCTCTGCTCTGCAGGGGCTGTGTGTTTGTTAGGCCTGTGTTGGTATTGCTGGAAGGGTCTGGGTTGTGACCTGGTCCTGCAGGATGTGCTCAAAACTGAGGAAAGCTCTGCAGGCAATAGAGCCTTTTGAGGAAATTAGGGGGAAAAAAAGACATAAAGCAGCAGACAGTCTTTGCAGGGAAGGCAATATTCAAGTCTAACTCAGGTGACAATTGGGCAGTATCTATATGATGTCTGCCACAACAAACTTGTGGAAAGTCATCAGCATGGTAGAGAATCTAATAGAACATCTGGTTGGTGGCTTTTTAAACAAGGTACTGATCAAAAGAAGGATATTAATATTTCTCTCATAAAAACCTCTTCTTACCTGCAAGGGTGAAAGTGGCAGATTTCATCAGGATGTATGGAAAGTCTGTGATGAAATATTAGGTTCATGGTAAATAAAAATTTACTATGGGTGGATTAGGAACATTCTCAGGTTTCTAACTTGCCAAATTGCTATAAAGTGTGCAGAAACTACAACAGTGTGTGTTGTGCTACAAAAGGAAGTATATTCCTGGTATATATTCCTTGTGGCTAAGCTGGAAATAAATTCTGTCTTATTGTTTTGCTGGTTTTGACTGTATATGGAATGTGAGAGATTTCCATTGGAAAAAATTCCTCATTTCTGTCTGCTTCTGTACATGGAATCTGCGACATGGGAACAAGAACAGTGAACTGAGAACCCAGAGTTTAATGACTGATTAGATACACTGAGATCTCCACAATCCAAAGAAGGCAGATACTGAATTTGTATGTTTGTGTTGGATTGTTTAGTGCTTTTAAATACCTCTATTGTTAAAGAAATGGGGGAAATTTATTTGCTAAAAGTGAACATGTGAGAAATTCATGGATTTCCTTTGTAGTAGGGGGTGATGTCTTGGCCATTTGGTGTTACTCCAGGCTGTGTTGAAGCCCCCTGTGCAACAGGGGCTTCTGTGGATGCAGGGAACAGAGGTGACACGTTCTTGTCATTTGAGGAGACAACATAAACAGAGAGCACCTCAGTCCAGCAGGATGAGCTGACAGTCTTTGCATTCCAGAGCAAGTTAGCGATAGTGTGGTGTACAGACCTTGGCTGCAGGTTCTGTTTCCACCTCCTTAGAGCTAAAGCATCATCAGGGGTCTGTGTTGGTGGCTGCCTGGCTCTCTGATAGTGCAAATAATGTGCAGTTCTTTTAACTCACTAGATAACAGCAACTGGCTTAAATCCTGATAGTAGATGAGCACTATTATGCATGATGCCCAGAAAGAGCATTTGAAGGATATAGGACTGAAGCCTGGTCTCAGTTCTATATGTGTAAAATCCTCCAGTGATATAAGTCATAGTTATCAAAAAAGGAAATGGTTTTTCTAAGTCACAAAACCTGCATCTGACTTTTTGTCATTGTACACTGAGGCACATGAAAGAAGTTACTGCCTGGAATTAAAAATGCAGGCAGAAGTACAGGTCCTAAACACACCAATTATTAAAGTAAAACCTTAAAAGAATGAAAGCTATTGATGATCCCTTTTCCTGAATACAAAAGACTTTCTGTAGAATGACTGCTTTTGCCTTTCATTTCAGTGGCTGTTTATCAGTGCCTGGCAGCAGCATTTTCATTATCAAGTTCCAGCAGACGGTAGTGTTGGCTCATCAGGATGTCCCTTGGGTATTTCTTGGCCATGCAATCAAACAAGGCATTTTTTTTCCAACTTGCCTCCTTTAGTATCACAGGAGGTATCATTCTTTGGAGTCATAGTCTAGGTTTCAAGTTGATGAGAAAAAGGGTTCAGCAGGTGCACAGCAGCATAGGTACATTGACTTTGGCTTCAAGGATAAGATATTGCCTTCAACCAATAAAAATCAGGCAGTGCTCTCACTGTGTCTATCACTGTCTTTTGTGTGCAGTTTCTGAACAGAATTTCTCTTAGCTGAGGGGAAATTCTGTAAGGGAAAGCTTAGAAAAAATTGAGACTTAGCTCAGTATCTACTCAGATCCTAATGAAAATCTACCTTAAGGTTATTTTACTCACCAGAAATTCTCTTCCCATTATATTTGCTTTCTGGGACTTTATACAGACTTCATTGTTGTCCTGATTCAGTAAAGTATATACACAGTCAAAGCTGTGGAGTAGCTCCATAGAGGAAAAAAAGTCACAAAGCTAGTCAGCTATTTTTGCTTCGTATCCATGTGCATTCTTATTTTCAACTGAAGTGGTTTCAGTCAAAAGAAGTCAAAGTCAAAAAGAAAAGGGTTGGCTGTTAAAATAAATGTTATGTAACAGTTTTCAATTCATCAGTTTAGTTAAAAGTGGCCCGACTTTCATTTTAGCAAAATTCATGTGATTCTGGTATGTTCTTATCCATGGTGGAAAGTTTTGTAGCCCCAACCACGTGAAAACATGGGTTAAAGTAATTTGGTCTTTTATTTCTCTATAGTCATTTTTCTAACTAACCACATCAGAGTTCCTCATTCCTTTTATCCAGGACTGTGATAAGAGTAATGCTAATAAGGCAAGCAGAACTTTGCAATGATAAACCTCCTTGTAGGGTTTTCATTCTGTGCATAGCACACACAGGACAGGAACCCCTAAGTAAGATTTGCTTCACATAGTAGACTTTCAGCAGCATAACTTCAGAAATAGTTTTTGAAAAAGGGAAAAGAAAAAAAAGGAAAAGAAAACAAAAAGGAAAAGAAAATAATTTGTCTTAAAAGATCTTTCCATCAATCATATGCTATTCATGTTTTGCAGTGAAGAAGTGCATAATGTGTTCATGGTTTGCAGTTCCTTGTTGTGTAAGAGGTAAATAGTTCATAGCGTGGTGTTGCTGGGCATGACTTGTATATTATTTTAAGAAAAAAAAATCTCTATCCAGATTGCTCTTTGGCTTTAATTAAAAAATAACACCCAGAATATTACATGTCTCTCACTTCATAAGGGAAGTGTCACACAGCACAAATTATTTCAAAAATTTCTTGCACTCTCTGTAAGCAATTACTGTTTGAATGTGTTCCTCTGCAGAGAAAAGAAGGAAACTATACTTTACTTCTTAGAGACGTGCTTATATTATCCTAGAGCCCACCAAACACATGTTAAGGCTGCTTCTCTGTTTTGACTATTACTGTCAGAATTTTGTTCAGAAAGGCATACATAAAATCTGTATAGCTGGAGGAGTATAATTAGGTTGTTGGTCTATCTTTAAGGTGACTCCAAAGGAGTCATAGGACCATTCATATGGTCCTCAGTGGTAGCTTTTTATGTGCATCTTTAACTTAGCTGGAAAATCCAAAGTCAGGAATGGGTTTCAGTGGCTACTTTGATGAGTGCTCAGTGTTTAGTGTGTCTGAAAGAACCTGGGAAATGGGCTGTGTGCAGGGCAAGGGCTGCTCGTGAGCTGCTCTCAGGGGTGTCTCTGTGAACGACTTAGTTATTACTCAGTTACACACAGAACATTCTTTGTCTCAGGAATTCCAAGGTGACTAAAACAGTGGTGGTGTAACTGAACAGATGAATAACTGGATGATGGGATAAATTTGGGTCAGAAGTTCTTTTTTACCCCTGCTATATTCAGTTTTTTTGTGAATTTCTCATACACGGCTTGTCTGCTGTGGAAATAGACGTGAGGACATGTAGAAGATGTGCTTGTTGTGATCCTGCATTGTTCTTGTCTGAGAGAAGGAAGGTCTCTGTTCTCATCCCACTTTTGATGTCCCATTGTCAGCTTCTGTCCCTCAGGTTCTCAGTCTGTAAAGTGAAAAAGAAGGCTTCATTGAGCCTCAGTCTTGACACGTAGTCAGGAGTTTTCTAAATAGCCCTGAAATTTTGGCTATTTTGTCATCTATAATCTCCAGTCTGAGTTTTTGCTCTGTAGTAGAAAACAACTCTCAGAGATATGAAGGAGGGTTTTTTACAATTTTTCTGTAGGTATCAAGAGGGTGAGCTCTTACTCAAATGGAATCAATATATATGCGCCAATCTCATTAACTGTAACATGTACAAAAAATTGCAAATTGCGGAGGACACTCGCAGACATCTTCAAAATATAATCCTATGTCAACTTCTTGTTAAAAGAAATTGCAACAAATCCTGCATGGTGTGAGAAAATGTCTGAATCTGAACCAAATAAAATACTTGCTCATGCCCTTGGGAATCAATACTGCCAGGTTTTATGCAGCTCCAATTAAAATACAGCACACAAGGGATGCTCAGGCACAAAACCCACAAATTTGCTTTCAGTACTGGTGCAGTACCTTGTTCATCCTTCAGTGCCGGGTTATTCATGAATAATGGATATTTCATTTGTTATTTAGATAAACAATTTTGTGTCTGCACTGTGATGTTCTGCTGTTTGCTCAAGTTGTGAGAAGTTGCACATACTGCATGGAGTTAAATAGAAGTTCAAATTACCAAGGTCTTTTGGCCTCTGCAAGAATGAATGGAAAACCTAAAGTGGGGAGAGCTTCTGGGGGATGTCTGCTTAGAGTTGTTGGGGTTGGCAACAATTTTGGTATCACATAAATAGATCAACAATTTCTCATCCAGAATCCAAAGTTCAAATGTAGTTGCAGAGGCAATATTTCCATGTATTTTTTCTTTGGTAGTGAAGAAAATGGTGTCAATTCTCTTCTGTCCATCTCTTCTGTCCAAGCTTGCATGTACACATTTTGCCTGCATGCCATAAAGTCAGTAGAAATATATTAAAATTATCTTAGAAATAAGTTTTGTCTCCTTTTCTCGTTGAACTGTCCATAAAAGTGTTAGTGAAGCTGTGTGTGCTCTTATTAAATCACTTATATATTGGTCTAGCCTACAAATTTGGGATAATAAAGCAAGATTACTTTTTCAGAAACTCGGTAAAATTTACTGAGTTGCATTATACATGCAATAATTCTAAGCCTTCTACTGCAGAACTGGAGAGGAGCAGTTTGTTCCTCTACGGTTTAACAGTTTCTTTATTTCAACGTATCTGGTTTTGCAGCTTAGAAAGCAAGCTGCACATGCCTCTGGGGCTTCTGGAAACCTGGAGTTTGCAGAACATACACTGACAAAGTGAAATGAGGGAATGACTGGATAATGAAACCGAGCCAGCATGGGCAGCAGTGTCAGGATACTGAGATGTAAGACAGGGATAATTCTGGTGTACGGAAGGAACTGCATAGAAAACCCTGTTCTCCAGAGTCTGTGCCTGCCAGTGCCTTCTGTCTGTCTGTTCCCTGTCACCCTCTCACACACACAGACACAGGTGCAGCACCTGCAGCCACATGGCACAATCTTCCACTGGCACAATCCATTGGCAAAATCCTCCACTGGCACAATCATCCATCGGCACAATCATCCATCAGCACAATCATCCACTGGCACAATCCATTGTCACAATCCTCCATCGGCACAGTCAATTGGCACAATCCAACAGCACAATCCAACAGCACAATCCTGCATTGGCATATTCCATTGGCAAAATCCATCAGCACAATCCTGCATTGGCACATTCCATTGGCAAAATCCAATGGCAAAATCCTCCATCACCACATTCCATTGGCAAAATCCAACAGCACAATCCTCCATTGACACAGTCCTCCATCGGCACATTCCATTGGCAAAATCCATTGGCACAATCCTCCACTGGCACAGTCCAGTGGCAAAATCCAACAGCACAATCCTCCATCGGCACAATCCTCTATCGGCACATTCTATTGGCACAATCCAACAGCACAATCCTCCATCAGCACATTCCATTGGCAAAATCCATCGGCACAATCCTCCATCAGCACATTCCATTGGCAAAATCCATTGGCAAAATCTTCCATCGCCACATTCCATTGGCAAAATCCTCCACTGGCACAATCCCTCGGCACAATCCTCTACTGGCATAATCCATTGGCAAAATCCTCCATCGGCACATTCCATCGGCACAATCCCTCGGCACAATCCTCCATCGGCACATTCCATCGGCATATTCCACTGGCACAATCCCTCGGCACAATCCTCCATCGGCACATTCCATCGGCACAATCCACTGGCACAGTCCATCAGCACAATCCCCCATCGGCACAGCCCAGCCTCATTGTGCCGTGCACACAGGCTTACCACTGAAAATTTAGGACCCCTAAATTTAGAGCTGCTTTGTGAGTGCTGAACTCCTCCAGGTTTGGCCCTATATGATCCTTTGGGCTTTAATTCTGTCTGATGAGGTTAATGATGGTTTTTTAACCCAGATTTTGAACTGGTCCTTGTGGCAGGACTGCCTTTAGCAGAGTTACACTGTCAGGGAAAATGCTGAGATGCCTCTTGATTAGATGTGATGAGTAACATACACACAATGAAAATAAAATTTTCAAAATTTCTCTCCCCTTCAGCTAAGGGAGAGCATTCTCTCCCATGTTTTTTTTATTTTTTCATAGAATGTGCTGAGTTGTAAGGGACCTGTCAGGATCACAGCAATAAAAGGCAAAAAATCTGCATAGTAACTGAAAAATGTGTCACAGAAAGAGCTACACGAAGTTATTCTTGCAGATGTCATTCAAAACACGAGAGTGTACCCTGTCTTCAAATATATACCTTATTTTCAAAGTTTGTTTGTTATTAAAATTATAACAAGTAAATAATGCCATGACGTATTATAAAAAGTGACTTGTTTTCATGAGAAGCTGGAAATTAATTTTATAGGACATTATTGTTGGTTTTGGTCTGATGCAGACAGGGTTATTGTACTTTTATGTGCCTGTTATATGGAGCAGAATTTAACTTTACAAGAAACAAACATCTTGTGTTCTAATTGAATTGAACAACTATATACAAGAAACATTCATTTCTTTATTATTGCTTTTTCCAGCAATAGTTGTCATATGCAGGCATAACTTTTATTTCCTTTTCTCTCTGACAACTTTAGCTCCCTGTCTCTGGGGAAATAAATCAGCAGAACATCGCCTTTGCATTTTAGAAGCTCAAGACCGGGAGAAGAGAAAGAAATGCAGTATTTCTTCTGCTGGCTGAGCTGATCAAATCTAATTCTTTCAGTAATTTTTTAAAATTTTTTTTTATTCTTTAATGATGTCTGTTGACCTGTTGTTCCTGCAGCCTTCAGGCACAGGACACATGCAGAACACAGCAGTGCAGTGCTGAGGGATGTCTGTTCCAGAAGCCCTGTTCCCTGTCCATGAGGGCAGTAGCTCCCTGGTTCCAAGGTGCAATAGCAGTTAAGGTAGCCTAGAGAGCTGCAGCTGCCCTGTTCAACATGTGACTTCTGAATTTCCCCTGTGACTTTTATCCAGCTTTCCCCATGTCCTATCTTATCTGCTTCACCTGACAGCTCTGTTGATATTCAACACTTTCTGCTTGTGCAACTTATCATCCTCTTTCTTCAGAGCAAGGTGCTCAAAACCTCTGGCATCAAGGAGCTCAGCCTGGACCCTTCAGTACTCCTTGAGATGATGCAGCTCTGCCTGTGCTCCAGGGCAGAAGGCTGTGAGCCAGATCCTTGCTCAAAGGAGGAGTGTGTGAGTCCACATCAGGCATCCCTCACACCTTCTCAGGACTGATTAATCACAACAATTCTAATGGCTTTGAAACAGGCTTGTGTCCCTGGCTGCACCACACTGCTTTCCCAGGCCCAAGCAAAGGGAAGTGGGGTTAAAATGCTGCTCTGCAGGGAAGGACTTCTCTGTTTCTGTTCTATTCTGGCCCATGTACTCTGCAGGGTCTCTTCTTACATAAAGTTTAGTGTTTTCTCCTCTTAGAGACAGGTAATGTCAGCATTTCCTTTTTTTTTAACATGGATCTTGTTTAGCCATTCCTTGCAATACAGCTTTTGCTAAACTTCCTTGTGTTCATGCAAAAATTTCTCGTGTGAGAAATACTGATTATACTTAATTTGTGTTACTTCATGTTGAATTTTTGTTCTTGAGTGTATACAAAAATTAGGACCATGGTGCCTGGAGATAGACTCACTGGTGAGCTATCTTGCTTTGACAGCTTCTTTTGAGTACACTTACACAGAATTGCAAGAATGGATGTTTCTCGTTTTCTCGTAGGGGTTTGTCTTCATTCATGACACCATGATGCATAATATCAAGAGTAATCATTCAGCCCTTGCTAAAACCTTCCTGTGAGGTCATTGGTCATCCAAAGCAGCCATGCAAGAAAACACACAAGCATGTTTTCACTAAGCTTTAGGGAATAAAATGCTACAGGAATCTACAAAGTCCACACAGCCTATTCTATTGTGCATAAGCAGTACCTTTCAGTAGCCTCAATTCCTTTGAATCTGTTTGCTCCATGATTTTGTTAAACACTTTTAGTCTTCTGGGCTTAGAGTTCTGCCCTTCTCCTTTACTACTGAGTTGTTTTAAGCAATCTTGACGCTAAAGCTTTTTTTTTTCTTGTGTTTTTCTTTGAGAATGCACTTTTGCTTCATAGGATGAAAGCATTCCTAGAGCAAATCTATGCATGTGCAAGTCTAAACTTTGGGTTCTGTGATTGTTCATACCACTGACATTTCATTCTGTATGACTTCAGGGAAATTCTATTTTGAATACAAAAGAAGAGTGAGAAAATTAATTTCTAAAATAAAGTATGATAAATAGTCTGTCTTAGTGCATAACACATGAATATGGTTAGTAACAATAATCCCAACAACCACGCTATTGCACAATTAGATTCTAAAGTTCCTAATTTTAAAACATTTCCATAGCTGAAAGTCAAGGAAGTACAAAATTGCTGGGGAGTTTTCTCTCAGCCAGGATGAAATTAAGCAAGTTACTCTGAGAGCTGGTTGAAATCATAAGTTTAATTAATTAACGGTTCAGGGCACAAGACTTCTGATAATGCAGATGCTTTGTGAAAAGGAAAAAATAATAATAAAATTAATTTTTATTTTCCCAAGAAAATTAATTAAGTCCTGGTTGCTTTTAATTGGTTTTCCCCCTGCTGCCTTGCCTACCCTTACCTGATTTCCTAATTAGACTACATGTCATCAAGAGATGATCAAGACTCCTTGTACAAGGAGTCCCTGCAGAGACAGTCTGACTGCCTTAGGCTGGAAATTTTCAAAACCAGTTAGAAATAGTGAAGTAAAATAGACTGGAGCTCAGGAGAAAACAAAATGAGTGAGCACAAAAGGAACATGGATTTTCAAGCAGTTATAAGATGTGGTTATAATTGTAATATTTTATTAACCTTCTTAATTTTCTTTCTTCATCATCTTTAAAGATACCTGTTTGTGTTCATTAAAGTCAACAGACAAGCCTTTTATATGCCAAATATGTAAAGTTTGATGAAGCCAAGAAAGGTTTGGCTGATTTGAATCAAGCACAGAACATATCAACTTAGATGGCAAAAGAAATACAGTGAGAACGAAAGTGAAAAGGAGAAAAGGAAACTCCATAGCAGCACCAAGGGGTCCTGCTTCATCAGTTCAGCTGGGCTGTTTACCTGGACAATACATACTGAGGCTTTGCAAGAGTCTCTTTTTGCTTTTAAAATTGTTCAGGTTTGTTTAGCTACAGTAGTGAAAAACTGGGTTAGAACTGACCTGATCCATAGAAATCCAGCAGCCCCTGTGGGTGCCAGGCAGGCTTCAGGCTGCAGCACACATTTGTGGGCAAGGCAGTGGCTGGGGGACTTAAGGAAGGCTTAACTGTGGAGCTCTGAGGTTGGGATGGTGATTCCAGCAACCTTCTTTCCTTCATGAGCTAAATGCTTAATGGCATTGCAAAAGTTAGTGAGAAATGAGTGTTCCAATGAGCACTTGTAAGCTCATAAGCAGTTGTGGTGCGAGGTGAAGCCCTGGTCCCATGTATCCTGGGGTCAAGGCAAAGGTGTCAGCTCATCTGAATGCTCTTCCACCGTGCAGAAATGTGCAAATGTAGGAATTCTTGAGCTGGAGACAATACTTTTTTGCTTAATGACTCTTGATGGATGTTTTCTTTTTGCTTGCCACAGGTTTGTGCTGTTCCTGTCAGCCTGCACACTCCTGTCCCACACTGTGGTCAGGGATAATCTCCCACAGGCTGATCTTTGTGGCAGCTACTGAAAGCACATTCTATAAAAGTGCTAGACTTGATCACCTTCTAGACAAATGAAATTAAAACATTCCTGAAACTCCCTGGAAGGGAAGATTAAACTTTTTCTATTAAATTGAACTCCATGGTCAAAGAAGTGGAAGATTCAAAGCAGATGATGTATCAGTGGTTAGAGAAGATAATTATCCTTGAGGTAGTATGAGAAAAATCATAGCAATCGAAAACTTGTACCCCAGAGAACAAAACTTTTCCTATTAGAAAATCTTTTAGAAGTGCCTTAGGGATTAAAAAAATGAAGTTCAAATACAGTCATGTGCTTCTCTGCATTTATACTGTGTGATCTTGTAATACATCAATTCCTTTTGTTTTTTAAATCATGCCAATCACATAAACAATGTGGTAAGTTGCAAGCAGAGTTTTTCTTATGCTCTTCCTCTTTAATTAAGAAACAGTGAATAGGTTGGATTTTTCTGGGGGTGGTCATGCCCACATAAGGTGTGCAGTTTTAGTGTTCTACATGGGAAGTGATTGTTTCAGATAAGGTTTGGATGTCTTGGTCCTGATTCTCTGCCCTTTGTACCAATTTTGTACTGGCAGCTAAAGAGTGATGCTCTCACACTGTTGGTGTCCCTTTGGGTCAATGTGCTTGAACCCCTATTAAGCTCCCATTACTGAGCAGGGTCTTTAATTTTACTGTCTGCTGTTTCAGTTTTTAGCTCTGCTGATGACACCATCATGTCAAGTGGTGTCATTTGAATTGAAAGGCTGTTCCTGATCAAGCCACTTTGTCCATTGGTTCCAGTTGTTCCACATTGCATTTCCATTTTTGATCAGTTGGAGGACAGAATAATTACCAGCTCTTCATGAGAACATCTCTTCTGAAGGGACAGTCTTGATTTTTTTGTTTGTTTGTTTATTTCTTCTTACAATCTGAAGCAAATATTAATCTCAGCATTAGGGTCTGAACAGGCAGTTCAATCATTATGGCTTAAAAAAGTCCTCACATGTTCTATAAGGCACATTATCTTGTCCATGTCCACATTTTTAGCTCTAGCATTCTGATAATTTTATTCTGCAGATGACAAGTGGCAATTTACTGTTTGTTCTGCCACTTTGGATCACTGGCTTAACCCTAAGGAAAGACTTTTAGAGCTGAGTGTTAACCACCATGTTTATGAAGGTTTTAGAACCTTAAAGAAAGCAGGAGGAATTTGGGTACCTTTTGGATTTATATTTGGAGATTTGTCTAGATTTCCACCAACAAACTGTGTTATTGACCTATGAAATGTGGCTTCATACCTCAGTTTGTTTCTTAATATGCTTCTGTACCAGGACTTGTTACCAGGAAATATTCCAGCTGGCAGCTGGGCTATCTGGACATTTTGTTCAGATCCAGAACTTTAGAGCCCTTTTAGGAGAATCCTGTCCTTTTATGGACCCATACCAAGCTTCAGGGATCTGCTGAGTGTCTGCCATGTGAATGAAATAGTGTGGATTAGCTGCAGTGTCTTCAGAGAACTGCTGACCAATCTTTGGTTGTCATGGGAAAATGCAAAATAAAGAGAATTTTTTCATTTTTATACCAGAGATAAGTAGGAAGGAAAAATATGATCTCAGTACTTAGTAATAGAGTGAAGTTGTCTGCAAGGTGCAATTTTCCCTCTCAAAATAAGTAGCTCCAAGTAATGCATAATAAATATGAGTGTGAGATGTGAAAGCGATGAGAGCACTGCTGAATTAGTAAGGATATGCTTTGCCTGTAAATTTGTTTCTCTCATGATTTCATTCTTTCACTTATAAATCACAGGATGTTTGTTAAATATTCTCTTATTCAAGCACAAGTAGCTTATCAAATACCATACATAATGTGCCCACAAGCTGCTTGTGGTCTTTTCTGCATCGGAGGCTTAACATAAGAAATGTCAGAAGAAAAAATGCTTTACATTAAACTTGGGGCTAGAAATATAACAGGCTTTCAGTAATGATATATGATCAGAATTATGCAAAGATGATGAAAAGATCCCAGTGGAATTCTGTTCAAAAATGTTTCCCTTATGGGAGCATCCTATGAAACCAATTAAGAATAAACCCAAGAGGATTCTATTGAATTTGTTTCAAAGAGATACTGTATGTAATAAAGAGCAATTGCTCTTTTTTGTAGGGTTTTCTTTTTTTTTAATCATCCTTCAGAAGATCATGAATAATTATACCTCTGCTAGCAAATCTCAGAGGCTGGTTTTAGAAATCCACAAGAATTTCCCAGAGGAATTAATTGTTTTGTTCAGTATGATCATATTCTTTAGGACAATTACTCATTTCTTTCATGATACTATTGAGGATTGAGTATTTTCATAGAGCCTTACCAAACCTTGAAGTAGAAGAGCCACATTTTGGTTCCTTCAGAAGTCCCCTTTGTGTCTACACTTGCAAAACCCCCTCTACTATAATGTGCCCAAAGAATTTCCTGGTTAATAGCCATGATGGTGATGGGTTACAATTTTGCTTCAATTGCTAAGAATATCTAGAATATCCCAAAAGTTGTTTGTAGTTGCCCTACTTAGTTTTCTGGTATAGCAGCGTTCTCTGTCTGCATATTTATCAGAATTTCACCCAGTACAGCTCAAATCTGTTCACAAGTAAGAGAGATGTGTTAATTAGCCCTGTGCTGGAAGTGTTGTGGAGGTATCCTGGTCTGTTTCTTTAGCTCCCCACTGTGCTGTGCCATGGAGACCCAGCCAGGGAGCTGAGTCCTGCACTGATTTCCATGGGCCATCACATGTGGGCAGCATGGACTTGGTTGATAACTAATGGCTCCTACTTCTTCTAAAATAGTGTCAGAGGGTGGAGTGGAGGCCAGATGCAGTAAGATGAATAGCTACATTTTAAAGAATATTTTGGCTTTAAACTACACAGGAAAATGTCCCTGTGCTGCATCTAATGATTCTATGCTCCTCATGAAAAATAAGTTTTATAGGGGAAAAGGATTAGATGTTTCTTCTGAAGGTAAATAGGTCTTCTCTGGGAATTCAGCAGTTGGAAGCAGTTGTTTCAGTACTAGTAGCTCCCTGGGGAGGAGAAAGGGGGCTTTCCTGAGGCAAGCTGTCCTTTAGGAGGACAGGATCTCTCCTACCATCAGTTCCTGCATATTTTCCCAACTTATTCTACTTCTTTATATTCTATGGATCTTTTAATCCTTAAAGCTTATGAGTTTTAGTTGCTGTCTTTTAACGATAATTTCCATGTTTCTTGTAAAATCTGTTCTTGATATAACCTGATTTGGATAAAATACACTATTAGGGGACTTCTGTCAGGCTTTGCCACAGAGTAACTGGGACTTTGAGCAACCTTTATAGTCATGTTCTGTTTCAGGTTACTTATTTGGAAGGCCCAGGTAACTGTGGATTTAACATTGGAGGTCTCTAGAAAGAAGTAGCTGAATCGAAGGCTTAATAGAATGAGGAGCTTCTGGGATGAATAAAATGCTATCATTACAAGACTCAAACAATTGAAACTTGAAATATTTCTGGACTACTTGCCTTGCTGCTGTACAATGGGCAGAATAGGCAGCCTCTTCTTAAAGTATTTATGTAGCCAAGGAGCGTGACTGGAGATACAGGTGGCATTTGTCTAATGAGAAATGAAGAATTTGAGCAGTCACGATCATAACAAATGTGTGATAGAAGGAGAGCAAAATTAGCATCAGGTGTTCAGATCTGGTACATGACAATGGAGCTATTTGGAAGCAAAGTGAGTGAGTCAGGGCATGCTGGGCTCTGTGCCATTAAGGGCCAAAAATCCCTTTACAGACACAATAAAGTAGGAATTAAAAATATTAAAATAGAAAATAGATCTTTTCTTGGCTTGCGAGAAGGACAAAGCCAGGTATGACTCAGAGACAGTTTTCTCACATTTGTGAAAGCTTAGTAACTGGAAGCAGATCTGGCATTTGAACAGCAGCTACTTGTAACTCCTTACAAGTCAGTCACAACTCCTGTGAACTGGAGTTGCACAAAATGAATGCACTTGAGCAGTTTCTGGTGCCTGCCAACCCTAATCAAGCACCATCGATCGGAGTCTTACACTGCACTAATTACTGTGGGTACACACCCAGTCCTTGCCTCACAGACCCTGCTTGCATCATCTCCTTTTACCCAGCTTCTCCCTCGGTATCCAAAGTGCTTTTGGCTCAGATCTCTGTCGTTCTGTAAACTGCCACCTTTCACTAAAACCTCATTCTTTGTGTGCTCTTATCGATCCACGGCAATGCTGGGGGGAAGTTTTCCCCTGGACATGTGAGCTCAGAACGAAATCACTCCAAGGCAAGGAGCCATTCTGTGGTAACTTTCATAGAGTGGCACCTTTTGAGCTCATCTCATACCTTTACAGAGACCTAGATCTGACCCCATCTGGCTTTGCTTTGCAATTATGGGAGATGTGAAGCCAAAATCAAGACTCACACTTTGTCCTGGGTCTTCCTGTGAACCTTATCCCTGTGACAAGCACATGGCTGCTCTCACCTCTCAGCTCTCTTTGCTGTACAAAAGCAATCACTATCAAGGACCTGATGAACCAGAGCTGCCTCTCCATCTGTAACTTAATTGCTTGTCAATTTGTAGCCTTTGCAATGAGTGTATTTGTGAGAGGATGTGACAGCCGTGGTGTCCTTGAGAGAGCAGGCCAGGCCAAGGTGCAGCCTGCTCAGTGACTCGTGGCTGTGGGAATGTGGCAGCACGGCTGCTGGCAGGTGTGTGCTGCTTGGGCACGACACAGAGCTCTTCTGGGATGTCTGGCTGACATCAGCAATCTTAACAGATTGCAGGAGAGCATGGAGAATTTGGCAACGCCCCACAGTAGGGAAGATACTTCAGCTGCACCTGGCAGTGCAGGGAAGCTTGGAAGAACTTCTTTTAACCAGCAAGTTGTATGCTATGGACTTGTAAAGAAAACTGAGTATGAGAATAAATGTGTGTTTCAGAGCAGTATTCATCCACCTTTTGTCTAAGCCTGAAGCAAGATAAGTTTTATTTAAAGGGAAAAAAAAAAATCAAATCTGTGGGGGAATTATCATTCTAAAAGAGCCACCTGGCTCTGAGGTGGACATACAGTGGAAACAAATTTTCTTCTCTGTCTTGCTGACAATTCTAGGAATCAAAACATTTGTTCTGTTTGTCCTTCAGGACTTTATTGAACTTCAGAGCCCAGTTCACTTTGCATTCATGCTTAATGAAGCAAAACTTGTATTAATAGAGGCTATGAAATCTAGATATAGTGTAATAGAAATTTCAGCTGGACACAGACTCTGACTCAAGCAGCAAAGACTGGTAAGGCCCAGTTGTGATGCACTCTAGAGATTTCAATTCACTTCCTAATGACACTGCCCATGAATCACTGCCCACGTAAACAGAAGCCTGTTTGTGGATAAGAAAACCTCTTTACATGAGCCAAAGGATGTCTTATCAACAACACAGTGAAGCACAATGCACAAATACTTTCAGACAAACATACTACAGAAAATTGAAAAAAAATTCCAGTATTAAAAGTCAGCCTGACAGCTTTGGAAAGCTAGGAGGATATTTTTAATAGTCATCTCTTCCTTTGTGAAGATATTAGAGGGACTTTTGATATCTTGGGTATCCAGGGGCTTTTAGTAGGGAGTGGTGAGCCTGAGCCAATAAGCTGTGTGAAATACAAGGTGACTGTGTGGAGCACTGGATAGAGATGCCCAACCTGACTACACCATCTGGGGCTCAGCTGCCTTGACCAGCCTGTTCTGTGCCCTGCAAACACATCTGCTGGGTTTCCTGGCAGAGCAGGCAGGCAGGGCACCTGCACTTCCTTGGCAGCACACCCGAGGTGCTCAGCCCTTCCCCATCCATCTGCCTTTGTGTCTTGGGAGCTGCTTCACCTGTGGTGCTGTTCATTCACAGATAAACTGCTAAAGTGTTAATCTGAGTTGATTGTGCTTGTCAATCAGACAGGTTGAGTGCCTTACATTCCCATTTCACCCTCTGTTCCAGAAAAACCAAAACACTTTACAGAGTTAACTAATCAATAGATGAAGTGCATTAGGCAAGCAACATGTGTTTTGTTTCATCTAGTTATTGATCTTTGCTTGTTGACTGAATGAGTGCCTTAGTTTAAGACTAGATATTTACTGAGAACTATGGGATAAGAAGGGATGAATAGTTTATAAAGAGATATAAATCCTTCTGAGGTAGGTAAATCTGATACAGTGCCTAATTTGGATCCTCAAATCAAAGGTTTTGATAGGTGAAATTTAGACACTAGGGAAGCAGTGTGAGTCCTGTCATTCAGGAGGTTCCTGAGGGATCTTATCAGTGTATAAATATCTCAAGAGATGGTATAAAGGAGTGCTGGCTCTTTGCAGCGGTGCCCAGTGACAGGACTAAAGGCAAAGAGACACAGGAGGTACCCTGTGAACTTCAGGGAACACTTTTTTACTCTGAGGGTGTTCAACAGTGGCAGAGGTTATCCAGAGAGGTTGTGGAGTCCATATCCCTGGAGGTATTCCCAAACCATCTGAGTGTGGCTCTGGGCAGCCTGCTCGAGGTGTAGGGACCCTGCTTGAGCAGGGAGTTGGTGAAACTGAGCCCCAGTGGTCCCTTCCAGACTCAGTGGTTCAGTGATTCTGTGACAGATCATCACCTCCTCAGCACCAGGCCAACAGGACAGAGATTTAGCTTTCAAACTGCACCTGAGGTGGTACAAGTCGTAATCACTGTGGGGCTTGAGCAATCTCTGTGTCTTATTCCCAGCTATGCCATGAATCTCCTGGTGTAGTTTGGTCTGTGATTTTCAGTCTTCCTTGGATTATAAACTATTTTGGACAGTGATCAAGATGATCCCTGATCTCTGCTGGGGCCTGTACCACATGTCCCATATACAGTATTGCAGATTAAATGTCACCTTTAAGAAATCTCAAAATCTGTTTTTCCCAAAGAACCCACCCTGGCATTTAATTTTTGAAGGGAAAAAACAGTGTTGTAAAAAATTAATCTGTGATGAATGTATTGCTTTTCTGTGTATACATGCCACATGTAGTGGTGTCAGTTGCCACACTTGTGGCTTTAGTGTTGCTGCACTAACATAAACCAACCACGTCTGTTGCTCCAGGAATAGATTTGCACTGCAAGTGCCAATTCTCCCAGGGTAATTGAACACACAATTGCCTTGGCTGTGCGTATGAGACAAACCTGTTTACTTGAACGTTACATCTGAGGACTGCAACTGAATGCTGAATAATTGTATTTTAAATTGTAGAAAACTCTTTGTTATTGTAACCTTATATGCACAAAAATAAGTACAAAAGAATGCAGCAGTCCCTGTGTTTAAGAGCTTTTTTTCTCTGTGATTCCACAAGGGCCGAAGAATTGGAGAATTTCTCAATACAGAGGCCACCTAGCACAGTTACTCTTTAACCTTTATTGTTTTTAAAACCTTCATTAATAGTTATCTCCAGTGTCCAAAGCAGGGCTGAATCTTGTTCAGTAGCACTCCAGTGAGTAATTCCCTCTCTTTCCCCCTCGGGACTCTGACTGACTCATTTTTTGTTTCTTCCTTTCTCTCTCCCTTACCCATCTCTATATCACAGTCATGGGTTCACTGGTCCTGAACCTTCCTCCTCGGCTCACACTGCTGCCAGTGCTGTCCTGGCAGTGCTGAAGCTGTCTGAGTGTTCTTTGTTTCACCTCTAGTGTTAGAGAGCTTTCCAAGAACGTGTTTTCTGTCAGCTCCTGGGCCTGGGAGTGTGCCTGTCCTGTGGGAATTGTTTTTCATCACACAGGGTCTCTGAAGCAGCTGGGGAACGAGGATAATGCTTCTGGATGAGACAGTCATGGCCAAAATATTTTCAGAGGGTGATTGTTCAATATTGTGTGAAAATCAACCCACATTGAAGCACCCAAAATGCATCCACTTCCAGACTGGGTAGACATGGTACAAAATCCTAGCTAATTTCTTGCTCTGTCACACTTAAATGAAGATGGTAGTTAAGATTAATTTTCCCTGTGATAATTATTCCACTGAGAATGGAGGTATTTACAAAATAGTACAGAAAATATCTGTCTTCAGTGAAGATCAGCAAGCAAAACAACTTGTGCGTACTCTAGACTTTTGAGACAGCATAAATAAAATTGATGCTTCCCACTTTAATAGGCTTTTTGACTCAATTATTTTGACTAAATACCTCAGCTTTGCCTTGGCATTTACTCAAACAGCAGAGGAATGTATTCTGCAACAATACTGTAGTGTCTGAACGGGCTCTCTTAGCTCTCCTAAATGGGACTGAAAGCAGCACTTTGGGACAAATAGCACTTATTTATTTTAAAAGGAAACCTAAAAACGACAATGCTGCCATTAAACTGAAGAAATATGTGGGATACAGGCTTTGAACTCAAACTTCTGGGCATGATAATTTTGGAATTTCTATGCTACCTTCCCAATTTCAAGTCTCTCACCAGCTCTATGGATATTGTTGTCTGCCAAACATGTGTACTGTGGGAATGCAGTGCTGGTGACTGGCAGTTTTGTTCTTAGATATAAAATCTAGTTCTTACCTTTTAACTGCCTCAAAAGTATTGTAAATTTTAAAAAGTAAATAAAAATGTTGCATTCTAGTAATCCCTGGAATGAGGCCTTGTCTTGTTGTTGGATTGTCTTTGTAGGAGTTTTGACTCTGTCAGAGTCTGTCAGAGTCAAAACAGGCATCAGCATTTAGATTTTACTTTTTAAAACATAATGTGCTAGAAGGTGAAGCCCTGAGAGTTGTGAATTTCAGAACTCCTCTTGCTGCCCTGCCTGCACCTCGCTGCTTCTTAGTAGGCTTGATTTTGTCCTGTCAGGAGACATCCCCCACCAGTGTGCTTTTAATTCTTGCTTGTGTAGAACTGCGATCCCCAGTATATACTGTGGAATTTTGGACCATAAGATTGCATGGTTCATAAGGTAGAAGGTATTTCTAGTTCCTTAAATATTTTTTGATTTTATGCTTCTTAATATGAAAAAAATTTTCAGTGTCTGAAGCACTTTATTAATACTCATGTTAATATTAAACAACTGTGTAACTGTTTATTCTAATTAATTTCTAAAGGTCTCCTAGACCACTGTAGAGCTGGTCCTAATGTTTATAAAATCAATGATTTCTGTAGCTTGGATAAACAATATTTTTGGGTGTATTTCTGTGCAAACCCTGTTTTAAGGATGACGTTTGCAGTAATATGCCCAAGTAATTTCTTGCTCCCTTTATCTATGATTATGTTTGGGGAAATTACTTTTTTTTTTTTTAATGTCAGACTAGAAAGACATTTCAAACCCTCTAATTTAAAACACAGGAAAAAAAACCCACCTGTTTTCCCACACTCCAAGGTCTCACAGCTTTTGTGTCTAATACACATCTCTGTCAATGTCTCTTTGTAACACCATTAACTCTACAGCATATGGCATCTTACAAGGTCTTGGGAAATTTGGAGACAGCTGTGTGTTAATTTTATTTTACCAAAATCTTTTACACAGATTATTTTTCTCTCTGAGCCCCTGCAGCAATTTTTCTCATTCATGTATGTTTGTGAACCCTTTTTCAGTGGTGTTTTCATTTGAGCAGAGGTTTCTGATTGAGTAGTTAGTGGGATTTGCAGAAGTCACACTGAAGAATTTGCTGTCTCAGGAGCTTCCCTGCTGGAAGGCACACTTTGATTCCCTCGGTGAGCTTTCCTCTAAGCCCTTTCATGCAGAAGCAGCCAGGGAAATTTAAAAACTGCCCGTGGTCTTATTAACTAGTCTGTCCCATTTTTGTTGGGAAACATCAGACTGTAACTTCTAACTCAGGGAGAGTGAGAGAAGAGGCAGGAGAGCTGGGAGGGAGAGCTGCTGCTGTGGTCAGGGCAAAGTGCTGGAGCCAGGAGGAAATACTTGGTCACTGCCACAGTGAGAGTATGTGGTAAAGACAGCAACCCTCAGAGGCTCCAATCTCTGCTGCCAGGCTACAGTCAGTGAATTTGTTGGAGTCAAACTGGACTAACTGGAAATGAGAATTTCTAGACCAGTAAGCCATTTGATGGCTCTTGTATTCTGCAGAAAAATCTTCATCACGTAAGGAAGGCAGATATGAACCTGTTGTTGCTGAACCTGTTCCTGCTTCTGTCTATGCATGTCATATATGTAATCCTTTGATCAAGTACAGCTTCTTAAAACATTGATATCTCTAAGTATTTGTCTATATGTGGTCCATCAATATATCATAGAATCATGGAGTGCTTTGGGTTGGAAGCACCACCTTGTTCCACCCCTGCCATGGGCAGGGACACCTTCCACTAGCCCAGGGTGCTCCAAGCCCCATCCAGCCCAGCCTTGGGCACTTCCAGGGATGGGACAGCCACAGCTTCTCTGGGCACCTGTGCCAGGGCCTCCCCACCCTCACAGGGAAGATTTTTTTCCCAATATCTAATCTAAACCTACTCTCTTTCTCTTCAAAGCCATATGGTAGGTAAGAACTAAATCCTACTCTCTCTTCCTGGCTGGAATACTTTTCCTTGCACTTGATTTTGAGCCTAGCACCAGCTGCTTGTTTCCTTTTTTTTCAGTGTGGTAGAGGACTGATGTTTAAAGACTGTCATAGTGCAAGCAGTAACTTGAAAATAAGTGAAAAAGCCATTTGTGTCAGTTAAGCTTTAATTTTCAATTTTTTATTCCTAGTGTACTTTGTGTGCAACTAAGGATCCAACTGTAAGTTTTGTGCATCTATGTTAGGAGGCTTTCAGTGTCCTAAACAGGGGAAGGTGTAGCAGAGTGTTTGACTACTTGTGCCATATTTTGGAATAGACTAAGCCACTATGATTTGTTGTAGGTTTTCTAAATTCAGGAACAAAGGTCACAGAGGTTATTAGAAAACCTCCAAAGATAAAAAAGGTTTGGAATTATGAATAGAATTAAATTATAAATAGACGTTATTTTTATTTATAAAATAGTAAGGAAAAATTGTTGTCTTTTCTATAGTAAGAAATAATTCTTTGCAGAGGGTTGTGGAAATCTTAAAGATGCCCTAGCTCATATTTCTGATTTTTCAGGAGCTCTTCAAGAAATCTCTAAATTAAATATATGGTCACATTATATCTTAGTTATTAGCCAAAATTTTTTTCTTCTCTATATTAATGAATTGTCACAAAAGGAAATAAATTACAGGGTGGAAAAGTTAAGACTTTTTCTAGAGAACCTGTAACTTGTTTTTTTTCTTTGAATCACTGTAATTTCATTATAAGTCATTAGGTTTAGTCTCAGGACTTGTGAAAAGCCCATCCTAAATTCTGAATAGGTTCTGAAGGCTATTTAAATTGCTAGAAAGAAAATGCACAATCCAAGCCTGCAGTGACTTGCAAGTCTCCTCAGGTCATTGCATAGGATATGTACCTTTTCTATTACAGAGAGTGCCAGGACTTCAAGGTTACTCTGGTTGGGACTAATGTGGGACACAATTTTCTTTCCTTCCTCTTTTATTTTGTTAACTAATGACACACAAAAAGTAAAACACCTAGATTGCATTGAGCGATGAGAGGAGAGGAAAGGCAGTCAGGAATTGCTCTCTAAGGAGGGAAGGATAATTAGATTTAGAAACTCTTTTTCTATTAAGAAAAGAGGCCTTGCAGCCATGCAGACTGATGATGGGCCCAGCCTTGCTGGGGGCACGCTCGGCACAGCTACTCTTAACTAATATTTCAGACCCTCAGGAAGTTTTATTATTAAAAGGTGGAAGCAGCCACAATCCCCTTATACCAAAGGGAGTTGCTGGGGCTGTCCCACTGTCTGGATGGGAGATACAGGAAACAGGGACTTCTGTTTGGAATCTGAACTGTAGCACTGGTCTGTACCCGTGGTGCCACAGGGCTGGGCTCACCACCCCTGGGTATGGATTTTCCCTGATCCTCCCAAACTCCAGCCAGCCAGGGGATGCTGTGCCACTGAAATAGGGGTGTGAAGTCTGATGTTGCCTTCAGCACTTGCTGTGTTCAGCCTGGCTCAGCAAGGGTTGGAGGCAGAGATTTGGATGTTCAGGTTTGGCTTTTGCTTGTCACTGAGGTTTGTGAAGTGGGAGATGAACCCTTCTGAAAATTGGAAGGGACTGATTTGCATCTTAGACCGCCGAGGTTGGGTACTAAACTGGGTGTGCATGGTGAGTTTGTGATGTGCAGATCAGACCTGAGGTAATCAGTGGAACATCTTGTCAAAGAATGAGATTGAGCCTGAGGAGCTGGCAAGGAGGGAGCTCCAGACAGAGCAAAATGCAAAAAGAAGTCAGGTACATTACTGTGTGTGATGAGATCACATACATTACTTACATGTGCTAATGCAATTCATAGGCTGGTAACTCAGAATTAGGTTTTTCCCCTTGTACTATTTCACATTTTATGTGTGAAATATGTGGTATATTCATCCTTTTCTAACATTTAATCATCATTTATCACACCAAAATGAAAGGGAAAAATTGATGGCTATTAAATGTAAATACCAACAGCTCTTCAAAAAGTTCCCTTCCCTTGCTTCTCTTTCTCAGCAGCAGGATGAAAAGTTGTGTAGATGCTCTAAAACTGGACTGAGTCTTTTGACATGTGGCATATTCCTCCCTAGGAATTAGCAAGAGAGATGACAGACATGGACCAGATATTTAACCTTTGCCACCAGAGCCATGTTAGTGTTTAAGGGTTATGGTTCAGGAAATGAGAACATCCCAATAATCAGTGAAATAAAGATTACAGAACATTATCTTTTATGTGAAATTCTAAAATTATATTTATTGGCCAATTCACAGAAAGTGTCGTAGTGACCACAAAAATGACTCTGGCTTTATACATGTACAGATGTACAGAACAAATTTTAAAATAACAGATCTATTTTGAATATGCATTTAATCCGTCCTGTGGAAAACATATGGGTACTAACAATGCTGAATTCATAAATGACTGTGCAGATTGACATGGCTTTTATGAAATACACCACTATGCCATGGAGGGGCTTTTGTACAACTTCTTACTCCATGTAAAGTTAGGGTTTTTGTACTGTACTGTCTGTCAAAATTTACTGTACATTTTCATTAAGAAAGGGTTGGGTTTTTGGGGTTTTTTTAAACAGCTGATTCATATCTATTCAAAAATCATTTCATATTCATCTTTTTAATTGCATATAGTCATTTAATTCATCGTACTGCATAAATTGTATAGACTCATGCTTTCAGAAATGCATTTAGCATCTGCAACAAGACATTTCAAGACATGGTTTATGGTTGTTTCACATCAACAATAAGATGTTTCATGTAAGAGCATCTTTCCTGGGCTGAACAGTCTGTTGGTTTGAGACACATTTACAGAGTACAACCGTTGTATGTACAACCATACAGCATATGTTTATTTAAACCCTTCTCTGGTATATGTTTTATTATCCATGGAAGTGGCCACAACTACACAGATTTTGGACAGCTAGGAAGCAATCCCAAGCTATAAAATACATGCTACCAACTGCAGTTACTGCTCCTCAACAAGAACCAATGCACTAACATGGAAGCAATCTGGGAAATGGCAAACTGCGTGTGAAAAATACTACATTTTTGCAGGCAGATGAAATATCATTTTTTACTGTCAAGAGATGATGAAATATGAAATAGAATTGTCCCAGCCAATTAGAGCACAGCTGTTACATTCAACATGATGAGATTATTTCTCAGCTCGTCAAAACCCTACACTCTTGGTAACATATAAAATATTTAATAACTATATAGTTAATTCTAACTAGAACAACCCCTTTCACCAAACTGCAACAATATTCCAGGTGCATGTCTGATTCCTGCTCTGCTGCTCATCACAAGTCATGTTTTACAGCTAGCTCCTTGCTCAGGAATTCCTTTTCTTTTTCCTCTCCTTTGTGTTGCAACCTCACCTTGCAAGGCTCATTGATCTTTCCCCGTCCATGAGACCTTGGGTGCTCCTCAGCAATGGCTCATTGGGAAGGTGGGCAGAGAAGTGACAGCAAACAGCCAATGCCAAGGCAATTGGCAACCCATTCCTGGCAATTCACCATTTCCTCACTGTGGTTTGCACAGTTAACACCCACCAGGGACAGAGATGTGCTGAGGGAAGCAGAGAGTTCCCTAAAGTCACCACTGGAATCCTCAGTGTTCCTGCTCTCCCCTTTACACCAATCCTTGCAGACAGAGCAAATGAAGAAGAAATGAAATTCTGTTTCCTTTGGGTCTTAGTGATGCAGTGACTCTTCGAGCACAAGGATTTCAGTTCTGGTTTGGTGTTCAAGTACAGGAGGCAGGAGCAGATGAAAGAAACACATCACTGAAAAGACCCAAGGTGACTTTGTACATCCTCCCTGTTTGCCTGTGTGGCTTCTGAGCCAGAGAGCACAGGTTTGCTTGGGGCATGCTTGAAGACAAACCACAGAGTCACCATGCCAGCCAGAGACCAGAAATGTATCACGAATTTGCAATATAAAGGTAGGCATGGCAATCAGAAGAGTTGGCACAATTCTATTTCTTTGCAGCAGTTAGCGCCTGGCTGGAAATTTTGAGCATTTGTTTTAGAAAGTAGGTGCATTCTACTGACATTTGAGGAGAAGCAATGTTATCTGTCTTAAATGAAAGTACTGTTAATAGTTGCTGTTCAGTGTAGGGACACTTTAAAACATGGGCACATGAATGACAGTGTCTGTTTTCACATTAATGGCAACAATTTAATTTTTAACAAATTATACTTTGTATTATTGTTCGGGTGGCTCCAGCATTTATGGGTTGGCTTTGTTAAATCACACCCACGTAAAAGACACTGCCAAATTCCTATCAGATGAGAATTTACCCATAGATTACAGAAAAGATTTTTTAAAAATCAAGTTTCAATTTAGATTTATTGTCTAACCTTTGACAACTTATGCAGTGACACACACCAACACAGAGGACCTTAACAGAGTGAACTGACCGTGACTCATTTAAAGAAATACCAGGGGATTTAGTTTGTGTATTAAAGACATTTCATGACAAGGTAAGAAATACAAGACTGAAGGAATGAATTGGGATGAGGAGGGATTCACAGCTTCTCTAGTAAACGACCAAAGGCAATGAACTTGATAACTATCTAAAAATATTCAAAGGATGTAAATCATGGTTAGAGGAATTATTTAGAGTGGTGCAAAAGGGTATAACTGGGACTAATGAGATAAAAATTACAAAAAGGATTATTTAAATTCATTTTCAGGAAAAGCTTTCTAATGGTGAATTCTAATAGACTCTAGAACAATCTCCCAGGGGAAGCAGTAGAAGCCCCAGGCTTAGAAACATTTAAGTAGGTTGAAGCACCCCCACCCCTAACACTAAAAAATATATTCTAGTAAAGAATTCTGCACTGTTAGCATAATACTCTACTTGCACTACTTTTTCCTTCTGTCTACTAATCTTTATTTCTAGGATTTGATAAGTCTAGTATGAACTTCTAAACACACTGAAACTGAGATGAAACAGTTCTTAGGAAGCTGACCCAGAGTGTGTATTGCCCTGCAAAGCAATAATCCACTCTGATGTATCTTCCCATCCCTGTCGTGATGGCCCTTTGAATAGAACTGCTTGTTAACCACAATCAAAAATTTACTCAACTGCTGGTTCAGTATTTGTAACAGAATATAGATAAAACCCCCATCCCTTTTCAGATGTACTTCACACTTTCATAGCTGCTTGTGGAGAGGCCAAACAAATGTGCCAATAGTTGATTCTGAGAATGGAGGCAGTAACTTCAGCTCTCAGATTGGTTCAGGGATGGCTGTTATCCTTGGAAAGTTTTCTATGATGAATATTTTCAAAAATCAGGAGTCCTAACTTTGTGGCCACTTAGGAGATTGTATCACTACACAAAGTTTACTTGAAGGCCTTTTCAATATGGAGAATAGTCCGCCTTGGGTGTCTCCAGCTCCTCATCAACCTATGGATCTCTAAAACTAATCAACACAGACTGTCTGTGGGCAAAAGTTCCATTTCTTACCTCAGATTAAACTGTGTGCTAACTGTACCCTCACAGTGAGTCACAGAAGACAGCATGTTTGCCCCAAGTCCCCATGGGCTGGCCTTGGCTCTAAATTTTTCTACTCCATGCATGCACAGTGTAGCAACACCTCTCCTGGCCCCGCTCCCTTCCCAGCTCTGCTGGAGGTGCTGGAACTGGAACTAAAGGAGGCAACTTCAGCATCAACCAGGCTAAAAAACTGCAGGGTCTCCTTCATCACCAGAGGCACCACCTCCCCTGGTACCCAATATGTGATTTTCTCGTGCACACACCTATGTGTGTCTGTGTGTATGTCTGCTCATCTAAGAACCCTTCAACTTCCTATACTCATTTTCCTTCTTGTTCATCATGACAGAGTCAGTTCTGGCATGTTTCCATTTTCTTACTATTTGACACTCAAGCTTTTATGTCTCTTTCTACAAGTATCAATTTCAACTTTTTTCACATTGCTGTAAACCTTAACTCTTTCTTTTCTCATTCATGCAGTATTCTCTTCTACCTTCCTGTTCACTCTTCCTTAATTAGTAATTTGGTTTTCTAAAGGAACTGACTGTAGTTGATCCGTTCCCCATTCGAAAGAGCATGCCCTGTTAACCATCCACCTTCTCATCTACTGCACATTAAGCAGTTTGTAGACAAGGATTTATTGCCAGTTTCAGTACTGGTTTGAAATGTCATTGTAGTCACATACTTGGTCAGGGTTGTCTGATCAAGTCTTTTGTATCTTTTTATATATTTAGGGGAGGCAGGAGTAGAACAAAAAGACATTGTAATTTTAATAACTTTTTGCTTTTTCCCCCCCTTTAGTATATCCTGAAACCTTCAGGCAAAAATAGTTTTATGGGTTATTGCACCAAAAGACACCGGAAAGAACTTATACCCAGTTGGGAGGTTAAGTGCCTCTGAAAACCCAGGACTTACCCAGATTTATACAAAACAAATAGGTAGGGCTGCAGAAAAGCACTTTACTCCCATTAAATTTTCTGGGATTCTAAAGCACAAGAATGGAATTCCATTGTAAAATCTTTGTTCCCTATTTGGAGATAGCTTCTCTTTGCGTTTGGCAAGCTTTGTGCACCTTCCCAAAAGAAAGCTGAACTCTTTTATTGCACAATGTACTTAACTGGGGAAAAACTTCTGCTGCTTCTTTGTCCTGATCACAGACATAAATAGTGACAGTACATGGCCACAGAGCTTCTTCAACAGCTGATGAATGCACAATTTCCCCCCCATGATTTAGTACTGAAAATAAGAATGAGGGCTTTTCCTGAACTCTGTTTCACATATTTGCAGTGCTTCATGCTGCTGAGAGTGTTTCTTTATAGACAATAACTAATGAAGTACCAGCCCAAGGCTCTCCACTGTAACCATTGTGTTACAGTGTTTGGAGGGCTGTGAGCAGAGCTGCAGGAGAATTACTGAACCACAGCAGCACCAAGCTCTTTCACAGGGCTGCTCATCAACAGCACCCACAGTGGTGCTGTTGATCCTTTCCCAAGGATGCCAGCAGACACATGGAAACCACAATGAGCAATACCTACTCCAAAGGCAGCAAAATGCCTCTAGGGAAAAAGGTTACCTGCTCTGGTGCCTGCCTTTTCATCACCAGGAATGAAGTTACGAACACACAAAACCTCCTGGATTCATTTATTCTGCTAAGTTTCAATAATGAGGGCTACAATTGTTTATTATTTTAAATGCCTGTGTTTAAGAGAGAGGCTTATGAAATTAAAGCCCTTGCTCTCTTTTAATTTTTGCACTGTTCAAGTGTTGTGTGTTTTCAATTTATGGTCATGTCTTCTTCAGAGAAAAACAAATCATAGGAGGACATACCATGCTTGAACCTTGCTAATCCTACAAAGGTGATGAATTATAATTACTTTCTGATATATCACTGGAGCAATTTTCCCAATATATTTAGCAGAAATATTTCTTGAGACTGGGTGTGTTAAGAGAGTATGAATTTTGCTCTGCTGTAGCTTTGGTGGTTCTCTCTATTCTTTGTGTCTTTTTTGTGGAAGTTGGATTCCAGGACACTCCAGCAACCAGAAGTCTGATCATTGGATACACAATCTGTGACATGCAGCTTTAGGGAACCTGATCCAGTTTACATCACTCCCTACACTGCTCGTTATGACCTTCTTTATTTAAAAAAACCCCACATTTGCTCTAAATGTACAAAGATTGTACAGGATCACAGCTTCTGGGTGCTGTGAGAAGTATTTATTTTACACACAAAGTGTTGGATGGTTTGGTCCATGGGAGTGCTGGTTTCTTTGGGAACACCAAGATCTTTGAGGGATGGGATGGCTGCTGTTCCTGTGGCTGGTTGCAGTGGCACTGGAATGCTGTGAGCTTTGCAGGCTCTGGGGGCAGTGAGGCTGTGCAGAACAAGGCCTGGCAGCTTCCTCAGCTGTGCCTGAGAGGGAGACACCTAATAATGCCATTCTGGGGTTGGTGATAGTGGTTGGAGCGTGAGGGAGATTATACAGCACAGAATTATGTGCAATCTACAGGAATAAATATAGTGACTTAGAAGGTGGTTTGAGTTCTTTAACAATCTTTTTGATATTTATGTTTTGTCTTTTTGATATTTATGTTTTGGGGTTTTTTTTCATCTATCGCCTTAGATTTTCTCTCTTGGTGTAGAATTACTTTAAGCAGTTGCTCCAGAAAGGTCAGCAGATACAGGAATCACCCAGAGGGGAATTAGTCCCAGACCTGTTGTTGAAAGCCTCGATGAGACTACTGCATCATTCAGGTTCCTCTCAATATTTCCAATATTTTTATTCAGTAATTTTATCAGGGCAGAACATGATAAAACCTGATATCCCCCCTGAGCCTGGGGATGTTCTTGTTTTGAGATACTTATTCTGGTCAGCATGTGTGAATTAAGGGAAGAGGAAGCCCCTTAGAGGAGATGTTCTCACATTTCCTCTCCCTCTCTCAGTATCCATAGGTTTTTGCAAACATCCTTAATTTTGGTATTATTATTTATATTCCAGGAGCAGCTCCATCCCAGCAGACCTTTACCTGCTGTTACCCCAGTAAAGTCTTGTGCTGTGTGTGCTGGCACCAAAACTTTGAGGAGAGGCAGTGTTACATCCCAATGCACTGGGACCCTGACCAGGGAAAAGAATAAAGCTGCCTCTGAGGTTACAGCTGAGACACAGATTAGGTGCAGGGCTCAAAAGGCTTTGCCACAGTGAAGTAAGGGCTGCGACTGCATCACCCTCTGACCATCCTTCACCTGGGGCTGCTGAACTCCCATGGCATTATTTTCAGTTTAGGGTCAGGCAGGAACAGCTCCTGCAATGGAGACAGTAGATTTCATCCCCACAGGATGAAATATATAACTCTTTATAACTCTCTGATTCTTTCTGAGCCTCAGTTTGTTCCTGAATGGAGTAAGGATGGTGCACAAGTGCTCAGCAGGAAAGTAAACTGCTCCCTCCCATTAGCCTCTGGTGAGGGAGATCATCCCCAGGTAAAAAGCAGTCCCACCACCACTGCAAGGTATTACCTGTTGGCATGAACAAACAGCAACAGTTTATTTCAATTAGTATTAAAGGTGTCATGAACCCTACATGTCTATTTCTAATTTGAACTGGTGTCAGCCAGTGCAGTAAATATTGAGATTAATCTCAGCTGTGCATTTTAAGGTTTACTTGCAAAGATAAAACACCTGTGGAGGGGGTAGCAGTTAAAGGGAAATGAGAGCTAGTAATCACAAATAGCCATTTAAGCAGTTATTCAGATAACATCTTCAATTTGCATTTGTAAATTTTGCAGTTTTTTTCCCCAGCCTTAGATTAGATCTTCAAAAATTTAAAGGCCTCACTGATGTGATGCCATTTTAGGCCTGTGTTGTCACCTCTGGATTCCTGATGCCATGGATTGTGGGTACCTCTCCAGAACTGCTTTCTTTGGATACACTTATTTATTGCTACTGTAAAAAAAGCCACCTCACCACAGGATGGACACTGAGGGTCTGGAGTGAGGCCAGGGAAGGGACGGAGCTGGGGAAGCTCAGCCTGAAGAAAAGGAGGCTTGGGGGAGCTTTTCACTCTCTCCAACTCCCAGGTGGGGGTTGGTTTCTCTTCAGTTGTAACAAGTGCTAGGACAAGGGGAAACAGCCTCGAGATGTGCTGGGGAGGTTTAAATTAAATACTGGGGAAAATGTCCTCATTGAAGGGCTGGTCAGGCAGTGGCAAAGGCTATCCAGGGCAGTGAGCAGTCACCATCCCTAGGGGAATTTCAAGACACGTGAATGGGGGCATGGGGACATGTCAGCTGTGGGTTTGGCAGTGCTCAATGATCTTAAAAGGTCTTTTCCAACTGAATGGTTTTACAGTTCTAAACACTTTTTTTTTTAGGGAGGAAAGGAGAGAATTTTGGCTTTTGATCAGGGGCAAAAAAAGCCCCACCTGTGTGTCTTTATGCATGTACGTGTGCATATGTTCTTGTTGGTTTTTAAGCAACTAGGTTATATAAAAAAATAACTTCTGGAGGGCAGGAAATATTGTTAGAATTGTTTTAGAAAAAGTGATATTTCTGTGATTTTCTATTAGCAGTTTTGCTCAGGAAGCCACCACTCTCAGTGCTACACAAGTATTTTAGGGCCCATTTTGTGAAGAAGTATCTCATTCTCTCTGCCATTTTGTGAAAAGGATGTTTCTATTTATTTGAATGAAAAATGCTGCATAATGCATTTCAATGAGTAATCTAAAATAAGTACAGTGATACATTTTAGTTTGCTGAATATCTTACTGCAAACCAAGTTTTAGTGATAACACACATGCCTGTATTACTTTGCTTAGGTTTAAAAATGTAGGTTTATTTACAGTAGAGAAAATACTTTGTTTGCTTCTTGTGTAATGTATGAGTACAACCTGAAAAGATCTGCTTCCAGTAACAAAAAGATAAAGGTCTATTAGATGGAGAAACACACTGATGAATTCACAAACATATAAAAAAATTAAAGACTGTCAATAAGGTTGTAAATTGCTGTTTTCAAGTTGCCCTAATGTTTGCTATAACAACAACAACAAAAACAATAATAATAATCAGGAATAACAGAAACTTAAAAATAATTTAAGTCTAGTTTTAAACCTGAAATTGACTTTTAAATATCTACATTTAATTTTAAATATTTTTCTGAGCAGAAAGGTTTGCTGATATGTGCTGATAACAAGCATCATGAAGAGCCTGCTTCATGTCACTAAAAAAATTAAAACTAGGAAATGAGCTAGGATGGTAGGAAATGATCTAACATAACATTTTTGTCCAAGATATTCAGAAATATTAATATTAATTTTGTTTTAAACAGAAATTGTGGACATTTTTACAGCTGTTATTCCTGCAGATAAAAGGTACTTATGTGGCCTTGATTCTGCAAATATTCTTCTAAGTTTAATACATGTGAGAGAATAAAATGAAACAGGGTTGATAACAAAAGAAAATGGCTGTATTGCCAGTCTTAACAACCATGTGACAACATGACTGCTGGCACAACAAATAAAAGCATGAATAGCTCAAATTTTAAAATTAATACAGATTTTTGTTTCATTTACTTTCTAATTATTAAACTGCAAGGCCTAGTTGCTGTCAGGTATTTCCCTTCAGCTATCAAATGCAGAAACTGGAATTACAAGAACCCCCAAACACACTAAATATTCCCTATATCCCACGAGTATTGAGGGAGTTGGATACTCTCAAGATTGCTCCAAGTACCCTTTGGAACATCACCCACCCTTCAGGGTGCTCAGGAAGGTCCTGCTGTGGCAAGACTGGCTGGGGGAGTGGAGAAGAGGCAGCAGCTCATGTTAAACAGCAAATTACAAAAGCAAAAGTCAAAGATGAAATTGCAAAGAAAACAAAGTACTCAGGAAAATAACCCAGACAAGCCACTAAGCAGCATTCACTTCCATGCCATTTTGTTTCTATGCATTAGAGCAGCCACCCTAGCAAGTGCTGCAGCATTTGGTGAGCAGAGCAGTTGAAGATGCAAAGGTACTTAAGGAAAGGGGACAAAAACCACACCACACAGACTTATCAACACATTGTATACGTAGCTCTGCTTTTTCCTTTTTTTTTTTTTTTCTTTTTAAACAGTGTTTAAGAAAAATATGCTGTGTTACCATAACAAACTAAAATACTCTCTCAACCTCTTCGGAGTTTAGTTTTTGTTTTCAACTATTTTGGTTCCACGTAGGTTTCATTTTTCCTTGTCTACTTTATAAAACCTTCTCTCAACATTAATGGCTTCAGGAAGAAGAAATAAGGGAGAATTATGAGCACAGAAGAGAGCTCACAGTGTTGCTCCTTTCTCTTGTGCACTACAGGCAGGCAGGGGTACAGAAGAAATAGGGCATAGTGTTTTTATAGAATACAGTCAGACAGGAATTCCAGCTGGCTTTCACTAAGCAAAATGGAACATTTTCCTCATCTAAAATAATTGTTTAAATCCCAGCCATACATAGCTATGGAATAATGGGGTCACTTATTTTCCACTAGTTCAGTAAGATGCTGCAGCAAGCTAATGATTTCATGAGACAGACGGTTTAAAGCATCGATTTGCTGCAAATTGCTCAATCCATAACTAACGAGCAGCTCTACAGATTTTCAGTGAATCAATCCCATTAGAATTTACAGTTTGCATAAGATCATATTATTCAATCTGTGGACACAGAATGAGCTGGGGTTTTACTTAAATAACCTTCAGCAGTCCCTTCTTGTTGCTGTTTTTTCTAAACTCGTTTTAATTTCTATAGGTAGGGTGGATAAAAATTCTTCTCTTGAGGGTCTGACAGCATGCCTGAAAAAATACACTGTCCACATCTACATAGGCACACATGCATCCCCATCAGGTCCTAGATATTCCCATAACACAGTTAACATCCAAAAGGCAGGATGAGAAGACAGATGGAATTCAGCCCCTGTCCCCTGTAGCACTACAGCCCTGCCCCAGTTTGGAGGAGGAGTATGTTTTTTACACCTGTAAGAATGTGAAGGTAGATGGCAACTGGTATTTGGACCCACAGAAGTAATTCTTCATAACAAGCTGAAATCTCTCCCTTGTGAAAAAAGTAGCAAAGGCAAAAACCTCTATGGATCGAGTGACAGGACTTCTGTCACACGTCTGCAGGGCAGAAACAGGAAATTGAGAACTACGCTTGCTAACAGATCAAGTTCTGGATTACTTTATTACTGCTTGTGCCAGGAGCTTTGTACCACGTGTTCTCCAGGCTTTGTAAGAAAAGGGTCAGTTCTATCATTATCAATTACTACAACAAGATCATTTTAGGCAAAACAGTTATAGGCAAGCAGAAGTTCAAATCCTGTCAATGAATTCTTAGACTGAAAAAACATTGTATTGGTTGTTACAAAAGAGCTGTGGCCGGAGGGCTGTTTGTTAGTATGGGAGTGTTGAATCATCCCACTCCAACTGCTCTTGCCTGGTGGCATTCTGTTTGTCTCCCTTTTGGACAATCACTTCCTCCTCCTCTTCCTCCTCTTCCTCCTCTTCACTGTCATCTGATTCAGCACTGGTTGTCTCTTCCTCTTCATCATCTATGTCTTCTTCCTCACTCTCCTCTTCTGTTTGGTGTGGCTTTTCATATTTCTACAATACATATAAAGAAATGAAAGAGAGACAGTAGCAGAACGGTGCCTTCTTACCAGCCAGCGGCTGCCTCACATGAGCATTTAGAAATGCTAACATGCTGGGAAAATCTCCTTTCCATCATTGTGTAATTATTAGGCATCAAATCTCATACACACTGGTAGCAAACATTCAAAAACCACTGTAAGAAGAATGGAATGCCAATAAGCAATAATTTTGTTAGCCACACAGCCAAGAACTTAAACCTTCAATGTCAGCTTCCTTAAACTGGTGATGGTTTCCCCTCCCTTTAGTGCATAAGTGCTTACATTAAAAGGTTAAAACCAAAGCAAACTGTGTCATCTCGGGCACCTACAAACAGACATGGATGGAGTGGAAGTGGCACAGTACCTGAGAATTCTTCACCATCTTCTTTAGTAATTATATATGACAACAAACCTGAAGCTCTCAATTACACCTTCCCAAGGTGTGCAGAGCTGAGAACTGGGATGGGTTCCTGAGCATACACACGTACACCTGAACAACTGCACCCCGCAGGAGGCTCTGACCCCACTGCCAGCCCCGCCAGCGACTCCTGGCAGTGCCAGGACACAAGGCCGTGCCTGAGCTGAGTACCTCCATGGGGTTGACAGTGATGGTGAGGGCAGAGTCATCCCAGTCCATCTCGCTGTCCTTGGCTCCCTCGTGCTCTGCGGGGCCGTGCTGCTGCGCCGTGCGGATGCGGTACACGCCCAGCGTTATGACCAACACCAGGATGCTCACGCAGATGATGATAACCATCGTGGCCACACTGGGAACAACTGGGACAAAGGGCGGGAAAGGGATGGAGTCACACTTGTGGAACGAGTCACCTAAACCCCACTAAAGACCTTGATAGTTTTTAACCCCCAGCACCCCCTCCTTGGGACTGAGAATCAGGACAGACACCTGCCATGTGCCTGGGATGATAGAAAATCGTCGATCAGTGCCCACCCACTAAGGTGGGGCAAACACAAACGGTGTTCACAGATTTCTTATCCTGAGTATGATAAATCCCAACTAAAAAGTGATCATGCCCACCTTTGCTCTTTGAGCCACTTAACTACAGAAGACAAGTAGTTAAGAAGTGCAGAATCAAGTGTTTTTGGAGTAAAATTCTGTTATCTCACCTGCGTGTTGACCCTTTCTGATCACAGCTGAGGCCTTAACCTTACTCAAGACAAACTGTACATCCCAAAGCTTATATTTTGAAAGGTTTCAAACACTTGTGATTTGAATCTGAAGCTCCCAGAAATAAAATAATGCACTGCCACCCTATTTGCCTGTGTTACTACCTTCCTGGGAGGACTCAAGATGTTTTTGCTCACTGTTTGGCTGCACTCTGAGAAGCTCCTGTCTCCACCTAGTCACAGGCAGAAATCTCTCTCAACTACTACATGTAATCAGCTCCATAATTAGGTTAGTGGACAACTGCTGCCACTCTCTATGTACCTCGAGGTACTGCAGTTCCAGGAGCTATGGTATAACCCAGTCCTTAACCCATTTATTACCTTGCCCTGGAAGTCTGAAATCAAAACAGTATTTAGGAACAGAAAAAACTAGTTTGCAATAGTTTATCCATTAAACATTTGGTTTCATTTTGGTGAACTGTCTGTACAATGTAAAGAAAAATACAGTAATTTTCTAAGCATATCTGTATATAGCTACTTATAATTGCCTAGCCTTTACATCAGCTTTACATCTTTACATATGTATCATTCAGCTAAAAGGATTTCAGAATCCAGCTTTTAAACAGGTATCTTTGCCCTGGATTTAACTTCACTAAAAAGGTTTCAGATTTGGGTATATATTTTAACTCACATAGCCTAAAAATTAAATTGAAATATATCCTAATGCCTGCTGCACATGACTAGATGAACCAGAGAGCCCAGACTGAGGCCCTGACAGCAGCTAACAGAAGCATTGCAGCAGTTATACATTTAAAAAATAATACAACTTCTTCCTTTTGTTTAGAAAGGAGTGGATAGAAATTAATATACTACAGAAATACAAATGCACAAGGGCAATATGAGCATAAACATTACCCTTCATAAATATACCCTTCATTCAATACTAGAAACAAGACATTTTTTAACTGGGGGTCAGAGTACAAAACCATTAATGAAGACTTTAAAAAGGATATGAGGTTTTAATTACAAAGTACATTCTTGGACAGAATAGAATTCAATGTTACCTTCCCTCACACCTGTGCAATGATCTCTGAGAGGTTTTAGAAGCTGAAACAATGGACCTGAGGGCTTTAGTCTGTTGAACAGGCTGACCCCAAGGGAAACACTGACACAGAGGCATCATGGTGAGCAGTGTCTGTGAAGGTGTCACATACCTGAGCTGTGAACTGCACTTACACTCCCCTCAGGGTGCTGAACAGATTGGAGGAATTGGGGTTGGACTATCATGTGATTTACATGGTCCATGAAGTTGGAGCTGGAACTGTGTAGGATATTAACCTGGGAGAAGAGAAAAATAAGAGACCAGATACTAAGAAGGGTTTTATACTCCAGGCCTGCTGGCTCTATATATTATGTTGAACTATGAAGCTCATCAGCAGATAGGAACACTATTACATAGATCCTAAAGGCCAAATTAACTCCTTTTTTTATGCCAGTGGAAAATACACAGCCTAATAAATTTCTCATTTCTAGCATGAAAAATGTGTTCTATCCTTTCTGGCTGCTGACTCTGAAGTGGCACAGAACAGGACTCTCGATTTAGCTGTTCAGATAAGTAGTGATTTTCTTCTTTCTATATTAATCAGCTTTTAGGTGTTGCCTAAACATTACAACATCATAACTGTTAATTTTATTAACAATTATTAAGCTGCTAATAGTTTTTATCAGCAATTCTTAATCTTGACTGTAGCCCTGCCATTTCCCGCGGTCAGTGCCCGGGCTCTAGGCCTCGGTGCCAGCTCAGAAGACACAATTCAGCCATTGCTCACCTCCAGGTTGAACTCATTGCTGGTGTAACGCCCGTTGAGCTCCGAGCACTTGACCCTGAACTTCCTGTCGGCGCTGGCCGAGGTGCCCCAGTTGCGGTAGCGGAGCTGCCGCAGCACCTGCTCGTAGCTGAACATGCTGTCCACACCTGCGGGGTGGGAGGGCAGGGACAGCTCAGGGACAGGCAAGGCAGCACTGCTCGGGGCAACAGAGAGCAAAGCAAGGGCTCACAGAAAACAAGGAACTTGGCAGAACGGTCTGCAAATGACAGGGCAGCAAATATTCCCTGATAGGCGATCACGTGAGAAGAGTTTTTGGAATTGAATGAAGTTCAGTTATCCCTAATGCAGAGGGATAAATACAGCAACAGAGGTACAGAATAAATTACTTATTTAGAAGATCAGAAAAAGCTGGCCAGTGTACCAGCATTGTACAGAGCACTGAGGAATCCCCTCGCTCCCCCGTTCCACTGTGCTGGTCCACAAGAACCCCACATTTAAAGAAAGCAGGGATGCCATTTTCCTTACCTGGGGAGGGATGCTGAGAATCCAGAGGGCAAACACAGCACATCCAGAGATCAAGAAGCAACCTTGTTTTGTAAGATACAATCACTCCTGGGATATTTTTATATCAGTAAATCACAGATTTCTGTCTAATTTCTTACCTATTAGAGCTTTCATTCCAATATATAATTAGTGTGACAAAGTAAGGGAAAACAAATTTCATGAACTTACCATAGATTGAATATCCTGCAGTGGAATTTGTGGCATCAAGATGTTTTCCTTGAAGCTCCCCACGATCTAGTTCTAAACACTCTTGTTCAGGGTCTAGTTCTGCACCAATGACCAAAACATCACAGAAATCCAAGTTGTGGAGCATTTCCTCTACTACCACTTGCTTATTGGCTGTGAACCCATGGCATAGACCATGAAAAAAAAGAAGGAAATGAAGATAAATGATCACAGAACAGCTCAGTCATTTTCTGTGCTTTGCATCAGGGGTTTCAATTTTTGCCAAGATGGCTGAACTGTTTTTGCTGATACTAAATCCAGCACGAAGCAAATCAAGAGAAGTGTCCTGTCTGTTCAGGTGCCATGAGGATGAAGGCCTACAAACAGTCAGTGAGATAGATAGAAAATATATTGCTCTGTAATAAAAGGCATCCAAGAACATTACTGGAAGAAGAAAACTGAAATTTGATCTTGGAAATAAATCCATGTAAAAAAATCCAGGTTTCAATGTTGTGTTGATCTCAGGTTTCTCAAAGAAAACCAAACAGGAAAAATACACATCCAACATATTTATGCTTGGATGATTCTCTCAGTTACTCTATGCCCCATAAACAATTTGCATTACAAAGACCTGGCCATCTATCCAAGAGAAAGCCATTATCATAAATAGCAAGATCCTGTGCTGTATGACTTAAAGAAATTAAGTTATAAACTGACCGTCCTTCAATATGTACAAGTGAAAAATAATTCTGTCACTGGAGAAAGAGTAGCATATCAAATTAATATTTAAACTCTGATCAGCTTAGCACAGAGTGTGTGGCAAAACTGCTTAAGCAGCTCCCTGAGGGCACAGACACTGCAAGCCTGGAACTTCCTGCCCATTTTGCCAATTTGATGTTAGAGGGTGTATTGGGAAAGAGGGCACAGACAGGAAAGCCTCATGCCCTAGATTCCCAACTCCTGGTGCAGTGAATCTGGGTGCCTAAACTCTAGGTACAGCTGTAACATACCCAAAACTGCAGACCAAGCCAAATTTGTAGGCTTCAGGGAATCCACGTCCCTAAACTTGCATATCATTACCCATTTTCTCTTCTCTACATCTAGGTGCTCCTTATTCTAGTACAACAAACAATGTTTAGAATGATTCCTCAAATTACTAGACATTTCATCTCCCTTGCACACAAACATCCAAAAGGAATATTCCTTTATAGACAATGATTTTAAACTTGATCTATGCTTTTGAACATTCATCCAGTGTTGAATAATAAAACACACATTGCTCAGCATTAGAATAAACTGTCATTGTTGAAAAGAAGTATTTTAAAAGGACATTTTAAAACATATATAGACATTTTATAGATGGGAAACTGAGGCACGAGATTACTTTCTCAATATCACTTGCAAGCTAGTATCAGAGCTGGAAACATAAGAGCAGACTAAAATTTCAACTTCTGTTCAATTACTGCTTTTCACTTTACCAGCACGATTAAAAAAATTCTGTTACAAGTAGAGACATTCTAATGAAAATACCCTATGTAACAGAATATGAAAGGAAGAGTAGGAAGGAAGTATTCTGAAGTACTAAATGTGCACTCTATGGAAAATCTGCTTTTTTTTGAAGCCCATCCTGACCTGCCACCATTTAACACATTTTTCAATGTGTTGAATTTAATTTCTTCAGTACAGCATTACTGTGGCCTAATTAATCTGGGTGAAGTGACTTCCTTTAAGTTACTTGTTTGCACCATCCTTCAAAAAAACATGAGGAGACATTACAAAAGGACTAATAATTTAAAGAAAGACACAAACCTCTGTCGTGTTCTCTTAATTCCACTGAATGCTCCATTTTAGTGACTGTGCTGACAATCCTGATGTCAGGTAACAAAATAACACCTCTTTCACTTTCAAACTGTGCAGCTGGTCTAGCAAAGTGGTCCATGCCAGTTATTGTAATCTTGGGCTCATTGGCCTGAAACACCATTACATAGGCATCTATATCTGGGATACTAATGCAGACATCTTCACCAAAACATCTGAAAAAATACATGAGTCATTAAGTGCATGTAACACATGGCACATCAGAGGTGTGTGGCACTGGCACTGCCCCAAACCCAGCTCACAGCTCTCAGATCAGTCCCGTTCATCCTTGGACACTGCCACACACAGGGACACATTCTGTGTACACAGGACAGCTCTGTCCCTCTCATCCCTTCCCACCTCCACAGCTACTCACACTGAGGGACAAACTCAGTCTTTCCTAAGGTCACTATAAGAATAATATTTTAATGTTTAACTGACATTTAACAGAGCAGTAAATGGTTAAAAAAGTTAACTAGATAACAACTAACTTTAGTAAACCTAATATTAAATTCAGAAAGTGACAGCTAATGAATACAACATAGTTCTCATGTCATGTGTGATTAAAAGGGCCTAATTAGCCATTTAAATTGGTCCCATCATTAACTCTTTTTGGCACCCTCCAGTATTTGCAGGGGACGAAAGGTGCCTGTACTTCCACTTTCATCTGAATCAGCACTGTGCTTTGGAAGGGAATCTCCTGACAAACTCTGCCTCCTTTCATCCTGGCACAGGAGCTGGGCCAGCCCTGGCGTGTGCAGGGACTGCTCCCAGGGAGGCTGCATGGGGAGCTGCTCTCCCAGCAGGGAGGTCAGCCCACAGCACTGCCCTGACCCTGGCACCTCGCAAGAACTGTGCCCACAGCAGGTGAGAGTTGGCACAGTGGTGTTTATTTTCCCTCTAGAGCCCTGCTTTCCCTGCTCTGCACAGAGCTGTGCCCAGGGGAGCCCAGGGGAGGCTGTGGCCAGCTGTGAACAGCACTGTGCAGCTCCTGTCACTGCTGCTGCTGGGAAGGGAAGGACACAGAGCCCTGTTTAACACCCTCCACCAGTGCTTCAGTGCCAGCACAGACATTCGAGGGGACACACACACACAGGCTGTTTCAAGCACACCTACAAACACTGTTCTTGCAGATATGTCCTCTCTTAGATGGAACAGGCCTGCATTAAAAAGTCATGGCTCTGGCTATGTCAGAAGGAACTATAAATGTTTAAAATTAAAAGTAAATAAGAGTGCAGTAAATGCACTGTTCAGTCCAGACTGTATGCCCCAAACTATAAAGAGAATGCAAGTACATCACATTGACAAGAAAGGTTTCTTAAGAAGATAATATCAAAAGAAAACCACCATGTAAATTGGCATAAAAGTAAATTAAATGAATCCTTTAGGTTCAATAACAAAGAAGTATGATTTATAAATTTAACTTAGCCAAAATTATTCTTTTTACATGGGCAAAGAAAAAAGTAATTCATTAAAAATGTTCCTAATCTGTTAAATTCAGCTGAAGTATAACTTACTGGACTTTAGATGAGACTTTGAGACGTCGTACGCCTGCAGTAGGAAACTGTCTGGAATTGATGTATGAGACCTTTTGGAGGGCTTGATTTATATTCTCAATGTCATCTCCTTCCATGACAAGGACTGACTGGGAAGGGTTGAAGTGATACTAGGAGAAATGCAAATAATTATTATTTAAGGGACCAGGTACAGAGTACAAAATAATACATTTTTTAAGGAATGTTGCACAGACATAAGTTAAAAATTTAAGAAAAAAATCTTAGTAGCTATCATTGGCTGAATCCGCATGTTGTTCTCAAAAACATGTACTTGCATCAGTCACCTAAATAACTACTGTTATAATTAATTTTGTGGTAAATTAATCCCAATTTGCTGTTCTTTGCCCAGCCTTATCAACCTTGCTGATACTATTTATGCAGCAATTTCCAATGCTATTTCTTTTTCACCTCTGTAGAGTTCCAAACCTTAACTTACCACCGTGATTATTACTCCTATGTAATCTTTTATAGGTTAAACACATTCCTCATATAAAGGCATTGTCTTGAGCCAGCCTAGCATGCAGAAGCATATTTTGGCTGCTTTCTGTGTGGTTTTACCCTGGGCTACCTTTCTGAGATACATTCCAACATGAACGAACAAAACAATTACAACATTTGCCTCCTACATCTTCATTAACGTCAGACACACTAAAGGGGGCTCTCCATCCTGTCTCGTGATCAATAAGGGTGTCATGATTTAAGATGGAGCTGCTCCTTGCACAAAGCTGCTCACTGGGGCCAGCAAACCCTGGAAAGTCAATGCCCACTCTTGTAGCCCTGAGCCTTCTCTACTCCATTGCCCTGAACACTAATCAGTCTTGCTGACCAAGAAACTTTGTCACAGTTGTGACAAAACCAATGACTGATTTTTACCTTCATCATAATTAATCCCAGTTCCATGTTTTGTCTGTTAATTGGTCCAGTAAACCACCTGCCCTGCAGAGGAAACCAGCGTAACCCCCTTGATGCTGTACCCTACTGTGGTCAGCACAGAACACAAATGCTCCTCTCCCTCCCATGCAGCCCCTCCCCAAAGCTGGGCACTGATTATGTGAAGATGTTCTGTTAAATACAGCAATGTCTGTCTACACTTCCTTACAGTCAGAAAGGTTAAAAAGCAAAGCACATCAAACACACTGTGAAGAACAGGAGGAAGCGCAGGGTTCTCTGTCAAACACGACATGGAGGACTGGGTTTAAAGCTTGTGCAGGAAGGTCATAACACACTGAAGGGTATTTTTTAACAAAGAGGAGGACTAACGTGAGTCCCAGCTGGCATAGCCTTCTTTTTCCTCTCTTTAAGCTAGCAGCAGTAGAGAATAAAATTAGCAAAAGGAGACTCTGGCTAGCCAGTTAATAGCTCAGCTGCCAAAACAGTTGGAGGGCTGCCAAGGGGACCGGAGAAAGCCCCAGTCTGAGCCATTTTTGTCTTTCTCATTAAAAAAAGCTAAAAATAGCAACAGTTTAGACAGTGTCTCAGAGAGCTGTTACAGATATCTGAAAATCCGGCTGCAGCCCAAAAACGTCCAACACTATCCTGTCAGAAATTATCCTGCACTGCTCTTGGGTGGTTAAAGGGTGAATCTCCTTGGTGCAAAGTTCCCAGAAACACCTTCCATCATCAGTTTGCCAACACTGAATCTGCAAAGCACCACGTGAACAGTCCCACAGAAGCCATCACCTGTGCAGCAGTCACACGTGCATGTCTGGGACCAGGTGTGCTTGTTTCTGACACCACGCCACCTTCCTCCCTCATTTTCTGCCCAAGGTCAGGCAACTGTTCTGCTTTCAGCTGAGCTTCCTTCTGTCAGCCCCCGAAAGAAACCCTTCCACAATCTCTCTCTGGCTGCTCCTTTCATTTCTGCCTCCTGCTGTTGCACTCACTGTTGGCTTGCTCAGGCAGTAAAAGCAACATCAGTAACTTAAAAAATCCACCATGCCTCATCTGTATTTCAGAAAATGAAGATGTTTTGAAGGTTCGCAAAAGCATGAAGAGGCAGAAAACAATCCCTTGTCTTCTGTTTTCCCTCTGCAGTGCCAGTACAATAAGGAAGCCAGTTTCACACATGCTGGAGCAGCAGTGGGTGGTAGAGCAGGGGTTTTCCTAAGCCCATGAAACAGGGGTGACTCAAATACTGTCAGGTGTCAGAGGGCAACAACAGGGGAGGAATTACTATGCTTCTAAGCACCATGGACCAAGTGTACAGTGCTTTAATTCACTGAAAATCCCAGCAAAGAATTTACAATTAGGCATATACCCGTGGGTTCCAGAAACCCCTACCTGCTCCTGGTATGCACTGCCTTTTAAAAACAGCTTTTACCTACCCCTGTGACATGTTGCTGTGAGAAGCAGCAATGTGAATTTCTTAATGATGTCACTGGTACCATGATAAAAAAATTCTTTGGGGTCTTTCCTCATATGTAACAGTTAGAGCTAGCAAAATTCCTCCTTACCTTTGCACTTTTGATTTTCATTTTTACCCTTGTTTTCAGAAAATGTGTCAGTTATACCATACCACTGCAACCTATCATCACCTGGACAGACATGTGGGCACATTTCAGCTCAGTCTATACAATGGAAAGGTTTAGGTAACAAAATGCAGTCCACGGCATTCCCACTGCATGTTCCAGGTGAAGTGTTACAGCATGATCCTCCTGCCCCCTGAAAACCCCACACTAAAACACCCCTGTGCATTGTCTGCACTCAAAGGAGCTTCCTGGTTGGAATTGAAGCTCAGCTCCTTTGGAAGTGGTATTGGTGTGCTAGGAAACAGGTTCATAGTGCATTTACATTAAGCACAAGAACACTGTCACCAAATAATGGTGTCAGTAAAGGAAAACTGACAGTTACAGCTCATTGGAATAGCCAAGATGCTACATATGTATCCAAAGAACAGAATTTATCTGAATGAATGCAAAACAATCTGGCTGCTAGGTCAACTGAAACAGAATTTTCCTGTCTGTTGTTCTCCAGTCTTAGAAGCTCTACATTACCACCAGTCATGCATAATGAAGACAGATAATGACCTATATTCAAATCTAAAAATTTGATTTCTTCACTTTAGGGTTTTTATTGTTCAATTTTCATGTACTGTAAAGTTTTCCTCTTTGAACACACTGAATTTTAGAATGCTATTGCATTAGGACTCATGTAATCCACTGCCTTAAAACTACTTGAGATCAAAATTCAATAAATCCTTGGTATCACGTCTACTTCTGTAGAAGTAAAAAAATAAGCATGAAAACACAGCCTGGCAATTCAGAAATATCAGCAGTGCCTTACTTTCTGATCATCTGGCTCTGCAATAATGGAAACATTTTTCTTGCAGTGTCACAGCTCTTCTACTGTTCTGTTTTTTCTTTGCATGATTTTATGGGAAATTACATTGCTTCTGGGAGTACATTTGTACTGTGTGTACTCTACCTTGGGCTCTCTACTTCATAAATCAGATCTAAATTTTTATCAAAGATGATGTCAGTTCATCCCTCACCTTTATTCCTTGGCCAAGACTCTCAAGAGAATTAATATCGAGACCTTCCTTGCAGGCCTGCAAACAGGAAATCACTTTCTGGCTCTCAATTTTTCCTGGTCGGATTGTCAGGCTGGCCAGGCTGCCATGGAAATACTGAGCAAACCTGGGCTTGGTGACTTCACCTCCTGCAAGAAAGAGAATGCAAAATGGTTATTGGTACTGAAACACAAACCACACATCTAATACATCACTTTATGTTTTAACATTTTAAAAGAATTTCTATCTGTCTTAGCCAAGTGTGTTTGAGATCCCATTTATTGTGGTACAGTGGAATGTCTCTGTGGGTTGTTGGGTGGTACCTGCTGGCAGGCTGTCTTTAAGATTCTTGTTTTGCCAGGGTTGTATTCAGGTGTTTATAAAACTGTGATAGCAAACCCAGAGATGAAACATGGCTTCCCAAATGTATAAAAGGAAGCATGTGATTTTTTAAAATGAACTTATTTAAGTACTCAAATGCCAACTGAATAAATGTTTAAGTCCAATATTTATTTATAGAGAAACTGTATTTGCAAGTGTTCCATGACAAGATCAGCCACCTCTGCCTTTCTCCTCCAAAGAACACAGTACCAGATGAGCTGAGAGTACACAAACTCCCTGTGAAGAGCTGTGTCTGAGGACATGCTATCAATTCCAGCAGGGAGCAGGGACCTCTGCACAGGCTGAGAGTGCTGTCCCTGACCTAAAGTGGATTGTTTGGAGCCAGGTCTGGTCCTGTCACCCTGTGTTGCACCAGGCCCTCTCACCACGCTTGGTTCAGTTTCACTTGGGGCAGCTCCCAAGGAAGTCTGATCTCTAGGAGCTGTCAATAAAACCTGATTACAGACTGCCTGCTCCAGTGAACATGGCATCTCAATTACTCTTGGGACAGTTAGTGATTTACTCATCCTCCTTTAGGAGAATTTTTAGAGCTTGTCTTTCCTGCAAGTGTTATCTCTTGCAGCGCATGTGAATTACTGCCTAGCTCGAGCCTGGGAGGACTAAGGGAGCCACACAGCAGTGAGCCGTGCAGACTAATTGGATTAGCAGTTGATAAGCTGTTGATAAGGTGTTGTAATTGGTAGATAACTCATCTCTACAGTGTTTGTAGCTTTAATGTCAAACAACTTGTTTTTGCCAGGCAAGATAGCTCAAGCTTGAACTTCAGCTTGAGGATTTGTGTATGGATTGGAGCTGGATAGTGATGAAGTGGCAAATTTTTTTTAGGCTGCTGTTGTTACCTAAAAACGTGAAAACCCTCACATGCAGTCTTTGCAGGATGAGCATTAGGAAGAAGACTTGAGCTATTTCATACAGTGAAGAAAACACACACTGGTATACTGACAGAAAAGTGGTGTCCAAGCAGGCTGTTTCTTCAGAGAAGTAGGCAGGTTTTGTTCTTTCTTAACATTACAGCATGAACTGCCTCTCTTTTTCTTACCCCAAAGGAAGGTTCCCGAGGGGAGATTATTCTTCTCCACTCTCATTCATTTGTCCATTACACAGAAAATTTTCTCTGGGCAGAATTTTGTTGAGATTTCACAGAAACTTTCACATATACAACAGCTAAAGTTCAGCCTTTCTGATACTTACCAAGACAACTATTTGGTAATTATTTGGTAAATCGATAGTGCATTATGGGGACGTTGGCTTTTCAGCCAAAATGCTGTAATATTTATCTGCTTACATTGTTTTTAAAAGTACATATTGCCACTAATACAGCAGTAATGTATCTGGACAGAAAAAGGTAAGCCAAATTAAAAAAAAAAAAAAAGGCAAACATCTCCTTAAAAAGGAGACAAAGAGAGAAAACCAATTAAGAGCTTACAGAAGAAGAAGGAATCACATTTTGTTTGAAGCTTCACATTCTCATATCACTACAGAATTGTGAAGACAGCAAGTTCCAAGGCTAAAATACCAACACTAATCGTGAAGTTTTGAAATTTAGAAACCTATAGTGAGTCTGCCAATAGGTCTTAATAGTTCTGAGGAGATGCAAAATAAGAAGCAGACTCAGATCAGTGAATGTATTTAAATGTGAAATACACTCATTAAAATGTATATAAAAGACCAGACAAGAAACCAGAACAAAGAACTCAATGCTGTGGCTTTTCTGACAGAAACAAGCAGGATAAACCAAAGCATCCATGAACGGGTACTGGTTGTTCTTCCACTTTGGACTAGTCCTTCTCTGGTCTTCACAAAGCAGTTACAATTTCTGGGTCATTAGCAGTGATACAGTAATTGCCCATAAATCATTAAATATGCAGGGTATTCACTGTGCCCAAGCCACACTTTTAAAAAATGCTGGTGCACAAGGAGGTATTACTATCTTGGAGATGTAAAATTCTTGTTTAAAGTCATCTGTCCAGCCACCAACATAAAAGCATGGAAGAGAAAATAAGTGTTTCCAGGAATAAGCTTTTAAAATACTCTGAAAATACAGGCACTACAAAAGCATTGAGCATTTAAAGAACAGGGCTTACACACCCTCTTCACAGGTATAAGAACAGGGTTTGTGCAGGTGCACAGATCGAGACTGGACTGTCAAGGAGGTGATGTAATCTTTGTTTGGGAGAGACTATCAACTGGTATTTAACCAAAAATCCCAAGTATTTCAAGAAAATGTGAGTGAAAAATAGCTGGGAGTAGCCAGTGTCATACTGTGTGAGAAGAGAAAATGTGCAGAACCATGGCCATGGTGAGGACAGGGTGAGCCAGGATGGGACAATGCACGTGAACAACTGAGAGCAGGGCCTGCAGGAACAGGGAGGGAGGAGGCAGTCTGTCCCCAGCCTCAAGACAAGAACAGCTGCACTTAATCTATGCTAGAGAATATTGCCTGAGTTTTCTAAACTCTTCTAAAGACAGAGGCTCCCCAAGCAATCCACTCCATCGACTGCTGACCCTTGAGGTGGACATTTATTCCCAACAGGGAATGTGTCTGTCTGTCTTGGGGGCAGCTCGGTGGGGATGACTCCTTATAGACATGGAGGAAAACAAATGTTTTGTTACAAAGAGCTGAAGACTGCCAGATGAACAACAACTTGGGGGGGTTAGGAACTGTTACCTGGAAATCACATCTGGTTGCAGCTATGAAGAGGTTCTGCTAGATATAACCTGTAATATCTGTTAGATATAACATTGGAGAGTCCAGGGGAAACTGAGGAGTCTCAGGATTTGGACTTCCTGGGGTTAAAATGCATTCATTAAAGAAGCAGAGCCTGTTTCCATGACACTTTTGTTTTGTTTTTCATTTCGCACTGAGTTGCTATAAAGTGTGACAGAATTTGATTAGCATTGAATTTTACAGTTTTTGGTTTGACTGCACAGATGTGAAGTGCTGTTTGCATTCCTTACCAATCTCCAAAGAACAATCAGGCACGTCAAAACAAGTGACTTTATTGAGCTCACAGATTTTGCAGGCTTTTTACTCTATCCTAATAATGAGCAAGTAATTATCAAAGCAGTCAAAGCACAATGAGGTTTTCATGGGAAATGGTGAAATCAAGACAATTTCCAACTGAGATGCGATTCGTTTAAGATATTCTAGACTCTGGTTATACTAAGCCAGATAATTAAAGAAAAATTGATTATTCAGGGTCCCAGCATAAAGACTGAATGAATCTGGGAGGAGACCCAGGACATTCTGGCTCTGAAGTCCTCAGGTCCAAGCCTCCAAATTTATCCCATCTTTTTATTACGGCAGTTTAGGGAGCTGGGCTTAATTCCCTGACAAGTAGATTGGCTGTTAAAACAGGATGAAACTTAACATAGATTTCAGGAGTAGCCCCAATTAGTGACTTGACATTTTATGCTCCCAGAGCTTCTTAGCACAGAAAAGTTTTAGTGGGGTTTTTATTCTCACTCAGATAAAAATTAATCAGAAATTGTTCATCAAACATGGCCCATGTTAAGTCTGCCTGTGCTCTGGGCAGATATCATAACCCAACAACCTCACTCACACAGCTTTAGGCTTTAAAGCTTTATCTGAAGTATGACAAGTTCAGGGAACACTAAAGGCTCCCTGCTCTTAAGCATCCAAATGCCAGTGATCTCTGTGCAATATATCCTTAAACCAAAAGTGGGTATAACTTTTAAAACCATTGAAGATAATTTTTCTCAGGATGATAAAAACACTCTACAGTTTTTCACAATTAAGCCAATGCATAAACGTTGCTCAAAAAACCTCTATCCCTATTCTCCAAAAAATATTTTTGTGCTGGTGCATAGTGCTCCCTGCAGAAATTCAATTAAAAATGGGACATATATCTAGGCTGAATGGGTTACAGATTTGAATGCAAATTCAGCTCCCAAAGAAAGCACCCTTCTAAACTAAACCTTCCACATGTGTTTGTATTTCTACTACAGCTGAAATTCAGCCAAGATCTGTGAAATGCACTGAAATCTGCCCCATCTTTCTCTTGATGAGAAGGGCAATGTAGCAATAGCACCACTGCACCCATGGAGGCAGCAGGACACAGATATTCAGCATCACATCGAGCTGAAATTGCCCTGCTGCTCTTGCAGTAAGGCGTGCTTGTACCAGGCTGAGGTCGCAGGTTTGAGCAAGCTATGTCAGCCCCCTTGGCATGATCCAGTGGTGCTGGATGCACAGTAGGGGCAATCTTTAGCTGCTGGATAACTTAAGTTCTGGGGGAAGTCCCAGGTTGGGTGATACAGGCTGCTGCTACACTGCCCCCACTGTCTCTCCCTTTTCTGACCCCTCTCCAACTTTTAACTCTTATGGTTCTTGCCTTGAATCATCAGTCAGTTCTCTGACTGCACTGGGTGATTTCTGTGTCAGCAGAGGGCTGGCATGTGAGGATAATAAGGTTATTCCACAGAAGAACTTTACAGAAAACCTCATCTCTCCAGCATAGGTTAAGGAAAGAAGAAAATGACAGGGGAATACAAAAGAAAAATAGAATAGAAAACAGGAACTACAATAGCCTTCTGCTGTATCCATGATAAAAAGTTGCTGTTGATAGGCTTCTCCTAAAAACCCTCTCTGTGCAGTGTCCAGCCTAACTGCACTGTGAGGCTCCAGCACTGCTGAAGGGGTGGCACTTTTAGAAACAGTGACTTACAGTCATGGTGAGCTACAGCATAACCTTGTGACAAGTCATTAACTTGTGTCATTGCTTTCCTGACAGCGCTTTAGGAGTGAGACACAAACTCCTTCCCTCCCAAAATGCCTTGTATGAACCTTATCTTTCCAGAGAAACCATGAGGAAGTCTGTCTTCTGCCTCTGGTACAAGAAATTATTAGACTACCAAATCACGTAACTTGCTCCCTTCCTCTGTCTGCTTTTGCCACTGAATGTATAGCAATAAAGGGATCAGAGTGGGAACCTATAAACCTGGGTTTAATGGAAGAAGTTTCTCACTCTGTAAAAGGGTCCATTTGCTATGTCCTCAGATAAACTGAATCAGAAATAATGAACTCAGAGGAGAACTTCCTGGGGTGAGCTCTTGTAAAGTGCGCTCCAGGACAAGCTAACGATTTGTTTGCATTGCTCAGGAGAATGAAACAGGATGTTAAAACTTGAAAGGGAGAATAAGAACATAAGATCATGAAGTCTGATTCTTTTCTTGCTGTGATGCAGATTTTTTAAGTGACCTGAGGAAAAATTGTCTGCCCTCTGGATAGTGCACTTTATCCCCACAGAGTACGGGTGAGTCTCTCGCCTTGCTGCACAATTGTATGACCTCTTTATTATTTGAAAAGATCTTGAGACTCTTAAGGTAAAAGGGGAAATCTAAAAGTATTTTTATGCTAAAGGAGAAAAAGAGTAGTAATGAGAACCAAAGTTGAGCCTTGGGAGGTTCTCTCCTATCCCTATGGACGATGTCTGCTTTTAATATCCATTCAGGGAAGAAGAGGTTCAGAGACAGGGCCACTTCCCTGCTCTTCTCTTTGGTGTCTCTTTTGTTCTAGGAGGTAGATGTGCAAGCAAGTCAATTTTGTCCTTTAGATACCCTGAGAGAGTAATTTTGCCTGAAAATTTCTTTCAGAGACAGAGCAGCACTTTGGCCTTAAATAACCTGACCTACATCAAAATCACACCCTTGACAATCATCAGTGAGACCAGTGATGTGAACAAAATTTTAAAGATGCTAAGATTAAGTTATATAATTAACCCTATGTACCTGCAGAGAAAGCTGTCAAACTTTTCCAGGGCACAGAAAGGTCTGATTCCAGTAACAGCTGCAGCAGGTGTATATTTCTGCCCTTGGTCAGTTCTCTCAGAGCCCACTTTGCTTAGCTCTGTGCTCAGTTATTACCTTTGCCCAGGCCTCTGGTCACTGAAACGGCAGCTAAGAATTATGCTGGGATTTGCCATGCATGAAGGCTGGTGCTTTGCTGGGTTCAGTTCTACCTGCCACTGCCCCTGGGTCACATGTAACCAAACCAACGTCAGCAGTCTAGCCTAAAGATACTGCTTAAACCCCCACCTTCAAATAAACCACCCCCACGCAAGTACAGCAGTGCTGAGAATCAACTACACAAAAAATAACTCACTCTGGGCTAACCATTGTGAAGGACCCTACATCAGTGAGGTAGCTCTGCTTAGATCCTCCTTTTAATAAGCTCCCTGAAGAAAGAACCAAGGTTTTTATATTAAAAAAGGAAAATTATACCACAGTTAACATACAGAATACCTAATTTTAAATTTCATATTGATTATGCCAGAATAAATCATGCAACTTTCCCCATGCCCAGTGTGTCATCGGAGCTGGGAACTATTCCCCAGGCTTGGTTTTAAGTAATTGGCCACTTCCTGGGTGGCAGTAAACTTGACCCAGTGCCTGACAGACCCTGGGAAGGGTCTCTTCTATCACTTTTAAAGCCTGGCTTTCTGCTCTTTCAACCATCTTCACTCCCTGCTTGTCTGCAAGAATCTGCCTTCCAGGTAAAGGCTACTTTTCCCTCCTTTTTGGAAAGTCCTAGCACTCAACTCACACTATTTAAAGAAATTTTGCATAAAATCAGGAACAAACAAATCAGGCAAGATTTTTACACTGCCAGGGAAAGGGTAAAGATGTAGGTGAGATTTGCTTATTCCACAGACAAGCCAAGGCACAGTGAGCACATCACAGGCTAAAGTTTAAATTTGTCACATAAGCCTGAGAAATTGCACATTTGGTTTGTTTTCGTGTTATGGTCAGGAGAACAGCACTGATCTTAAACTGCTCTTATATTTCACTTGAGCAGCTGAAAGTAGAAATAAAAACCAACCTAACTTTTCATAGTGGAAGCTATAAACAAGGCTATAAAACTCAGAAAACAGTTACTCAGGCATTGAAACATTAATAATAGAAAATAATAATATTAAAGAAAAGAATTTTCCATGTCCAAGATTCCTGCATGATATAACTCTGAGAAATACAAGGAGGAGGTGCAGGCATGATGCTTGCTACATAACCCCAGGATGAGGAACAGTGAACGTGTGATGGAAAGCTCAGGGCTCAAAGAGTCACTTGTGTCACAGAGGACACTCGGGCTCCTAAAGAAGCAGCAGAAAAATTCCCAATTTCCAGATCAGAACTGAACATTTTCATATATGAGAGGGTAAATCCCTCACAGCTGTACCAGATTTTCCTATTTGTGCTAACAGAGCAATTGCAATTCTTGTTCTTGATTTTTCACTGTCCTCTAAATACACTCTCCCTGCTCCCTGCCAGTCCTTCAGCTGCCCCACAGCCACAGTGCCTTTTGGCTGTCAGCAAATCAGAGCCAGTGTGGGAAGAAAAAAGGAGTGTTATTTCTTCAGATTCATTTACTTGTCTAAGTTGAGACTGTTTTTCAAATAATTTGACTTTGACAAATGGGTGCTGTGTACTCAGGACTGTGAAATGGTTTAGTAAAGACAGAAAAGGAGGTCTTGCCCTCTGCGAAGGAAGAGCTTAGAGCAATGTTCCTTTCTGCCTGTGCTTTGATGAAAAGGAAGGAAGCAGGCTTAGCAAACCAGAGCTGGAAACTCTTCATATCCTCTTAACAAGGACACTCCTGAATGGCTTATGGCACCAAAATCTCTGCATATTTTACTGAAATAAACCATGTTGTTATAAAGCAGCTTTCTAATGCTTTGAAAATGTAGAGGTTTAGACTATTGTTACTGGCCAAAATGTATTAGCCTAAGTAGACTTATTAACAGTTTCACAGAAAGTATTTATAGTTAAAATATTTATTTGATAGAGCCCCTTTTTCTCAAAATATAAAAACTTTGAAAATTAATGTTTTGGTAGAAGAGATTGGTTTTATATGTTGAATAATTACTATTTCACAGACTGAAATACAGTGCTAAATCTTATTAACAAAATGACTTTCCACACCATTCATTTAAAATAATTTGAGGTGATCGAGACAAATGTATCAAATGATAAGCTTTGTCAGAAGCAAAAGCTTGAAATCTTGTTTCATATAACCATTAAAAGTTTATCTTTTTGCCTGACACATGATAGTTTATCAGAATCTTTAGCATATTCTCTTTACTAAATCTTAGCATTTTCATGAGGTGGAAAATTTGTTTCTACTTTTGATGAGCTTCAATTCTCTCACTATTAAAAGAGCAATAACATCATATTGCAGCAAATACTAATGGCAGCTATAGGTACAATTTCAGTAGTTTAAATCAGGTGTCTCAGCAGAAAGGAAGAAGAATCTTATCCTGAATGGTTATTAATTAAGCCATCAAATTATCCCAAGCAAAAATAAAAAATGTTTGAAAACAATGGCAACTTTGTATTTGTTTAATAGGTTAATAAATATAGTCTGTGGTCTGAATGTTTTGCAAGCGTATGGGAGGAGTTTGGCCTTAATTCCTTCTCTTCCCAGTCTGAGACAGAGAGACAGAGGTGCAAAGGGAACAGGATTATTGTTGTTATTCTTAGCTGCCTTGGAGGCAGATGAAAGCTGGCACAGCTTTTGCTTAGGCAGGGCTTGTTCCACAGATACCAGAACTGCCCCACAGTCTCCCAAACGTGGCATCTGCAGCATGATTAACATGAGATTCATGGGAAGGCTGAGGGGGAGTAGATTCCCATCAATACCAAGACTTCTAGGAAATAAACCCCAAAACACTAAGGACTGCTTTTAGAGAGTAACAAAAACACTAAGTGTGAATGAAAGAAGATAAGGGGCAGAAGTAATACAAATAATGCACAAAACCATTATGTTGCCCTATTAAGAAGAACCTTGTATAAATATGAAGTAAGGGATTAAAATATATATATTTTTTTTTAGCACAGCTACTGAGAAATGGTGATTTTTCAGAAGGCAATACTCTGTGATTATTCACAGCCTCCATGGCATTTGCTCGTGTCTGGAAAGAACTAAATTTAAAAATGACATTTACATTTGCTAACTCTGCTCTGGAACTCTGATCTAAAAGTACTGCACCAATACTACACAACAAAAAAAATCAACCCATGCAAACACCAGCTACACAAGAAACAGTCTGTACTTTTCCAAATATATGGGATTAGTGCAGTGCTGACCAGCTTGTCATACCTACTTCAGTGATCAATACTGGAAACTAAGCAAATCTTGTTTTTAGGATTAGTGTGGCTTCATTCTGCATGTTACCATGAAAATAAAGATTGGACCTTTACCCCACTAATAATGTAATAGCTGGATTTGCTTCCAGTACTATTTACACTGAACAGCCCTCCCATGCATAAGATGTCCAAATTTTGCAAATAAGCAGAGATCAAATTGGCCAACAAGGTGATAATGGAGAAAGTGAGACCACATGGAAGAGTGGGGAAGAAACACAATCTATGTTGAAGCATTTTTTCCTAATGATAGTTTCCTTCACTTCATACTTTAAGTGGAAACAAAACATAGTGTAAATAGAAAATCAACATGGAGGGTAATTGGGACAACTTTACAAAAACAGACAAGCAGAGAAAGAGGAGCACTTCAGGTGTAAAGCAGAGAACAGAGAAAGAAAATGGTGTAAGGGCCAGGTAAAAAGAATGAGAAGAATGGGATTATGAAGGGCAGAAAACAGAAAAAGGTAATATTTAAGCAAAGATCCATACAGGTATAGCTCAGGGGTTTGGACTTTTGGATTTATTTTACTCTCACTTTTACCTCTGGTATATAACAGGGTAAATCAAGTAAATTACTGGAATTGCTGGTGAGATACATCCAATGTGAAAAGCACAGGACTGGGCCATGAGTTGTGAAAGAAATCTGAGACAGGGACTGAAAAGAGATACCTGGCGTTCTTTAATATCTAGATAGTTTGCTTAAGGCTGGAGAACAAGGGAAACAATTAAAAGAAGTGAAGACAAAAGATAAAGAAGACTATCTTTCACACTGAATAGACAAACTGTATCCAATATTTCTTTAGGTGATGAAAATGCAAAGCCTATTAATTTCCTGTCCATTTTATCCTTGGACTTGATTCATTAACAGCTCTGGATTTACACCCGATTTTACACCATCAGTCTTTCAGCAGTTTACTTCCCATGCAATCAGCGAGACAAGTAAGATTCTTTTTTGGCCAGAATGGTGTGGTGTTAGCTGCTGTGGTTTTACCTTGCCAGCAGGCCCCCACTGTGAGCTGCATGGCGATGTGGGAGGGGTGGATGGGCCAGTCGTTGGTCACCAGGTAGGGCTCGTAGGTGGTCCCGTCCATGTACAGCGTCACCACGGGGAACTCCACATTGACCACGTAGTAGTGCCACTCCTTGTCACAAATCTGGGAGACACAGCAAGGTAACAGTCAGCTCTTATGGGGACTGGTTTTTATAGCCCATCTGGGCTTTTAAATCGTGTTGTTTCCAAATTTCGCTTATAGGAAATAAATGTTATTGCAATTTGTACGTCTCTAACGAAAGCTACAAAAATGTTGGTATTGTTTTAGCATATTTGCAAAATATATGTGATATACAGAGGCATATTTGCAAAACATATGTGACAAATAGAGGCTTCTTAAAACACATTCTTTGCAAAGAAGACATGGATAGGAAGTAGAAAAATCAGACAATTTGGTATTTCCTCTGTATTTTCACATTTGCTAATATATAATATTAGTTTCTTAATGTTGTCTCTAGTGTTGAAAACAACATTTCATGCTGGACACACCTAGCATGTACTGGCATAGTTACTGGAGATCCCTGTTAGGTTCAGATTAAGAAAATATACAGCCCTTAGTCACTAGATTAATGAGTTATTACCAATGATTGCCATTATTAACTTATTACATCACTACGTAGAAACTCCTGTACATCCTGCCAGGACCTCAACAGTCCTGAAAGGACCTGGGCCGTGCTCTGTGTAACACAGAGGGACCAGCAGTCTGTGTCCCACCGATTTGGGAGGGAACTCACATCTTCTCTACCCTTCATCTTTTGGCCTTGAGCTTTTTCCCAGATGGTAGGAAAAATGAGGATCTTTATGGTTTCCCTGATACCCACCAGCTTCAAAAAGCAACAGCCACAGTTACACCACACTTTCAAGATGACAACATTAGTGTCACATCACACACGAATTTCTGAGCTGGACAACCAGGGATTACTGCAGGAGGACTAAATTCAGCTTTAGTTCAGAAATGTAGAGCTGGATGAACCCGTGCCTCTAGAGACAGAAGTCTGGTGTGCAAATATCAATGTCTGCCCAATTATCTTTTTCTGTTGTTGTATCTTTCAGATTTAAAAGTTCAAAGGAATAAATCACAGCAAACTGGTAGGATGGGTGGGCTGTTTTAAAAACATAGCAATAGTTACAACAATGGCACTTTCAGCTGTGGAGAGATCCTTGTTTTGATGTATTAAGAAATGGAAGTGCATGAATGCAGATATCTTTGCTGTTTCACATAACACTTGTTGTTATGTTGGTCCTTGATGTTTAAACATAACACTTTGTCCTTGGCCAGGTTAAGTCCTATCTGGTGCAATATCTGCCCTTTGAAAGCAAAAGCTAATGTTTTGTTCCATCAGACATTTCAACAAGCACTTAATCACTTCTATTTCAAATGGATACATTTATTACTGCAGACGTCATAGCTCCACAGCAGAGATAAATGCAGAAAGAGGCTGCTGGAGGGAGCCTTCCTTTTGTTAGCAGCAGACAGCAGAACTGTTTTCTGAAGGTTAAATGAACTGAAACCAAAATTGAAAGTAAATAAATTGGAAGACTGAAAACTTTATTGAACAAACAGCAACCACCTATAGCATCATGCAGCCCTGCCTTCCAAGGAAAAGCAGCTTGCCAAGCCCCTGACCTGCTTATTAACATGTGATGCATCACAGCCACATGCAGCTGACATTTTATAGAAGACAAAACCTGGTTTTGAGAGACTTTGCATGGCCAAACCTACAGGATTGATAATTTCTGGAGAACTGTTTCACACTATTTCTGTTTTACAACCATAACTGCATCACTCAGGATGCCCCAGGCACACCCCAGTGAATGAGCAATCCTCATGTAAGCAAGAGCACTTTGATAGAGCAAATCCAAGCATTTTGGGGCATTTCATACACAAAGAGCACAATAACATGTAGCCAGTGTAATTACTCCATTACATTTTTCAAAGAAAATTCTTCCTGGAAGCACAATATTTCATAAATTCCACAATTCAAGTCTCCTGCAACTGGGCTCAACTGCTTCCAAGAAAAATGCAGATGTCCAACAGTGGATGTCCACACAAAGTACTCAGTAGCTTTTAATTTTTCTTATAGATTCTGGAACATCAGATAATGCAAGTGCAGACAGCTTGGTGAAGTCCTCAAACCATCACTTACATGCATTTCCTTAAATTTCAACACATAAACACAAAAAGCTTTGTTTTGAAGGGAATTTACACCCTTAAAGTCCCAGCTCAGTTGTTCCTGAGATTTCAACAGCACTTGTTGGTCATCTTAATTGTCATGTGATTTTCATTCAGCTTAGGGACACAGACAGGTGTCTATTCCTCCACATGATCTTTCAGTATCTGTACTGGGCCCCACTGTAAAAACAAATATTCTACACGGAAGCAAAAATTACTTCCAAACTCTGGAATTCGTCCCAGTCATTGAGCAGCAGGTAGTACTGCACTGCTGGCCATTTCACAAGCAACAAAATATCAAAATAATTGTGCTGTGTAATTTGTTATGCTGTCGTTTCAGACACCTTCTTCACCTTCTTAACATAGGAAACCAATTTTTTCCTTGCATGTATTCCACAGTGGCAATGGAATTCAATATGAAGCAGTGAAGCCAGCAAAAGAAACTTATAAAATATACTACACGGGCAAATAAAGAAATTTTAATACTCTCAAGTTGGAAATTTATTTAAAAGAATCAAATTTATAAAGCTATCCTAATGAGATAAAATTACAGATGAGTAAGCTGGGCTTTCCAAAAGTGCTGGATGGCTTGGTCTAATCACTATCACATCAGTCTGCCTCTAAAAAGTATTAATCAAATCACAGTGAATTAAGCAGCCTGAAGTCCTAGTGCTGATTACAAGCCATTGAATTGGAATATGCTTTTATGAAATAGCTGAAAGCAGCCTCCATATAAATCTTACAGAGTATGTGTTCTAAGCACTTGGCATCTTCTAATGAAAAACGTCAGATTTTTGTGCTTTGCATTGGAATGCCCAGGAAAAGACTGAAACCAAAGTTCTTGGTCTGAGAAGCATGTGTGGTGCTTAGAGCCAGACTTTGGTGGTCTGCAAAATGCCCCATTGATCAGCTTTGTCCATACAAGCCCAGCATGCACCTGTGAGAATCTGCAATTTCCATCTCTTTGAGCCTCCCTGGGGTCAGCTGGGGACACTCCTGGAATGTCCTGCATACACACACAGGCAGCCTGCGCTCCCCAAAGTGTCCTGGAATGTCCTGCATACACACACAGGCAGCCTGTGCTCCCCAAAGTGTCCTGGAATGTCCTGCACACACACACAGGCAGCCTGCGCTCCCCAAAGTGTCCTGGAATGTCCTGCACACACACACAGGCAGCCTGTGCTCCCCAAAGTGTCCCAGTGAGGAGCCTCTGCTGAGCCTCCTGCGTGTCCCTTTAGTGGTGCCCAGCAGCCCAGGGAGCCCAGGGAGCTCTGCACATCCCTCAGTGCTGCTCAGGGCACACCTTTAGGGCAGGTACTGCTTCCACCTTCTGCTTTGTGTGACACTGCTGAGCAAGTGCTCTCAGAACACCCTCAAACATCCTCAAACATCCTCAAACATCCTCAACAAAAGCAGGAGGAAGAAAAGGAAAGCAAAGAAAGCTCTCCAGCTATGAGACAAAAATCCTTCTGCCTGAGTGGTCTGAACCACTCGTTCAGTTACAGAAGTGGTCTCACTGAGCCACTTGCTTGAAGAAAGCATCTTAATCCAAATTTGAAACACTGAGCATGTCACTCTATTCACTTCTCAATGCCTTTTGTAGCCTCTTAACATGCTCGGAGTCCATCACCCCCGTCCTTAGTCATCATTTATTGGAGCACATCTAAGACACTGTGCCTGCTTTGGGACCCTAAATACAAGGAATATTTAGACAAACTGGAGTGAGTGGAGAGGCTGAGGGAACTGGGTTTGTTCAGCCTGGGGGAGGCAGCGTTAGGGAAGAACAGCAGTGCCAAGGGAGAAGGGACCACAGACAGCATTTTCACAGGGGACAACCAAATACTGCAGTTTTATATCACCTCACTAAGGAAGGCAAAAAATACAACCTTAATAGCATTAGCATTATTCACTCAGCCATGACTCCCAACCCTCCTGCCTGCACAGAATTAGAGTTTGTGCACCTTATAAAAGAATTGTTTCTTCAATATGAACTATTTGGTTGGATAGTTTAGAAAACTGTCCGTTAGAAAAACCTGCTGGAATTTTTTGTGTACCTGCTCAAGGAAATGCTTTATGCAAATAAGCACATATCTAATCACAGTCTTTTCAAACTGGCATTTTCAGCTATTTACTCACTGTCTAGTACATATTTTGTTCTTCTGCTTGATGGTTATCTGACTTAGACATTTACTTTCACTTAAAAAAACCAGGTTTTAAGAGCCTGTTCAGGAAACATCTCCAAGATTTGATATTTTAAAGAAAATATGAATAGAATATTTTGTTATACCTTGAGCCCTGTAATTTATTACACAATGTGGTTTATTTACCATGTCAAACAGAACTGTGATGTCCATTAAATCACTCAGAAAATTTGGTGAGGAAAATTCCATCTTTGAACCATTTTTTTCTCTTGAGAAATACCCCAACAATACCAATTCATCCAAACTAATTCCTGAAATATATTTATCTAGCATGTTTGCCAAGTATTTTTATAGCTAGTGATGTTCCCATAGGAAATGCCTTGTTGTATTTTATCAGAAATTGTTCTTTACTTTGTAGTGACAAATAAAAGTAATTATTTTTTCTGTCCTCAGCCACATCCCCTCCACATCCATTCAAAAGAATGCAGAAGGAAGAGCAAGTACCTAAAACAGGTGAGTGTGTTTAGCACTGGAATTACAGATGTAAGGCATGTTTTGATCTTTGATTTTCCTGAGATTAAAAACCTGAATCTTGTAGAACTCTGCAGTGTGTTTTATTTGGAGGTTGACTGACACAGCCAATGTCTTTCATCTCAAAAAAGAAGGTGAACACAGGCACTGCAAGTCACCCTGTGCCAACTGAGGGGAATTTCTCATTACTGTGAATTAGTTTTATTCTGGTTTGTGTATCATCCTCAGTTTAAAAGAGCTAAGTATACACATCTGACTGTGAGTTTTCAAAGATTTATTATCTGGTTTTGTCTAAGCTCCCTGCCCCATATGCTGAGAGAGGATGTTAATTGTGGCATTGACCTCCCTGTTAGCCAGAGTGTCCTCCCCTCCCCGTGCTGCTGGTGTTCTGCCAGGCAGAGCAGATCACTGCCTGGCATCTCAGCATCCCCTGCCCCTGGATGGCAGGAATCATAGTATCCACTCTATTATTCCAGCATTTAATGAAGCCAGCTTCATTCCAACCACATATGACATTTGAGTCATCTGCAAATGAACCTTCAGTGTGTAAAAACAGAAAGCATTTAAGAAATCTCAGGGTAAACCTCCATTCATTAACTGTAGAAAAAGAAAGGACAGGGAGTGAAATAATAGTCAAAGACATCTCTTAGCTTCTTATTCTGCAGCCCCCTGATGAGATCTTGCATGACCACAGTGCTGGCCCTTTTCCATCAGAAACCACTCTCATTAGACATTTATCTGGCTGTTCACCTGCACAGATTCTTCTCCTGTCTTACTCTTAGAAGAGACTTGACTGCTCTGTCCCATACCTGAAGCCTTCTACATTACTGTAAGATGGAGCAATGGTGAAAACAATTCACTGGTGCAGTCCTTTACAGCTTTTAGTGGTACCTATATACATAGGCAAGTATGAGATATATAAATATGCATATGCTTATGTACACACAAACTTTGGGGTTTTTTAATTACCAACTAGAGTGAAACATTTGAAAACAGGGCTGTATTACGTATTTCTAAAGCTTTAAAGTAAAAAGGGAACACTGTTTTTAGAAAGTCAACATGGTATAATCACTGAAATGAATAAACTCCAAACAGCTCATATCAATGTGAATATTTTCTCAGACCAATTTGTGCTATTGTAAATGTTCTAGTTGTAAAGACTTCAGGATACTTTCAGCAGCTCCTATCAGAATAAAGTGATTTAAAAACTTTTAAAGAAAGAAAAATTATCAGAGGATACAACGATTCATACAAAAACATATTCAGCAACTAAGTATTTAATAACTAAGTTGGACTGAAATTGAAACTGAACTATTGAAGTGATACACAGTTAATGCAAACTGACATCTGTTAACTCTACTATTAAAGTTATTATTGAAATTTCTTCAGCTACCAATTAACAAAGTCTTGGTAGGTAACAGAAGGGAAATTAATTTATATAAATTATTATAATGGTCCCATGAAGAAATTTTCATGGGATTAGGATGGATGTTGGTTATTCTTCACCAGTAAGGAATTTTTCCTGGCCATTAACCTCTCTCCTCCCCTCTCTGCCTCATGTGAACAAGCCCAGTTAACATTACTGGAATGTGGAGCTCTGGATGGGGCCATGCCTCTCTCCAGGCTTTCTAAGCTGAGGGCTGGTCTCCAAAGGAGAGTTATAATGGGAGCAGGGCAGTGGCCTCCTGTTTGACACACAATATTCCCTTCTGAAGCCATCAGAAACTGACACCCAATGAAGGGAACAGCACTGCTGCCAGCAGAAGTGAGACAGCCACGAGGAGAGCAGACCACTTAAAATGTTTTCCAGGTTTCTCTACTGTTGTTTAAAAAAATAAATAACAAACCAAATAATTTCTATTTTATCTGCTCTTTGTTTTTATAATATTTTACTAGCCATAACAGGAAGTTTTACTTGAACAGTACCTCATCCTGGTAGTATTCCTTTTTTAAAAAATTCTCTTTATTTTTCTATTAATTAACACCAGTTGATCACAAATTAACAAAAGGCAGGGTATAAAAATAAACCATTAAGGATAATGCAAAGAACTTCACTTCAGAGATGCTGGCCACTGCCAGCTTGGATTTGCCCTTGGAATTCTAAGGCTGAGGAGAGCAGGAAAAGCAAGGGAAGAGAGAGGCACTGCACCTCCTGCCATGGATGCTGCAGCTTGTCAGGCTCAATAAAATATTGCCTTGCTCCTATCGGGGTGGAAAACTCCTCCTATCTAAATGGAAAGAATGATCAATATTCCAAGATGAATGCACTTTCTCCCTAGTAATGAAACAAGGGGACATTTTTTTAGATCAACTTGAATCAACTGAATCTGAGGAATTAAAAGATCAACCAAAGTCTTAGCCAGAATAAACACTACAAGTGTAATTTCCTGCCTCCCAATTTAAAGGGCTTCTATGATTATTTTATTTATATGATTATTCTACTTATATGTGGATATTGATCTACACTGTGATTTTTCAGTATAAATTTTCTGGTAAATATTTCTTTAAACTCCAGAAGCTACTATAAATATTATATACCCAAATGTATATGATCAGAGATGAAAAAATGCAAAGACTTGGGGAGATCATGTCTTTGGGAATTATTCACAAACAGAACATGTTTACCACTTAGCAAATAAGAACAATATTAAATCAGAGCTATGAAACCCAGCAGATCCTTTGAGCTCCTACCTAACTGAAACAGCCCAAACACCTCCTTTGTCTCCTAATCTGAGATCTAATAAATAATTGTCATTATTTATAGAAGTTTTCAATTAGCTTTTTGAATTTTGGCTATTAATGCATTTATAAAGCATGAAAGTGTTTTATTTCCAAATGGTACCCATTGTGTTCCTGAGCACATCACTGGGAAGGGAGCAGAGAGATCAGGGATGGTTTCATGTACACCAAGGCCCAAATTGTGTTAGTCTTATTTTCTTGCATTATTAATGTCCTTTCCAGAACTGAAAAGGTGTGGGCATTTGAACAACCTGACTGCAAAGAGAGCTGAAATGAACTTTTGGTCTGTGAGTTTGTTCCCTCCTCAAGACAGTACACACAGAATTCTACTTCATTTCACTCATGAGGCCTCATCATTCATCTCTGAATCTCATCTGGAATTTAAATCACTTTCTCTCATCTCCAGGATCTGCCTTCTTCTTAGGTGACACATGCAGGGGTTCTGCCTGTTAGATATTTCTATAAAGAGATCTGTGACCAACTTATTTTTCACTCTTTGGAGGGCTCTGTCCACAAATGGAATTGTGGTCATAAACTAAATGAAATGCCTATTTAACACACCTCCTGAAACACACATTATTTGCTAGAAAAACAAGCAAATACTTTTCAGTTTATTAATAAGAGTTAATCAAAACACAGACTTAATTAAAAAAAAAGGCTGTGAGTGTTAATACAAAACAAGCCTTGCTATTCTTTGCAATTACCTCTCAAATATTAATATACAGGGGTTTTATTCAGTTTTCTCTCTAGAAACCTGGCTGAAATGCTAATACTCAAATGTTAAGGTTACATTTGAGTCAGGCATCTTGACTGCGTGCTGCTCTGAGGACTGAGACAACTGAGAGTCCTGGCCACCCTCCTGAAGGGTACTCAGTAACTGAGGATGTTTTTCTCTCTGAGCATAAGGAGGTTGCATGAAGAAAAAGGACGCTGTCACTGTTCAAAGCAGGATGATACATCCTTCCCTTGCTGCTGGTGTCTGAACAAATACAACACTTGGTTCAGGCAGCTTTTAGGATGTTATAAAGGTACAAAGAGTGTGATTAATGCAAACTAGACCCCAGAGACAAAGAAAACAGGGTAGCTGGGTCTTGTTTGCTTTGGAGGGCAAACACTTGTGCTCTGCTCTGAAAACACCTCCTGAAGAGAGCTCCCTTCTCCTCCCTCTCACACAGTCCCACCTACACACATCACTCACTTTGTCAGACCAAAGGACTGCACTCCCTTATCGATTCACATCCCACAGGAAGTGTTAAGTGCTGGCATTAATTCATTAAGTAAACATCCAGACTTGATGCCTCAGCTCTCAGCTGCCATCTGGGGAACACTGGGGTTCTCCTTCTGCACACAGAAGAAAGCCCACCTGGATACTGCCCGGGGCTGCAGACCTGTCCTTTGCTGGCTCTTTGAAGGCTTCCCATCACCTGGCAAATCCCTCTTCAAAGGCTCTGATCTCTGAAGGAAGTGCTGAGACTGCTTGCAAGGGTTGCTTTTAACGTGCTCAGCAAAGGCAGAGAGAGCTGACACGGGTGTTAAACACCTTTCACAATTCCCACGTTTTGGGAGAGATGATTTACTTGAAAGATTATTTGCTCTGTTGAAAGTGCACGGCGCAAATCGGGGATGAAAGAATCCCTACTCTTACACAACTCTCACACTGAATTGAGATGATCTCTCCAGGGAGCCACAGGGTGAATCATGTGCAGCCCAGAGCCCACTGCTCTGGCAGGTCTGCAAGCTGCAGCAGTCTGAGCTGGAGGCAGCTACTGCAGCAGAAACTGGTGCTCCTTCCCCATACAGATTAGTCTTGGATTTACTTCAGTTCCAGCAGGCAATTAGGACATAATGCAGGGAAAAGCAAATGCTGTTTTGTTTTTAATGTGGCTAAAAGGTGGCAATGAGTCATAATTGGCTACCTTAATAATTTCTGTAAAGTGAAGAACGGTTGTGTGTCCGTGCTTCTGTATTTATACATAGAGATAAGTCAGGAAAATAAACAACCCAAATATTATGCATAGTCTCTTTAGTGAAATGGGGACTGCTGGGACTTTAATTACAGAGCTGGCATTTTGAAGACAGGCTGATTATATGTTATATACCATAGTAAGGTAATTAGCTATCAGCTGTATTTGTGACTTTGCCAGAGAATGCTGTTATTTAGTCAATATGCAGCTTGCTTTTAGTACTAATCATGATCATGTTCTTAGTGATTTTATGGGAGGAAACAAGTCAGCATTGAGGGTCTTCATCCCAGAATAGTTCTGGGCTGATGTTAGAGACATGAAACAAATAGACTGTGGCAAGACATTTTCAATATCAGTGTTGCACAAGCCCTTAAAGTTTTATGGATCTCATTAAAGTAATTGTTTAAAGGTTCAAGCATTTATTCACAACTGAGCTGTCTGGAATTTTCCCAGTGAAACACTGTTTTGCTGATTGGTAAATGGGGTGCTGAAATTACTGTTAGAAATGGGACAACAGGTTCTTCAGGTAAAAAAACCAAAACCCTTAAAAATATGCCTTTGTAGTTTTGCCAGATAGGTCAGGTGTTTGCTTTCAAAACTGTAAATAATTTAAAGAAAAAGAAATCTGAATATTAAGGACAAAAATCCCAACATGCTCCCCTGAAGTATGTAATAAACCCAGACCAAGTTATATGGAAGTCTTACATGACAGGAAACAACTGTAACTGCAGAAATAAAGATAATAGGTGAATTGGCTGCAAGCTGAGAGATTTCTGAAATCCAAACACAATTAGTCCATTTGGCCTAAAAAGTGATGGTCAAGGAAAGCAAGAGTAGTTCTGCAAGGAATCCAAGTATGACATTCAGCAATGTCTCTCATTACCTGAAGGAAACTGGACATTTCCTGTCACCTCTGCACACACAGGACTGTGGTCTCCTATTGCACACTCTACAGTCAGAGTAATAACATAATTTTATGTTTGAATTGTAATACACTTAACTGTGATCCCAGTTCTCCTATTTACTTTAGCTGAGCACTAGGTGATACGTTACTGCAAGAATTTTCATTAAATCAGCCACATTTGCTTCAGTATTCATCATACAGGAAATGAAGGCTGGATCTGAAATCAGGGTCTCTGTGCTGGCCATCGAATTACAGCAAACCTCACTCAGGAGTGCATCCAAATCCAGGGATGTTGGCAGAGGTGCCTCAGGGAGGGAGGGCATGAGGCCACTTAGGAAAGAATAAAAAATGCCATGCAGGCCATGCATGCAATTACAGCAACAGTAAATTACTCTGAACAGGTTTGAGTCCACAGGTTAATTGGGGTAAACAAACTGGAAGGGATAAGACTGAATCAGTAATAAAAGAATCACTGCAAGATTAGAAAATAACTTAGTGAGACCCTGGACTCTGAATAAGTGCTTGAAAAAACACAGTAAAATTCTGGAGTGTCTGGAATACCATTAATTTTCTATTTGGAAGAACACAAGAGCAGGGTAGGAAGATCTGTGCAATATCAGTCTGCAGCTTTTTGTCGTTTTTCAAGCAGTTGTGAGTAAATTAGAAATAGGAACTTAACTGGCTGCTGTGAGGATATTTTAAAATGGGAAGGTTTGTTATACTACACTACCAGAACTTTGTGCAACTTCCATGGCATAGTGAAGCTTCTTTTGGGAAATTTGCTTGCTGATGGAGGCTTGTTATAGCTTTAATATGCAATTACTTAAAAAAAACCCTAATACTAGAAAGCATCACAGCTATCAATAATACCAAAGAATGCCAGAACTTTCTGGAAATTATGATTCAATAAACTTGCAATTTCTAACATTAAAGTTGCACTTAGAATTTCATTTGAAAACAACTTCTGCTAATGGAAAATTTAAGTGAGGATCCTGCTTTTGCCTGCCTAAGAAGTTTCTGTAGGGTTCATTGCCTGCTTACAAAGAATACACAACTCTGAAGTAAAAAAAGCTTTCAAGACATGAAATTATTCATAAGGATTTCCATTTTCTAGCCAGCACTTGTACTGCTACAAAACTATAAATGGATTCACAATTATTTGTAACCCAATCAGGTCATAATCACTAATGAGAGAATGGTTAATATTAAATTTTGAAATTGCCCTCGCTCTGCCATGCTCTTGCAAAGCTCACGGATCCAAGCACAGCTTGAAGACTGCATTTTTAATTGGTGGAATTGAACTGAAAACCTGCACAGTTACCCTTATCTTATTTAACAGCTGCTGATTCTCCTTTATTCTTACACAGTGAGTATCCATTTGGTAAGGAAGCAAAGGTTTGGAATCTGGGCCAGGCTGATTCACACCAGTGGAAGCACTGGCTCATCACCTCTGCAGATGCCTAATGCAGCCCTCAGGAATTTTTTACTTTCTGCATCACATAAACACACTAATAACATAAAAGTTCAATATGGGCAATAGATATCAATTCTTCTGAAAGCCTGGTGAATGCAAAAATTGTTTTTTAAATCTGTGTCTTAAGACAGTCAATATCTTTAAAAACATAGAGCTCTTTATGAAAAGTGAAATTGATCTATCTTCAAATTCACGTAAATCACACATTTGGTTTACCCACCACAGTCATTCCTAATACATCCCAGGAGCTCTGTAAATAAGAGTATTGATTTAGATGACCTAGGGAGGTGGTACAGTGAGAACTGACAAATCCATAGTACAGCTAAATGACTCCTACAGTCTTAGGTGGGGAGTTGTTTATATGGCTACTTTCACATGACAAATTACTGATATAAATTTTATTAAACCACTAGAAACCATAATAATACATTTTTAGAATATTAGGCATTACTTAGAGAGTAATAGGTAAAGCTGGGAGGAAATTTAAGGGTATTTATAAAGTGCATCTCTCTCTGTGCCAAGGTTGCACCACATACATCCACTACAACTTCAACAATAAACATAAGAAAATAAAATGTAGTGGATAAAGTATAGAAAGGGAAGATTAGGAGATCAAGTTCTTATTTGGTGCAAGTAAATAACTGCATTAGAAAATGGAGCTTTCAAATAAGAATTGTTCTATTTAAGGTACTTTCACTCGTGGCAGTGACACAGGACACCTGACAAGAAGAGTTTGCAAACTGATTTGCATGCAAGCTGTGAGCTGCTTTTGTAGCCTTGAAACTCGTAATGTCTAATACTGATTTTCACAATGGGTTTCAAAAATATGGATGGCTTAATTACAACTTTAAATAATGAAATTGCTTAATCATGCTGACAGATAAAGCACCTGAAAAGCCTGATTATGTAGTGTAGCTGCAGCATGTCTTTGTGCTGTCATGCTGTAACTTCCAGGTGTCTTAGTAAATTAGATCAGTTGTTCATTCATAATGAAATAATTCTATTATAATCCACCTTTCTTGTTGCTAAATTGCATCAAGCAAATATGTCAGTTCATAACACTTGAAGACTGCAGTTAGGCAGCACCCTGTGTTTAGTTTTTAACTGTAGAGCTAGAAAGCTGCTCAGTTTTGCATTTTTATATAATTCTTCATCATGTGCTTGAACATATGCCTTTCTAGGCTTTGACATTGTCAAGAGACTACCCAGATGTTAAAGTAAATCAGTGGAAAAACACCACCATGCTTTCTTCCTGAACTGCAGACATCCAGAAACCCCAGTTCCAAGACCAGCATAAACAGTTCATGCACATGGATGAATGATATTTATTAAAATAGCTGACAAATAAACCAAATGTGACTGTTCACCTTCAAATCATGGTTTGATTGGGAATTTCTGTTCTAGGCTTTAAATTTCTCAAGTTTCCAGAGTACTGTAGGACAGGGCATTAATAGACACTTTAATCCAGCTTGTTTAGGTGTATTAAGAACTCCATACCAAGATATTCTCTAAGAAATGAAATTATTTTGAGGGCCTTCCCACAGTATGCTTTCACAATGTTATACTTTTTATTATTTCATGATGCTATAGACAGTTTTAAATTCTTTTTATTCTATGCAGAATTTCCTTCCTTTTTCCCCCTTTTTTGGGTGTCTTAGGGTCTAAAGGGCTTGGTGTTTGCAACAGTTCTAACTTCCCTTGGGAATGATCATAACTACATATAGGAAAAACATTTGCCCATGTAAGACCCAAAGGGTGACACATAATAGGGATCATTTTCAGAAGGGTCAACCCAGCTCATTTAAAGTCTTTGGGAACAGGAGCTGAGCACCAACAGGTGTGAAAATCCCATGCCAGTGTAACAAAGCTGTAATAAAACAGGTCTGAAAAACTTCAAAATGCAGAACAGAAGTATCCAGAAAAATGTCCAAATAATTTCAAGCTAAAGCAAATAGAGAAATTATAAAATAAAGAGCTTGGTTGCTCCTTAAGGTCACAGCAGTTTTCCAGGAGCACAGAGCAGTCACTGCATTTCACACTGAGCTGTACTGCAGAAATCAGAAATGCACAAACCCACGCCAATTTGTAGGGAATACTTCAGAGGTGGCCCAAGGGAACTTCTGTATGTCATAAACCAAGTTCTGGGCAGCCACTGTGATTGGTTTGTCAAGATTTTGTTGTTATCAGTGATAGAGCAGTTGCATTAAAAACTTATATTAAACGAGCTTCTTTCAGTTGGGATCTCAAAGAATATTTCTGGCATTTATCATCACTGGTGACTCATTCCTGTGCTACCAAAAACTGTTTTGAAGCAAGACACTGAATAAACATTTGTCAAAATAGCATTTAAAGATGGAAAGTGGCAATAAAGTGTGTCAGAATAGACAGGGCTGTAATGGAAGGCACTTGAGGTGCCAGGGATGCTGCAAAGACTTTTTAAGTCCTGGAATTATTTCATCTCTGTTGCAGAATTAGTGAGATTCATTTATTATTTATGCTCTTACTGGCTCTGTAGGAAAACACCTCACCAATTTCTTTCTGCAGTTTTATTAAAGGTGTATGCACAAAGCACTGCAGGCCTGCATACCAATTTCTAAAGTAAGTGTTTAAGAGCATAAGAAACTCTTTTGAGCTTCAAGTAATATACAACTAAACTCCATCATAAAAAAATGTTAATTTCAAACATAATATCATCGTGGAAAGGATGGGACTGGCAAGTCTCAGGGCTTTTACCTAGAGGAGAAATTTCATGCACAGAGATGATGGCAACTTGCAGCTTCCTGTCTCTCTGTGTACCATTAGCCCTCTAGGATTGAGATTATTGTGTACTTTCCATAAGTATTCACTAGTTTTCTCTCTCTCTGCACCTCTCAAGAGGGAGGCCTCTCCCAGTTTTCATTATATGAAAGGTGCTCTTCTCAAAACTGAATGCACACAAATAACAATTCTAAACAATGTCTATCAATCCAGAATAAAAGAACAACTTCCAAGCATAAATCCTGTTATTTAATGGAAATATCTAATTTAACTATATGAAAATGAGTCCAGATGCCAAACCAATTTCACTTTACCCTCTTAATCATGCAACATAAATTCCTTCAAAAGTCATTTCCTGCTCCACCATGTCCTTGCCAGTAGCTTTTTTTAAAAAAGGACCTGGGAGTGAAGGGCTTGACTGGGCACCACTGCTTTCTCCAGGGGAAGCCCCTGGTGTGTGTGAAGGGGCAAAACACAAACACCTTGCCTTGATCCTTCAGCAGCTCCATGCCCACACAGACAAAATGCACCACATTTAGATTTATCTAAACCTTTTCCTCTAGTTCCTGTTAGAAAAGGAATTGCTTGGGGCTTTTCCACAACGAAAACCACTGCAGGTTGATTTTGGACTATTCAAAGCAATTTATCTCATCTTAGTAAAGAAACAGTAACTTTCAGCATGTTTATCTGGTTTTGCTGACTTAGAATGACTCCACATCATGCAGTGCATTCCGTGTTTTTAATGGGATCAACATCAATTTTGCCCATGGGGTGAAGACTGTTTGCAGAATGATAACATCCTGAAAATAATGTTGCACTGTGAATTAAATACATGAAAAAACTGTTCAGCTCTGGCTCAGACACCTTCTCCCACTAAAAAAAGTGTTCCTATCCTATTGATTTAGGAGAAAAAAAAGGTGTTTTTACCTTTTGGCTTGACTGCCCTTGTATTTGTATGGAAAGCCCACTACCTGTGCTGAACAGGGTGCAAAATACACTGTCTTATTTAATGTTATGTATTCCACTGCCACCAAAGACTTGAATGCCTTGGTTCATCATTCCAACTACAATTTTGGTTTGGTTTTCAGCTTTCTAAGAAAGTCCAAGAAACAGTTTTAATAATTTATATGTTATTCTTAGATGGCCCAAATGCATATTTGGCTGCCTAAATCATTTAAAGTCACACCACTCCTATCCATGTGAGAGAATTAGATGATAATTTAAGTGCCTTTTACTGAATTTGGTAACAAAACATTTTGTAATAGGTTCCTGGGTTTAAAAAGTGTCTAACAAAGTATTGAGAAAAGAAATGACAAAAATGTTGACAAACACATCAGGATACTCAATTTAAAATTTTGCATGGGAAACTAAGAAAAAAGGTCATGATTCTGAAACAAAGGAAACACCTAGGCTTACAAGGAGATAGGAATAAGTAAGAAGAAGGAACCTCCTCTACCTGGGCATCTAATGCAGTTTTTATTACTGAGTGTTACAGACTTGACACTGATTTTCTTTAACATTGCTCTTTCCATACCTTACTTCCAGATTACTGCTAATGGATTCTCTCACAACCAAGATGCCCAATTTGCAAAAGGAAGAAAGTGGGGAAAATCTCAAACTATCTACATTTCTTTTTCCCCATGTTTCTCATAAATAACAAGGATACCTTCAGTGCAAAGTCTGTTACCCCTAGTCACTGGCACCCTTTGCAGAGCTCCTGTGTTAGCAGGTCACTGGTAAAGGCATGTCTGCCCAGGGCTGTGGCACTCTCAGGTCATGGATCAGTACAGGAAGTGAAAAATTCACCTAGCAAAGGCCATTAGTGTAACAAATAGGGCTAAATAAACTGCAAGCCATACTGGAATTAAATCCTTAGGTTTATGAACTGACTTAAAGACACAATCTTCTCATTGCTAACTTGGCAGACACCATCATGGGGAGGTTCCAGACACTTCTTATGCAAGGCTGTTATGGTGCCAAGAGGCTCCAGGTGCACTCAGGTGAAGCTGTATAAGATGTTCGTGGATCCCTATATCCAGACAAGGATGGAGCCTGCAGCTAAGATGTGTGCCATATTCACCCACCACAGAAATGAGACCTAGAAAATTAAATTAAACCTGTAATGACAATAAGCTCACATTCCCGGTCAGTGCCTTGAAAGAATGAGGAGTCTCGTGGAGTAGATAGAGCCCAGAGCAGCTGGTATCATAAATTTTACTGTTCCACAGTGAGAGTGATAAATGATTTCACCAGTTCAAGCTTCACCCTCTTCCAAGGTCACTGGATTCCTCTCAGCAAAAACAATCTCTGCATTGTTGCACTCATAAAGTGAGCTCAGCAATAAAGTGCTCTGCCACATTCTACTCTGCTCTGGCTGTGCTTGGGACCAAGCCCCTGAGGATCTTGCAGAGTCATTGCTGCATTGTCCTGGCCCTCAGGAACATGGGAGGAACATGGACAGAAGCTGGGCACAGCTCAGTCCTCAGGCTTTTCTTAACAGAACACAAACAACAAGGAAGCAGAGGGAATGCCACTACAGAATGACTTGTTCTGAAGGTGAGGTTTCCAGAGGTATTTCAGTGTCTAAATATGCAAATAATCAACTTAATCTACTCTTGAAAGTCTAGCCCAGCTTTTTTTCATATTGAGTAGGATCCTAGCTTGTTTTATGTGGTTTTAACATATTCCGTGCTTTCTAAGGTAGACCACTCTGGTATACAGTTAAAGCATGATTTTACTACATTATAGTGAAAATTTCTCACTGCCTTGTCTTCAAAACCATGCAAGTTCCTTCCCAGCCCATTATTCACATATGTTTTATTTTCAGTTTCTTTTAATTTACTCTACCATATAGGCCAGATGAAGCATGAAGAAGAGATAAAGCACCAGTTTTTATGAGGTCCCTTCATGACAAAACTTACAACAGTATCACCATGACAATATAAATTTATCTTCATGGAAGTCTGGGCACACAACCCATAACAAACTTTATTTATACTTTAATCTTACTTTCTTTTTCAGCTATAAACAACAGCTGAAAATATACTGTGGAAATCAATTGACAGCAGCCGAATGAAAGGAAATTAATCAAGTGACCTAAAAAAATATTTTCTGTCTCTAGTTTCTGTCATGTAGAAGTTTTCAGTAGTAGTTAGGAAGGTTCATGGCCAAGTTACACACAAATTTCATTTATTGAGAGGATACTGGCTCTTTCTCATTGTAAAGACAGAGAAGTTGACTGCACTCAATTTTCAAATCAAAATACTTTCCGAAAACTTTGCATTATCATTAATTTAGAGCTTAGTACAGAATTCAGAAATACAAATCCATCTTCAGCACTCAGAACAGCCTTACCTGACATAGTATCAGTTATTCCTGACTTGCAATCTTCAATATGATTTAATTTAAATTTGTTTTGAGACACTGTAAGATTTCATATCAAGTACAGCAGAAACTGATGCTGGACTGGTTAACGTGAATGCAAAGCAAGTGCTATGACCACCACAGGCTTTCTTACCACACTCATCTGATAAACACGATGGAGATCTCATTTTTATATGCATTTACAAGGTGAATTAGAAAAGTAAACATTCCTATAGCTACATCTTCAATTGCATAGTTTGGACTCAAAGATAAGAGTCTTGCTTTGAAAAAATAGTACTTTGCTGAAGTCTGTCTTTCATCCAAATGATCCTTATCCCGCCTAGAATTAATAAATCTATGAAAGGCAACTCTTATCTCTTTAATAATAATTTTCTTGCAATATACTCTTAATAATGAGAAATTACATACAGCACAGCAGATAAAAAAAAAAGGTCTGCAGATTGGATTTACAATATAATAGAAGAGCCCTTCTGTGTGTCAGCATACTCTTTACTGAAAAGGTTTCCATCAATTTCATTGTGCTGATAAAGCAGATTTTTTAAAAATGATAAATGGAAAACTTTTAGGGAACTATATGCAATCTCACTCTTCTCTCCACTGCCAAAGGATATAAACCACTACTTACCATTTAAAGTGTCTCAATTAAAAAAAAAAAAAAAGCCAAAAAACTACTGCATAAAATGACTCTACAAAGTTAACTCATTTCTCTCTTTTTATGTGGATCCTAATTAGAGTTGTAACAGCTGCAAGTTGCAGGGAAACCACAAAAGACCCCAGACAGACCCTGGAGAGACTCTGGAACAATTGCTCTGGGTTGCTCCCAGATCTCTAAAGGGAGGGTCCCGGGCAAGAGGCAGCAGGGAGGTACCTGGTCCAGCTTCCAGTGGAACTCGGCGGGGCGGAAGGTGTCGGCCTGGTCGAAGTCCTTGCGCAGCAGGAACACGAGGCGGCAGTTGTGCACGTACAGCGCGTAGTGGTGCCGGTTCATCTCTGCAGGGGAACACACACCCTGCAGCACTGCTGCTCCTCACCCTGCAGCACTGCTGCTTCTCACCCTGCAGCACTGCTGCTCCTCACCCTGCAGCACTGCTGCTCCTCACACTGCAGCACTGCTGCCCCTCTCTGGGGTCTGACACACCGCCAGCACCCAGCCAAACAACCCCAAAGAACTGAGTGTTCTCATGGGTCATTATGGTCCTTGCGAGAGCACCTGCGTGAATTGTGCCGTATTGGCTTTGTTTATGGAATCATCCTGTCCCAGCTCATCAATCAAATCCAAATGCATGTTTCGTATAACTAGTTTCAGTGAAGAATTAGAACTGTTTCTCCCAATCTAAATCATGAAAAAAAATTTAACATAATTTTGTTATTTTATTAATCAATTCCTGTGAAATCTCTCTAGCTGTGTTATACCAGCTGTGTTTGAAATTTAGGTAGCCATCAGTCCCCTTAATAAGCTCTCAAGTCAGCAATGTTTAGAGTGGCACCATCTGAAATTAGTTTTTTTCTCAGACCAAATGAAATGAGAGATGGCAACACTCCACTGCTGTTGATATTCCCTTTACATAATATCTTTTCCATACACAGACTCACCTGTCTTGTCAGAGTTGCAGAGAATAGTCTCCTTCTCAGCTCTTAACCCAGGACTAGGTCCATGTTTCATCCACAGACTGATGGTGAATTGATCAGTTAAATTTTTCGGGACTATTCCATCTGGGATTTTGGCTCCTTGCTTTCCATCAAATTTAAAAATGATGTCATTGCTATCCATGAGGAGCCCAGCTGTCCAGTTGGTTGTTGTACTGGGAGATGGTAACAGGTCAATGGCACCTGAGGAAGCTCCTGCAAATCACAAATCATGAATAACATGATTAGAGACCAATGAAAAAAGCTGTAAAGATTAATTTAACATAGGCAAGGGTTCTGATTCACACTCTTTAGACTATTTTACTACCCAAATGGCCCTACCAGGTTCAAAGCCAAATCACGGAAATGTTATAAAATACCAACCATCGTAAACAAGCAAGAGTTTTCTAGATTAAATGTACTGCACAGAAAACTATAGAAAATAAAGTTCTCTCTCTCATAAATTTTCTTATTTTCTGAAATTCATTAATGTCGTTTCTTCAGCTGTTGCAAGATCTGCTAGGAGTCAAAACAAATTTTCTGCATTTATCTTCCCTCCCTGGCAGCATGAAGGTATGTGGGGATGATGTGCAGTAAAATACAGCACCGTGGGGATGAATGCAGGACAGGCCACACAGTGTCCAGCAGACAGCCATGGATATCCACAATAATGCTGGCAGGAATGTCAAGTCACAGGGGGCATTCACCCTGACCAGATAATACCACATCAGTGCTGGCTTATGGCACATATTTGATGGTTGTAACTCCATGTGTTCTTTAATGATAGACCGAGATGGAAAACTCTGTGGTGCCAAGGTCTGATAAAATAGCACTCTGTGTTTCCTTACAGCCAAACAACTGCCAGGCACTGTTAAAAACACGTAAGGAGCTACCCAGAGCATTTACCTACTGGTGAAAAACAGCGTTTAGCATTTAGGAAATACGATTCCAGGAGCAAAAAGCACAAACAATCTTTGTATTCCTGTTGCTGCTTTGTCAAGTAACAACATGGTGAGCAAACCGTGACGGCATAAAAAATCCCCTGCTAAGATATTCTGCCTTCCTTCACCATCCAAGAAGAGATAAAAGATCCCAAATCTCTGCAGGAGTGCAGAATTTTAATCCAAGAGTGTGTAGAATTGTATTATATGGACTTTAAAAAAAAAAGGATAGTAATGATTTGGAAACATTGACATTATTCTGTAACTGAATGTTTTGTATTCTTCTCTAAAATTTATTACTGTAAAATGAGACTATTTTGAAGTGATATTTTAAATATCAAACCTAACACCTTCAGGTTCATAGTTTGAGCATGGAGACAAAGTTTATTTATTTTAAAAAACTGTAATACTGGATAATACATGACACTGCATTACTTAATGCAGAGATGTTACCAACAGGAATACATCAAACTCAACTTATCCAGATGGCACAATTTGGGATAAACCTCTTTTTTTCTTCTTTAATCCAGTCACTAAAAATAAAACTAATTATACAGGACACAAGTAAAATTAGTATTTTCCCACTCATTTTCCTTCTGAGCTAATTTTTATATTTAGTTTTTTAAACTTCCAGGAGGAACAGAAATTCCTTGTACCATGGTGTCTATCAAATACATTTTTATAGGTAGTATAAAATAACTTGTATTAGGTAAATTATGAGCTCAGAGAAGCTTCACCCCTCACTATCTACTCTGGCTGCAAACATTTGGAAATATTTTTTTTTTCTATTAGAATCAATCCAAGGATACACTCCAAAATGGAATTTGCTTATGGTCAGAGTATCATAGAATGGTTTGGAGTGGAAGGGTCCTCAAGGATCACTCAGTTCCAACACCCCTGCCATAGGTGGGGCACCTTCCAGCCCCATCCAGCCTGGCCTTGAACACTTCCATTTTACTCATTAAACTCAGCAAAGTGCTCAGCTAAATGACCTCATTTGCCCAACTTCAGGTCAGGCTTGTGCAGGACCATTTGTGTAACCAACCTCAACAAGTTCCACTTCACCTGCCCATATTTGTATGGGCATTTATGGCTAAATTGGGCATCTCATCCTGTTAGTGTGTTTTAATCCTGCCCTGAGAAAAACCATTGGATTATGTGCTCGGGAGATTTGGCTGGAATAAATCACACTTTTTCTATCCTAATAAATCCAGCCAGAGTCCCAGGCTGCTCAGCTGTGTACAGAGACAGACCTGGAGCAATGCAAACAGGATTTACCTGGAGGTGTTCCCAGAACAGCCTTATCATTGGATCAGTGCTCTTCCAAAATGTAGCACCTGATGCCCTTTTCTCCCAAAAATGCTTCCAGAACTGCTGCATGAAGCTCAGTTTTGGGCCAAGACCCCTGAGGCACCTCTTGCATATGAAAGTGTTCATTTTCACAAGTGATTTATGCAGTTGGCCCCCACCTCCTCTCCCAGTCCTGCACATTTGGGCTCCAAACTCTGTGCCAGGGTAAGCACACAGTGATGGTGCTCGCTGAGCTGGACCAGACTGCTGGCTTAGCTGGAACTGAATCATCCCAATAACACCCAGCCCAAATTGTACTTCTTGATCAGATCAGCAACTTCCTTTGAGCCTCTTGCAATGCTACACCACCCAGGATAAAGGAGAGAGAGCAGGATCTTAGCTGGAGCAAGGCCTTGAGTCTGATACCCAGTGTTTCCCTGCCACATGTGAGAATTAGCAATCCCATTATTTTCTATTTTATCTACATTTAGAGGGAAAGGAAACAGCACTGGAACCATCTTTCCACAATATTTGAGGCTCCTTTACATATATTTCTTTTAGTGTGATTTATTCTGGTATGTTTTTGCAGGCTTAATAGCATCTTTCAGACAGTCTGTCCTTTTTATTATTGTCAGGTCACAAGGTGAAAGAATGCTTACTAAAATGATTTGAGGCACAACACTAATTCTTTGACTTTAAAATGACTCAAGTGTAATTTAATCATTTAAGCTGCCCACCTTGACCGTCCAAGGGAGTGCAAATCTCTGGGTTATTGAAAAGCAGACTTATACCTTCCATCATATAAAAATTGAATTTTAATTCACCGTCCTTAGCATCTGCATTCTCCAGATTTCCAACAGATAAATGAAGAAATGAGCACAGGATTTATAAACTGGATCTTTAATTATACAGAGAGAGCCTTACATTTTACATGGTGCAGATCAGTCTGTGAGTGCTCAGTTCTGCACTCTCTGCAGTCACACAGTGCTTCCACAGACAAAAAGTTCAGGGTTTTCTTGCTTTTCAAAGGATTTTATCATCCAGCCATTAGTTACAATAGGTAATTTCTGGGAGAAAACTGATTTCCAGAAATAATTTAACCTGCTTTCATGAAAGTTCTCTCTACATTAAGGATGGTAATAAATACTAAATAGCAAAGTGCAGGCCAGGCTAAATGTAATTCTCATGTAAAGCACTTTGTCACTTACAACCTTTTTATCAAAGTCCTATTACAAGTTTCTACCACGTCTGCTCTCTATGAAGATATAGAAAACCTGGACAAAAAAAAAAATCTTTCAGCAGTGAGAATTTTCCCCCTATTTACATATACACTCTTACACTCTTATCTGTTTTCTCAAGTGCTTTCCATTCTGTTCCTGCACAGATGTGCTCAGCAAAAGCTGAAGTTCAGCAGTGATGTCTGTCTACTGCTCACAGCTGCCTGCAGCCACCACAATGGCACTGACAGACCTGAGAAACTCCTCAAATTCTCTTTTTTATTCAAGTGCCAGCAGGTGAGGTAGTCAAGCCACACTCTGCAAACTGAGCCCCTTAGAGTTTGCACAACCTTCCTCAACGAAGGAATTCTATAGCTGAAGGTACCTCTTTGGAGCCCTACACTTGAAATGCTAATATTGTTGGATAAAGCTGCTATGGGTGTTTGATTTCAAGGTAATCATTTCATGGTTTAGGTCTTGTTCATAGTGAACACTGTGTGACTGCACCATTTGCAGTTCAAGTCTGTAACAGCACAAAGCAATGTTCCTTTGGCTGCCAATACAGGTTCTTAGAGGAAGCAAAAGTATATTACTTTGGCTATAACATATTTATTTTTATTAAAATTCTAGTATTTTATGAAATCAAGCCTTGCTCAGCCTCTCAGATTTAATGTCACTGAGACAATTAAGATGCATATTGGGGCAGATGGGTTCTCATCTGCTCTTCTAGAGCTCAGGCAGTTGGATAAAGACACAGAATTAAAGTCATTATTGTTTCTGTAATCCTACCTAAGCAATTTTCAAGTTGAAAACTTTCAGATTTTATGACAATGCTACTACTCCCACTCACCTTTACCTCCCTTTCTCCATCTCCACTGATAACTGATAATCACAACTGCCAACTGTTTTCCCCTGGAGATTGCTTCTCCATTTTTAATAATTTAGTACCACTGGCTGAAATTTTTCATTTACAGAAGGTATTTCTTAAAGGTTAGTGTATTGATCTTAACGTATCTGCAGCACTGCTGTGTGGTTACCAAAGCAGAGGTAAGCCTTACACCACAGCACCCCAAACCAAAACCCACAAATTTAAATGAAAAAAAAAATTGCACAATTGCTACTGTAGCTCAGACAGGAGCCAGGCAGAGAGACATTCTGGAGAAGATAGGAATCAATGTCCACACCATCAAGGCTTCAGAGGAAGACTCTAAAGGCAGGATATTAGAGGAGCAGGAGAGACAGCTGATCCCAAAAGATAAAGGCATTATTGTGTGGCCATTGCTTTGCCAGGTACAGAACCTGAAAGTCTGAAAAAAATACAGCAATATCTTCAAGTATTTAATCTTCCTTTCCAAACTGATCTGTGCCTTTTACACCAAGTTATCAAAAAGCACAAAAAGAGAGGAAAATAATTAGGAAATATTTCTTCACCAGGCCAGCACTTATCTAAAATTCATGTTTCTTAAATATTTTTGCTCAAATGCTTGCCCAAAATACCCTTATACTTTTTGTTTGTTTGTCCCCTGGCACAGCAGTGAGCAGCAGAACAGAAAGCTGAGTCAGGAGGACAAACACAACAGGGAGATTCAATTCCCTTCAAATCCTATGGTCCTCCTGTGATGGCAAATCTGCACTGGAAATCTCACTACACTGTCACACCAGTACTTGTAGCAGAGGGAAGAAAGAAGCAGAAAGAGATGTCATGAGGAAGAAAGAAAAATAGAGAAGGGAACAGGATCAGGAGAGAAAAAAAATAAAGGAAGGTGGGGACAAAGTATGAAATAGAGTGAAAACAAAAGGAAAAGAAGAATGGAGCAGCTGTCAAATATCACCACTCTCAATTTTCATTGCTACGATCCAAGGTGAACCAGCTGAGCTAAATCCAAGTGCTGCATGCTTACAGGTCACGAGGAGCTGGTGCTTTGTCTGGGAAAAAAACCATTATATCAACTGAAAACCATATTCATACCACATAATTTCTGCAGGGATTTCTCTGAGTAGGTTTCACGATCACAGCCTTTTCCAATGTAATTGGTCTGCAGTTCAATGGTGGTGTGGATTGAGGACACTGGTCCATCACAGGTTTCTAGATGGATGCTGGGAAACAAGGGGATGCTGCCAGAGCCAGGCCTGTATTCGATCCGTTTGTTCCAGTCTGGAAAAACAAACAAATAAACAACAAGATCCAGTGGTGAGTAAAAAAAGGGAAGGGAGTTATATAATTTTAAATGACATATTGTTCTCAAAAGCCACTGTCTAAGGGAAAAATAAGAGTTTCTGGACTTGGCATCAATAAGCTACTGTCCTAAAAGAATTGGATTTTGGCCCTGTTTTTCTAAGAGTGTCAGGCTCAATTAAGTAACACCACTGCTGTTTGAGTCACACAAGCATGGGCTACACACATCTCCTGACAAGAAGTGCTAATTGCTGTCAGTCTGGAGCTCTGGAGTCCATGTTCCCGTGACAGACTACAAACCAACTCTACAGGGAGAAGGTGTCTGCTGCACCCAATTTGATCAGATTTCACAGAGTTGTGATAAGAACAAAAACCTCCAAGGACCAGGCTACACACATCAGTCTAATATAACACCTCTGTAGTGCCACTTCTTTTCTTTGAACATCTTCCTAATTTTGTGAAGCATTAGTGAGAGGAAGTTCCAGCTGAAAGGACGACTCCTGCTTCCAGCCAGGTCTGACTAATCCATGCTTATGCAGATGCCTCACAGCCCACAACATTTAAACAATCCCCTGCCTTAGGCAGCCACCTGCTTGTGCCACACACCCCCCTGTGCTGCTCAACTGAAGCATTTAATGTTTGAAATCCAATTAATTATGGTTTTTGCAACATGCTTCAGAGAAAACCCAAACAAGCGGCAGTAATTACAAACATGGATTTCAGCTGTCTTTACAGCTCACATTTCCATCGAGTCACAGAATGGCTGGAGTTGCAAGGGATTCTCTTAGTCCATCCCCCTGCCATGGGCAGGGACATCTGCCACTAAACCAGGCTGCTCTAAGCCCCATCCAACCTGATCTCAGGCGAGTTGAGGGATGGGGCATCCACAGCTCTTCTGCGAAACCTCTGCCGTGCCTCAGCATCCTTATAGGAAAAAATTTCTTTCTTATATCCAATCCAAATCCAACTTAAAGCTGCTGCCTCTTGTCCTGTCACTACAGGCCTCAGTAAAATGTTCCTGTCTTTCTTATAGGCCCCTTTAAGCACTGAAAGGCCTCAGCAAGACCTCCCTGGAGCCTTCTCCACACTGAACAAGCCCAAGTCTCTGACTGTCCTTAAAGGACAGATGCTCCAGCCTTCTGGCCATGTTTATGGCCCTTTCCCTCACTGCTCTAACAAGTTCAGATCTTTCTAGGTAAAAGAAGATTTCATAAATTGAAAAGTTCTAGGTCCTGGCAGTCAACAAAATCTCCAAAAGCAAACGGACAGAGACTTATTCTTCCTAAATATCAGTGAAAGGAAAACTTAAGAGTAGATACAAATGTATATGTGCATTTAGTAGGTGATGGAGTTTGATGTTTTTTCAACATCTCATCTTCAGAAAGCTTGAAAAATGGTTCTCTTTCCCACTGTCTCAAACTGTATTAAACATTTACAAAAATATCTGAGCGTCCATGCAAACACTTTGAAGTGTAAGGCAGTCATCAGTCCAGCGTCCAGGCAAAGATGCTCTGCACTTCAAAATCTTCTTCCTGATGTAACCCAGTTGGTAATCATGCAGCATTTTGTTATCAAGAGGAAGATGAGACTTCCTGGAACATTCTGAAAGTATTTTTAGTATCTATTTTTCCTAAAATCTTTAGGACTTGTACATCACGAAGAAGACAACCATGACTACGTGACTGCCTGTGCACACATCACTGAGTTGCTATTTCAGTTGTAATTTTCAGGTAATTCAGTCCATTTGTTCCACATTAAGTTAGATTTGATCTACAGTATAGCATATTTCTCTGCAATTGTCAGCTTAAACCGTTCCATTAGAATTTCAAGTATCTTATACAGGACATCATTACAATAATAGGTTTCGGTTCCCTCTCCACTGCAGAAATTTGAGGTTAACACTTTTCCAATAGAACAAGAGCAGGAACTTCTCTCAGGTACTTCAGGTAAAAATAAAATAATTTTATACAAACTAGTAATATATTAATAACTGATCTTTATAATCTCTTATTCACCAGTTCAGGCATTATATTCCACTAGCCAAAAGGGTAACTAAAGTCATATATATATCTGAAGCCTTTCTGACTATTTCAGCAGCTTTCAGCCACATATTCATTTCTCAGCTATACCAAATGAACCAGCATTCATGCAAAATATTCATTAATGGATGTGAGATGTGACTGAATTATGAACTGCAAGGTATCTGCAGCTGCACACTCACCTCCAGCTATACAAGGAATATCCTATAAAACCCACACCATATAAAATGCCACTGCTCACAAGGAAGAATAATGGGAGCCCCCTGTTTCTGCCACAAGAACTGGAAGAGGTATTTCATTTCACAGTATTACCTTTCAGCTTGGCAGGAGTGGGAATTCGTACCCAGAGATCATAAACCCTGCACCTCCGAGAACACTCACATTAATCTCAGCCCAAAATTGTAGAACATCAACTAGACTTGAACCAGTGTCTTTGTACCTTGGTCCACTGCATCATCACAGACCAGTCCTCATCCTACCAGCACTTCCTTCCCTGGCTTAGTGCAGATTTAGGAATTCCACCAAGAAGTCCCTCTCCATGCCAAAGGCATTCCCAGGCAGGCGTGAGGCAGTATTGGAGTAGGCTACAATCCTGTGGTGGCAGAACAGTCCCTAAAGGCAGCAATAGCTCTGATAAAAAACAACAGGCTTATTTCTATAGTGCCTGCCCCCCAAAGCACTTCAGCACCCCAGAGCTGTGAAGCTGAGGCCTCTGGATCTCGCCACCAGTACAGGCAGCAAACACTGGAAAGTGCACAGAGTTGGGACAAACAACAATAACTGGAAGTAACAGTGTGAAGAAATTATTGTGAGAGTAACCAAAGAATTTAATTTTGAATGGGGTGAATATCATTATTTTGCTTTCTCCCAGAATAACATCCCACGTTGGACTTACTCCAAACATCAGCACCTTCCTTCAGGAATGTGGTGGCACTTTTCCATTTCCTCCAGAAGTGACTCAGAGGAAAAGTCTCATGTAACGTGAGTCTGCAAAGGCCTCTGAATTTAGGTATTTTCCCAATATGTTCAGATACATAATCCCACCTGAACTGGCAGGTTGCACTTCAATTAGCTAAACCCAACCAACACAGTTCCTCCTTTGACACAAACATGACACAAGTCCTGCTACAGCACCACATTACACTGCAAACTTAGGGAAGCAAACGCTGACAAGGTAGAAGATTGATCCCGGGGGAAAGTCTGAATAAAACTAGCACTGTTTAGTTCTGCAGCCTCTGTTTGGATTTTATAATTCAACAGGCTTTTGCTTGCCACTTGTGGCATAAAGCTGCTCCAGACAATGCAAGGCAGCCCTAGCTGGGCTGTCCCTACAATACAACATTAGAGTGTAAATATCACCATGTCAAGCTTGTGGTTCAGATTTCATCAATCATAAAGTGGCTACATAAACTTGGATCTGAGTTTCTGAGATACTCAAACTATCCCAAGATCAAAATGGATCAAACTTCAGTAACAGACTGAGGCTTTAAAAGTAAATCCTAATGCACTAAAAACAAATTTTCCTTTTAACAGCAGGATAATGTAAAGACTTCCCTTGATCTCTAAACTTAAGGGTTTCTGTACTGTCTTTGTGATCCATGTTTTAGATTTTAATTCATTTCTAATGCTAGGTGACACTAAGAAGGATTTAATCTGAGTTTTTCCCTTGAAGGAGATCATGCAGAGGCAGTATGATCTGATCCATGTCTCCTACATGTGTGTGGCTGTAAACTCTGATTCCATCTCATGGTGTTAAAAACTATGGCGATGTAATTAAAGATAATCGTAACACAATGAAATGCAAAACTTCTCTCCTGTTGCACTGAAGATGTGCATCTTGGCAGCTAAATATAAGATAAAATTTATGTGGTGCTGTTAGTGAGTCTCTGCAGCATCCCTACGTAATTGCTGGAACAGAAGGTTCCCAGAGCAGTGTAATTGGTATCTCTTCTGTTTCCTCTGCAGCATCCTCACATCTGTGCTGTTTACGTAGGCTGGAGACTTGGCTAAAGGTTACCCTGGTGCCTTTTTTATGTGAAATAAGATGAGTGACTTGTTAGGGAAATGATAATCAGGCCTGACTCAGTTAAAGGGTTTCCACAGCAATGAGAAAACTCAAACTAATGTCCAAAGCCCTGCTATGATACCATGGTTTGCTAAGGGATTTGAGTGCACATCTCAAAGCATAAATAAACATTCATAGACACCTCTTCCTTCTGGGGCAGGTCAGTAGTTTTAAAAAGACAAACAAAAAAGAGACAGAAATTTGTGCTTAGTACAGGACAGTGGAAGGGCTGCTGCTGCAGGAGCTGGTGAACCCTAATGGAATAACTCTTGTGCCTCACCTACCAACACTGAATATTCCATCAAGTGATACATTTTCCAGATCTAATGGTTCCTAATGATGTGAAATAAACACATCGGAATGTAAAAACCATGCCACAAAAGCACAGGTTAAGCTATTGTTTGTTGTGAGATTGCATTTGAACAACATATTGACACAGTGTCAGAGCCCCAAGGGCACTAATAAGCCCTAAGGAACCTCCACAAGTTTCACCTGGGGCCTCCATTTGACCCCCCTGGGCCTGGAGCTCTGTTTAAGCTTTGCTTGCTTTCCTTTATGAAATAACTTTGTTGTTGCCAGGTTTGGGTTAGTCACAGACTTCTAATCTCTCTACTGGAGAATCTGCAAAGAGCTTTTCAGATTCTAACAGACAGATGCTGAAACACTGCATGGAGTAGTTACCCAAATCAAAGAATTGAGTGTGTCATAGCTTGTGTGGAAAGTCTTCGATTTCTCAGCCCAGAGTCTAAGAATATGGGGAACCATTTACATGCAGAGAAAAAAAATCATAAGGAAAAGCTTCAAACCTAACTGGATATCCTGCAGTGCTTTAAATTTTGGGCAGAGGAAATGTTAATGGAACGATGCTGTCAGCTGCATCTCAGAGATAAGAAACTTCTCAATGAAACTATAATTGCCCCAGTAAAGCTCAGGAGGATCTTGCAGAGAAAATTCAAAAAAGAAAAGACTATTTTTGTAGTTGCAAATGCAGAAATGTGAACAAAGGAGTTATCTTCCATAGAGGTATATGGAAATAAGAATCTAGTTATAGAGATCTAAAATAAATGGGGGTTTTGTATCTCTTAAGATGGAAAAGACTGACTTCAGTATTTCAGTCCTCACAGATAAGCAGAACAGCCTGAAGAGAGGGCAATAATGGGTTACTCTGAAAATGTGAAGTTCATGGTACACAGGGAACTAACTGGTAATGATCCCTGTGAGTCTGCCTTGGGAGTGTTATTTGATATTTCCATTTGCAGTCTTGGCACAGGACCAGGACCATGTTAGTTACTGCTGCCAGTGAAGGGAAAAGAAGGCACTGCCACACCAGAAGTCAGTGAGAAAGAGGATATCCCAAGCACAGAATAAGGTGACCTTGAGAACTGGAGTTACAGAAACAGTGCTTAGCAGTACTGATACAAAGTGCTCAGGAACTTCAGCAAACTGCTGAGAAATCACTGAAAAACGACTAATGGAAAAAGAGCTGATTCCATTAAGACAAGAACAGCATTTCCATGAGCCACCAGTCTGATACTACCAGGCAAAAGAAAGATAGTCTTGGAATATATAAGGCACTGTTTTCAGTAAGAAACATGAAAGGACCTGGAGCACTCAGGGAAGATGTATTTAGCTATAATGCAGAACTTACTGAGGGCATATCTTAAAAATTAGATTGGAACAGGTATGACTCCTTTCTCTGAATATGTCTGGTAGTCAAAGAAAAGGAAAAACAGCATTGATACAAGTACAAAAACATGTACAAACTTATGTAAATTTTAAGCTCAAAACTCAGTAGTGCTCAGGAGTTCAGTTAATTTTCAAATGTCTGGAGTGGTTATTTAGAGTGGGTATTCTACTAAAGCGGTGCCATTCAAGTTAACAGCTGAATGTAAGTATTTCATTCTGATTACCCTGGGTGAAGGATGTATGGCTAATGCATGCACAGCAGTGCCAAGCCTAGACTGCCATAAAGACTCCCTGCTTCACAATAAATTTCATTTATAAAAATATGGCTGAATATCTTACAGCTATGACAACACAAGGATGGTGTTTTGAGCTGCTAGGTATGTGCACAAGTGTAATACAAATTGATTTATGTTTAGTGCAGAAAATACTTGGCCCCTTAAGATTGTTCCGGAAGACTGAGAATATTATCCTCATCAGCAAGGTTTCTGCACTTGACCACCCTCCTCCAAATAATCAATTGCCTTAGTAATCATACTCCTCCTTGTTAAAAGCACTGGCAGAACGAAAGCCAATATGGTTTTGGTTTTCCTCAGTAATTGGATCTTACTAGAAAGCCCCCATGAAAACCATTCTGAAGTCACTCAGCAGCTCTGCAAACAGCATCTGTGAGGAATGTTGACTCAGAAGCGAAGGAAGATCACTCTGCTACTGAAATAGAAGAATAGAATTTGCCCTTCTCTGTACAGAAGAAGGATTTTATTTCAGCAGGAAAAGCAAGCTGATCTGACTGCACACAGCCTCTGAAATGACTATTCAACCTTAAAAAGGTGGCAGGAATGTGCCTTTTGGTGGTAGCAAGGGCCCAGGTCACCTTAGTGAGCCCTACATGCCTTAGAAAAGAAATTATATGCAGTATCTTTGATACATTAACCACCTTTATTAAATATTTTTATAGTATATTAGGTGAATAAACAAAGACAAGCTTTTATTTCAGAACTATTTTTAAGCCAACACTATGTGAAAGTAATTGAATTTTTCAGGACTCTCTCTTTTAAGATTAATTTTTAAAGAACTTCTACCTTATTCTCTTGCTTGGGTAGTGGGATGTGAATGCATATGGGTTCACAGACCTCGGAAGATAAATGTAAGAAATCTTTTCAGACTGGTAGAACACTTGAGGCTGCAAGCTGTGAAATCCTGTTTTTCTATTCAGAGTCCTAATTGTTAAACTGCAGGTTAGTCACCATTGCTTATGCAAGGCCAAATGAAATTTTGCATAGAAAAAAAGTCTTCTTTCATGAGGGAAAACAATGTGCCTTTAGGGTTTTGGTCTTTGCTCCACATTCATCCCCCAGAAGCACACCCAGCCCTCCCTGTTTGCAGGGAAGCAGAGTTCTCTGACACCTTCCCAGGGTGTTCAGCTGGTTGCTTTACAGAAACTTTCCTCTTTTAGTAACAATTTCCTGTCTGAAATCAACTGCATTTTAGGGAGCAACCTCACTTGTGGTTTAATTGCCAATAATTGAGCAGACCTCTGACAGTCTCAAAACATATTTTTTAAGTTTGTGGGTTCATGATTCTGCCCTTTCTTTTTTGAGGCTAAACTCTTTTTCTCCCCACACAGTAAATTGCTCACCAGAGAGCCTGGTACAGGAATAATTGTTTTCAATTTTCTGCTATCTTGCATCTTTCAGCACCTTAGTTTATATTTAATTTCCATTTGTTATCTCACTATGGGTGGACAGTAACAATTTTGTGAAAACTGTTACTGAAAGTAGCAGAAACGTGAGGAAAGGAGATTACAAGACCATAAATGAGCTAAAAGAAACCTGGTCTAGATTGCAGGACATTCACCTCATGCTATTTAATGAAAATACTTTATGGATATTTAGTACTGTGTTGCCACAGGTCTGCCCACCCTGCTTTGAATAAGGAAGATGTAAGTTTACAGGAATCAAAGTTTGTGACATTAAAACAACTGCAGTGAAATGAACCACGCTGAAAATGAATCCACAGGAAGAAGAAGTGCAGTGTGTGCTTTGTGTCCACAGACCTGAAATCAGGCAGAGCCCTGCAGGGAGGGACAGAACCTGGGGAAGGTGTTGAAGATAACAGGTTTTTGCTTAGGATGGAAATTCCCTGATTGTGTTTATAAACATTTTAAACCAAAAATCAAAATAATTTCAACTGCAGATTGAGCCATTATGATGTCAGGAGAACCATCATCATCCAGCTTTTCTTGGTAATGTAGTCCTGTACCTGCCTGGCAAGACATGGTCACTCCATTGTTTGGAAATCAGGGACATGAAAACACAGCTGGCATGAAGAGATTTTGTAGCACAGCTCTAGAAGTCGTTTGACAAAACTCACTAATGAGAATTTCCAATTAAAATAACTGATTAGGAATTAATTCAGCTCATTGATTTATATTTTTAGCTCGCTCAGGACACAAGTAACACTCCAGAGTGGTCTGTACAGAATGGTTTGATGTCAGCTTGGGTCAAGTTTGTTTCTAAAGCAGACTCTTAATAGAGGAGGTTTGTTTGCTGAAAATGTCTGTGTGGGGATCTGGCTGCTTGTGTATTAATGTCCATCATCAGAGAGCAGGGAAGCAGCTCCTGGATTTAATGAAGACTTCAATGCTTTTAGCCCAAGGGAATATTGATTAAAGGTAAGCACCTTGGCTTGTGCAGCCTTATTTGCTCTGCCACACGTCAGTCACGTGCCACTGGCCTCGAGAAACAGGAATAATTTTGAATTGTTTTACATAAGCCTGTTCTTCCCAGCCCTGCACAGTTGAGGTTATTTGAAGGACATCTTCACTGAAATTTGCTGCACTAAAATTTGTAATACTGAATTTGCATTAGACTACTACAATCTCTATTCATGATAGTTACATAAACAAGTGCACAATATTTCAAATTACAAAAGCTATTAGGTTTTAGGAACTAAGTGCTAATGCCATAAACTGAAATTCCAAGTATTTATTTGTTCAAGATAACACTGAAGAACAAGAAAAAAAATGCCTTATTTTAGCAACATCTCTATTATAACCAAAGACTCAGAATATTCCTCTTTTCTGTCAAGAACCTCAGATTATTTTACTTCCTGTAGTCATCCAATCTTTACAAATATAGCATTATTTCAAAGAAGATGAAGCAAACCTGCTGGCTGCCCCTTGCTGGGGAGGTCACAGTGCAACAGACACAGGGAAGAAAGAACACTACAAATATCTTCCATTCCTAGTCTCCAGATCTCCTCTTTAACTACTAGAAACACTCTTGGAAACTTTTGCTTATTTGATCTTATTTTTTTCCCTAGAAACAGGTGATTTTTACAGATACAGGCTCAAACTGGAAAACAACATCACCTACATGAATTTCTCCACCTTTAAAAATAAACAGGCACTAAAAAAATCTCATTAAAAAAGTATGAATTTCTGGAAGTATTGTGTTGCAGCACACCTTCAAATTACAATTAATGACTTAGTAATTAAGAACTGAAGCCCTATCTACCCAACTGTTTACCTAAAGACCTTCTAACCCTGAGCAGGAGACATCCCCTTGCACTTGGTGCTCCTTGACCTGGGGATGTGCCAGTGAGGTGAAGCAGTCACAGGTTTCACTGATGGAAAGGTACAAATAACAAGAAAAAAGCATAAAAACCCCCTCAAACCCCAACCAAACCTGATTTGAGGTTGTTTCAATTACTTTTATTGGTTACCTGGTGTCTAAACCCACCTGTTGGGACCAGTAACAACCATCTGCCCTATAATGATGTTTGAACTACGAAGTAACTATGACAATAATGGGCAATACAAACACACCATTACTCCTTTTGCAAAACTTATTCAATCAGTAAAATACCTTCATCAAAAAAATACAGAAATGAAAAATAAATAATCAACAATTTCACCCATTTTAATACAAATCTCAAGCTAATTTGGGGGTACTTAGTTTATCTGAGATAACTCCATAAAATGGAAACAGAACATTTCTCCAGTGTAAAGAGACCATAATTAGTTTTATGGAATAAGTCATTTGAACAGTAAGATCAGTTAGAAAATGTGGAAATAGTTCATAGGTATTGTATATTTTTTAATAAAAATGGTCTTCAAAGTACTTGGGTACTAGTACATCCCAAAAGACTGAAATGTGGCTCTGCTCCAAGTGAGGGCTGTGGAAATGGAATCCTGCTATTGCAAGCTTCTCATTTTACAAAGAAAACCTTTCTTTCTTCCAAATGTCAACCTGCAAATTTACCTTTAAGTACAACAGCCAAACTCATTTTCTCCTTCTCAATCATTATGTTTAAAAATTACAGTTATGGAGGTCAAGTTAGTCCTGAATGACACCTGCATAATGTGGTCACATCTAGCTGGTTTGTCTGTAATCCAGCCCTCATTTCCATCTTAATTCCTAATAATTAGTGGCATATCTATTTTCCCAGTACATTGTCAGCTGGGGTTTTCTCCATTCCAGGCAGGGTGTAGATCCTTACAGCCTTTTTAGAATATCAATTCCTATTGAAATGTCTCAATATCAAGACAGGAATCAGCTTTAAAAATGCTTATCACTCCCAGTGAGGGTGTCTTGGCTCCTGCATGCCATGGGAGCCAATCCTGAACCTGGAAGAAGATAACCTGAACAACTCCAGCTCACATGGAGTGAGTACAAGTACAAAAGTACCTTGGCATGGTGGCTTCAAAAGCATTCTTTAAAGGAATAGTAGGAGAATGGCAAATCAGCAGCATCTTTTTTACCCTTCCAATATATACAGACTGACTTGTAAGATAACTCAGTGGACTAGAAATTTGTCTTATTTCTTTTTGTCTGGTCTGCTCTTTGTTCTGCCTAGAGAAGAAACACAGCAAATGGAAAGAAACGTGGGATTATCACCCACTTTGTTAGCAGGCTTGGAATGAGGCACAAGAAATAGCAGCAGTTTTCCACACCAATGCAATAAGCACCCTACTTTCCTTACTGCAAGGTAGAGGGAAAACACCAAAGAAAAGAGATTTAAATAAAAAATTAAAATAGATAAGCCATTAAAGCTTACCTTGCCAGCCTGGTTTGCACACTGGTTTGACGTTAACTCGTACCAGGACATCTTCTGTTGCATGTTTCTGCCCACAGTCAAAAGCTGTCACCATTATCTCATACTGGTGCTGTTTGTCATAGCTCAGTTTCTCGGTGTTCCTGATGTTACCTAGAGATTCGACACAAGAAAACATTCAGAGATTCATTTTTGGCTAAGCATACACAGACTGCAACATTTGGGTCCTGGCTCATCAAGTGCTTTGTGACTTTGAGCTTTTTAAAGCACATGGGACATCCACAGGCAGGACAGTTCTGAGGAACAGGAAGGATTTTCTTTCAATCCAGGAGAGAAATAAGAAGATTGTAGGCAAACATAAGATGGGAGGGATATAATGTGGGCATGGCTACATGAGAAAACATCTGCTCAACAACACTTTCTAAAGTAAGATGGTAAAACTAATTAGCAGTTGCATCTTGACATGTGAGCTATGTGTAGGTGTACCCTCATTTTTCACATTTTCCACAGTACATTGCTTTAACAGCCACATTCCTGAGATCCACTACTGAACCCAAGTATCTTCCTGTTCTCCCAAAAGCTATTACCCTTTAGATGAGAGACATTTTAAAAATAGGAAAAGCCCCAGAATCACCTCCTGCATTACAGTGCTTAGCAGTATTTGATATGGCAGCAGAGTTATCACATGGAAAATAAAACCCAGCAACAACGGGGTTTATCTGCTGAACCTGACACTCATATAAAGGTGACAAATTACCTGCTTTGGGAACAAAGACATCAGAACTTTCAGAAAGAAAGGAAAAGATCTTTCTCAGAGTAGTTCCTGCAAGACTGGGAGAGCACCATGCAAAATGTATGGGTTCTATGAACAAGTATTAGCACATATGAATAGCATTTTAATTCTGTCCATTCCCACTGAAATTTACTTTTTGCACAAGTTGAAACTGCAGCCTGTTTAATTTATTTCATGCTTTACTCAGGGCTGTTTGTTTTACCATTTCTTTGAATGAGGATTTTTGTTCTAGAATTCAGGAAACAAACGTACTCTGCAGCAATGCTACACATAACTACTTTCAAGAGAGGATCAGCAAAATGCAGTTGATTGTGCTAAATTTGAAATGGGCAGCCCCCATATCCTGAAATTTAGTCAAATGCAGGAAACTGATCCCTACAGATGCTGGCCAAAATCTCTTTTCTGTCAGGCACAAAACATTAGGCTTTGTTTGGGCATTGGGGTTTCATTTTTTTTCTTTTTGCTCAAATGAATGAGAGACAGGAGAAAGCAGACAAATGCAACTTCTTTTAAGAACTCTTTCACTAAAGCTCCATTAATTTGACACATGAAGACTTTTAGGACTCTGAGTCCCTGTCCCTCCCCTCTGAGCAGGGCACAAAGCAGGACGAGCCCTTCTAACACTGGGATGTCGCAAAAGAAAAAAGGAAATGAGCTGCTGAAGGCTAATGTGGAAACAGGGCAGTGTCTGCAGCCTCTGGGGTTGTCTCTCTGGGGTTCCTCACCTTGCCAGGCATTTTCAGGCCTGCCATGGACTCAGCTCTTTCATCCCCACAAGCAACTGCAACAACCACACCAACATTAGTGATTGACAAAACAATCTAATCAGACATCTTACTACCTTGGGTTGCCTGATTAGTGGCTGCCTAAGAGGTTCCAAGAAAAAACTGCCACTGTATATACTTAATTACTGATTTTATATCTGCTCAGTTCTTCTTTCCTTTCTGTACTGTATTATTTCTTACATGAATCTTTATATTTCCCCTGTTTGGTTCTCTTTGGTATTATTTTAGTCTGTGATCAGCAAAAAAAATTCTCAAGAAACCGAAATTGTCCAACTCTTCATTAGCAGATTGCTAGAATTTATGTGGCACATTAACTGTCCTACAAGATTTATAAATCATCACAACATATTTACATTTCATTTAATCTATCTTCCGAGATCTCTATTTCGTGATGGCCATTTCAGATTTGGACTACAAAGCTTCTAACTCTCAGGTGTTATTCTGGAAGGTCATTTGGATGACTTGCAGATGTTACCCAATAGTTTATTGATTTCCTAATATTTTTTTTCTCTTCTCTCTGATGCTTTATGATTCTTTGGGTTTTTATAATTTAATCAATACGATTAAAAAGTAGACACAGAAGGGAAAACTATAAACACAGACTAATTAAAGTTTTAGAGATGATAGTCTGAAAGTTTCTGTTTACATCTCACCCATACACAAAAAAATTAACAACATTAAGAAAAGAAAATTTTAATGGGAGAAGTAAGTACATTTCTACACAGTTCAAAATTAGGCCATATTTTTTTTCAGACTTCCTGAATGTCTGCCTTTTCCTGGAAATACCCAGAGCTATAACAAATTTTCAAGCAACCAAAAGCAGATCAGTGACTACAGGAATATAAAAAGTCCTTCCTGAGGACACAGACATTTGCACCTCTGTTTTTTCAAGGTCAGTTTTAGGGCTAGATGGATATAGACATCCCTCTTTTATGGCTCTTTCACCTTACTTTGGAGCAGTCACGAGAATGGGCAAAGACCTGACTGATTTAGTATGGCAATTCCCTCCTAAATTCCACAGTTACTGAGTCCATTGAAGGACTTGTCAAAAAGGTTCATTTTTAAATGATAATGGAAAGAATCTGTCACTTAATAAATATATAAATATCAAATGCAGAAGCTCAGCTATAAAGTTTGGCTTTACTTTTCTGGCAACATGGAGTTTGCAGAGCTCCTACTGCAGCTCTCGGTGCTGGAAAGGGGGGATCTTGTGAGGTCCTGTCCTAACTAGGATTTGCAACCTGATAAACCCTACAGGTCCCTATCTCATCTTCACATTGAACAGTCTGAACATGTATTTGTGAAATGCTCCCCAGAGGTGGGTGGCAAATAAGAGTCATCCCCATTTTAGAGGTGAGAATAGGTCAGAGATGTGACAGAATTCCTATCTATACCTGAGTTCTCTGATCATCTGACCACAACCCCTGACAAATTCAGCACAAGATATGTGAACAGAAATGGGTTTTGCTGGCATTACAACAGATCTGTGCATTGTGGTTCAATTTTTCTGTCACCTGAAAAAAGCCCATGCAACATTGATACAGTAACTGACCTGATTTGGATTCTCTGCTAAGGAGAAAACGAGACTAATCTGCATGCAACAGTACTTTAAAACATATTATGCCTTATACCTTTAATCACAGTTCTTTGCACAGCAAAGCATAAATTTGTCCTCTGCCTTTACATGACTGTATTTTATGACTAAGAGTTCATTACCCTCCAAGTTGGGCTCATCATATACAAGAGTGAATTTTATTAGTGCTATAGTTTCAGAACACAAAGTAATTTTATTCACAAGGAGATTGCATACCAAGGGCCAGAGTTCCCACAAGTAACTGGGGAGTTTTATATTACCTTCCCAAAGTGCCTAAGTTACAAGGACCTGTAGGAATTACCCCTGAGCTGATGCTGCTATCCATGCCCACCCACTCGAGGCAGCCTGTGCACCAACACAGCCTGCAGGGCTCTCTCTGCCTTTCTGCAAATGTGCCCCAATGCATAATATAATTTTTCAAGGCCAAAAAATGCTCCATGCATGGATGTAGGGACAGGAAATAAGTTTTACCTAACTAGACAATGACCTGAGAAAAGAAAAGGAGCTGGTGGAATAGCTTCATCTTTTTACAGACCTGTGTTTGGGGTTGGTTTCATATGTTGGTCATGAAAAAAAATCCACCATCTGGGGCAGACAGTGGCATGTTTTCCTCACAATTCACCCCCACCTTCATCTTTTGGGGCCCCCTGCAATATTTAGATTTGATTTTAAGTATCTGGTTATCCTCTGTCTGAGCAATGAAGCTTCACATGTAAGTGACTGAAAAGCATAAAAAACCCACAACCTGCAGAAGACACAAGACCCCAGATTTGTATTTCACAATGGCTAAAAAAACCTGTTAACAAAATCCTAATTAGCACAGTATTAACAGACACTCCCAGGCATCTCATATATCTATATTAACCACCCTATAGAGAGCAAAAATGGGCAAGTTTCCAAAGAACTTACACCAGAGAAAGTTTATATCAGCTGCCATAGAGAGACATCCTCAGCAGTGAAATGTATTAGAACTAAGCAACATATTTCTGTCACAAAAGTGTAGCCATTTATTGCAACTTTGTCTCTAATCCCAGTGGGTTTAAGCAATTACCATTATCTTAAAAAATTGCAAATTAGACTGCAATTACTGTTGGTTGTGGCAGCACTGTTCTTTTAGTGAACAAATAGATCAAAAATATTAATTGAATTCATGACCAAGAAACTGCAAGTATTACAACCTTATACCAATTATTCACTGCAGGCTTTAAAGTCATGTTTAAATCAATGATTTGCTCATTGCCTTTGCTGAAAAGCAGGTCCCAGGCACACGAGGACAAGGATGTAACCAAGGATTCCTGACATTTCCCATGCTTTTGATCATGTCTGTGACTGTAAAAAGACACGATCGCTCCTGAGGCAGCTGCTCTGTGTGATAGGAGCTGAAAAGGCACGAGCAGTGGAAATGACTGCTCTGTATCACACCAGTTTCAGGGTATTCTCAGTCCCTTGTATCTGCCACAAACCTGGCAGGAAATTATGAAACAACCTGTGACTTCTGTAAGTACCCACCCTCCATACAGGCAGGTCACGTGGAGCTTTGGGAAAAAAAGGATTCGGAGACATGGAGAACTTTCTTTTATGACAACACAGGAAATCTCTCAGTTAGGAAAAATCCATGGAGAGGAACAGCTTCTAGGGAATTGCTTCCAAATATCTACTTCCAAATGCCCACTTGCTGTAAAAAATCCTTTGTGCAGGTCTCTGGATTCTCAAGAATCCTCAGGATTACTGTGCCAGCTGCCCTCATTTACCCAAACACAAACATATTCCTCATGATTGCACTTCCTATACACAGCCTTGCTTCCCAGAGTGTGCTAACGAGATGGATTTTTCCCCAAAGCCATTACAATTTATTGATGTAACAGGTTATTGTCTTCTGATGCTCATCTGTGCATTGTGCAAGAACTGCACAAATACAGACGAATAATTTTTGAACAGGGTGAAGAATTTTTATAAAACATCCCAACGTGAAAATGACTGCTCAGAGAAAACAGTAGCTCCATGCGTGCTTTCAATTTACGATTTGGCCAAAAATCAGATTTAACTTCCAAACGGTACTTTCCTCCTACAAACAACATGGATTAAATGCTTCTGCTAGGAGAGATAAATCAAAGCACTGCTGGCTATGTACACAGGGTGTTTCTTCTGGGGAAAATATTTTGTATTGTCTGCAGCAAGCAGAGAATGGGAGGAAGGATCTTCCACACACTTTTCACGCAGCACAGCCACCATTCCCAAACTCAGTTCCATGTTCTATGCTGTTCCAGGAAGCTGACATACAGGGCCACCAAGGTCAAAAACTGCTGCATATGGAAAACTTAATATGGCTTATTATTTTTCCTTAAAATATAAAATATATATCTTAAAAAAACAACTAAAACAAACCAACAAACAAATTAAAAAATGACACTAATTTTCCAAAGTACGTTTTCTTCCATGCTGCAGAATAATGGATCCACTTCAGGAAGCACCACAAGTGGGTAGGTCTGTGAACCCGTGATCCTAGAAGTTTTATCAGTAAACATATGGAGAATATTGTATATTCAGGCTCTGCTTCAGGAAGTTCAGGGGAATGGGACTAGCTGTAATCCAGGGAATAAACCCTGCATTAGGGAATACATGCTGCATTGGAGAATGCCATCCCTTGGATGGGAAACAGGATCTGAGACAATTAGGAGAAGGGATTGACCAAGAATCACGTTGCCTGATGAGGTGGCCTTAATTTCCCCAGGAAATTGCTGTACCGCTTTCTGCCCCAGTCTCAGACAAAAGGGGTGGAATTTCTCAGTGTAAGAGAAGGGGGTTTCATCTCAGAGATGAGAAGGGGGTTTCTCTCTGGAGCTCACTCTCCAGGCAGGTGCTCCCTGGTGCCAGCAGGCCGTGGCAGCCCTGCAGAGAGCCCCGCTGTGCCAGCACTCACCGTTCCTGTCGATGGCGAAGGGCACGTCTGCGGTGACGATCTCGTAGTTGCAGATCTGGCTGTACTGGGGGGAGCAGTCCTCGTCTATGGCTTCCACCTGCAGGATGCTGTCGTAGATCTTCCCCTCTGTCACAGTGGCCTTGTACACGCTCTCCTTGAATGCTGGGGAGAACTCATTGACATCCTTTACCTGGATGTGGACTACTGCCCTAAAACAGGCACACAGAAGAGAAAAATTAGTTTGTCGTGACACCTCGCCAACAGTTTCTTTCACAACACTTGAAAAGACTAACAAAACACATCTAGAAAACTACACAAGCCCTTATTAAAATGAGATATCACTGAATTTTTATGTTTAATTTGCCCAATTTAGTATCTTAATGTGGTACTAGGTAAAAGCCTATTGCCATGGCTTGCAGGAAGAGGGTTTCACGGTGCTCCATATTAAAATCTGCCCCTAAAAATGAACCCCAGCAGAATGCCAACAATATCATTACAGTCTAAAGTCAGCAAAGAGAGAGGAAAAAAAATCACAGTAGTCTTACATATCCACTACCTAAAAATGGTCAGTTTACAAACATTCTTCCATATTACAGAAGGCTCTCACCTTCTGCTGATGATAATTATCTCATCCCTCAGTTAGTTACAACACTGCACATGGAACCCCTCAAAGCCTTTAGTGAGTAAACTCTAAAGGCTTTGCTTTGGAAGGATTTGCTTTCTGTTAGGTTTGATAGGCAGGGTGACAGAGGGACACAGAAGGGATGTTCTAGAGCAATGGCAGAGCCACACTAAAGGCTGGGACCCCAGACAGCATGGCTGAGCCTGTGCTACCAGACAAAGTCTGGTGGCAGTGGGCCAGATTTCATTTAGTCAAGATTAGACCAAAATTTTCCACAGGTGGATTTCTACTAGATTGTTACTGACATGAGAGGAGGGAACATAATAAAATTTCATATTCCGAAGCAAAACCTGTTTCTGTGATTTGATAGTTACCTGCTATTGCAGGCTTCTTCCTAAATCTGTATTCTTTTGAAATATCCTGAAAACTTCAGCATGCATTATACACCTAATTAAATTTTTAATTGTAATGTGTCCTGGATGAGCAAAAGGAGGAATGATTACTATAAATCATTTATTATCATGGGTCTCAGCAAAACGAACAATTTGTACAGCACTTACACATCTACGTGAGTTAAATTCATCTTTAATGACAGAGACACTGTCTGGAGCTTAGTTTTATGAATTAAAAGGGGAAAAAAGGCACTGCACCACATAAGCTAATGCAGGGAATTGGCTCCACAGTAAAAAGTACCACCTACTGACCTTCAATACACTCTTCTTTAGAGGATTTTAGTTCCTCTGAGACTCGCTGTCCAAAAGCTGAGGTCAAAGACACTCTGTTCAAACGTGACACTGCTCAGCTTATGACATACATATACTAAAAGAAGGGGATGATTCCTCTTTTCTTGCCATTTGAAATGAGATGAACAGAGAGAAAACCTATTTAAAAATTGTGACTATCAATTGAAAGCCAGCTTCTATGACCTGGATGTATTCAACGTGAAAGCAAGAATGGAAAATATACACCAAAATTGAGATGCATTTATCCACTTGAATGGGAATCCTGTCAAAAGCTTTAACTGAAACAAACAAAAAAGGAATATATTCTCTAATAGGAAAAAGGAACGAAAACATTGGTGGAATATTGCAACAATGGCTCATCTTTGTTTTATTTGCTTTCTACCTGACAATAACATAGACTGTAGAATGAATGTATGCCAAAGCAAAAATTATTTCTCCACATTTTCACCTACTTGTGAGATTTCTTCCAGTTTGTTCCAGCTGGCCCTGATCCGCAGTCATAGGCCTGGATGATGAATGTGTATTCCTTCTGCAGCTCACAGTCAATGGGACTCTTTGCTCGCAGCCGACCTTCTCCAGATGTCTTGTTCAGCACAACAGCCTCGAAGGGCATTTCTTGCCCGTGGATTTTAAAAGCACATATTTCACCTGGGAGGAACAGCACAAAACAATCATAACTGGGGGAGTCTAAGCCTTGTGCACTGGAGGGGCACCTGCAAAGTTCATTTGTGTTCCACCTGCTGCTACAGAGGGGGAAATACAGGCTCAGGCCATTATGACTCAGGTCATTATGCACGCAGAAGGGCCACTGAGCAGGTGCTTGTGCAGTGGGATGCGCTGAGGGCAGCTCCAGGCACACACCTCCCTCTTCCCCTGTCAGTACTAAATGGTTTCTGAAAGCCCCAGAGGCCATTCCATATGGTACCAACAGCAACACTCGCTCAAAAATAGTTTAGCTCAAATTAGGAGACTGTATTTATTTAAAGGAAATAGCAAAAAGAAAAATAGATAATACTTTGGAGCTGGTCTTTTTTTAACTGCTGTCGCTCCTCGAGCCACTTGAGCTGCCAGGTGGTAGCAGATGTGCAGATTCCTGCAGTTTAGTGTCCCAACAGTGGAAAAACTAATGGTGCAGAACATGGGCACATTCAAAATACATCCTGTCTTATTTACAGACATAGATCATCTTTGGAACAGAAGTAGCTGAAGGAACACAGACGAGTGTCCCTTTTGGACATCTCAGTCACCCACCCACGTTCACACTCTCATACTTGAGTGCCTTCTTGGCAGCAGCTCGCTCTGCCTCCAAACTGTTTCCTAATATAATAGATCCATAGCATCTCTCAGAGGAGTACTATAGAACAAAACAGATGATATAGCAAGGACTAAAAAAAATTGATTTGGTCACAAAAGACAACATAAAGAATCTTGTGAGAACATGAGTCTGGAAAGGGAAAAAAGACCCAGTTTCTGGTGTTCCTTTTTTTATCCTTCATATCCTTGATAGCAAGGATATGCACACTGAGTTCATTTTTAACCACTCCAGAATCCAACTTTAAAAATTAAATATTTATACAAAGACCAATGTGACTTAAATATTTTTATGACACATTAAACACATGCTCTTTTATGAGCAAGTCAGTCTCGGGACATGCATTATAGATTCAAAGCTGTCTCCCACTCACATAATCCTTTTCCATTTATTTCCAATTTACACTTGCAGCCTTTTGGAAATCTCCTTGCCAATCATATCTGAGCCAAGTGCCAAATTCTAAATTAACTCTGAATCTATGACCTCCAATTCAGGCCTGGCTCCTCTTTCTCTATTATAACATATTGTTTATTTTTGCAAAAGAGAGCAGACAGTGACTTTACATAAGTGCTGAAGTTCCTAATTCCTATTATGTGTGAAAAATAAAAATAGCAAGGGTGCATGTGCAGGGAGGGTGGGGTAGGAACACAGGATTTTTAGAATATTCCATCAACTATCATCACATAGGTTTCCCTTTACGACCACAGGAGCTGAAGCTTTGCTCAGCTACATCCACTGACTTTCAGGCAGACAAATCCCAAACTTAACAATCACAATCAATCCTATGAATGTCATTACAGGATAAGCACACAGTTGTTTCGGTAACTATGAAGCACTGAAAACGTCCAATAAGCATTTGCTTGGACAATTTCCTGATGCACCCTGACCCTCCAGGGGTGTGAAAGGGCCATGGAGTTTCCCAGGACAAAGCTGTGCTCTTTTCCAAGCTCTGCTGTTCACCCTCAGTGAGCTCAAACATTTGGGCTGCAGAAGAAGCAATGGACTTTAGCCTGAGAATCAGACTTTGAGAAACACACATCCACAAAAGCAGGCTGCACAATGGTAATGAACTGTGCACAGGGACCAAAGCACTACATTTACATTAAGAGGAGGCTGAAGAGAAGCAGCTTGTTCACCTTTAACCATGGCCTCTGATCACTGAGTTTGTATCCCACTGTTGTCACACACGACCTTTGAAATATATTATTTGAATTTCCTTGTAACTTTGAAAGAAAACATTCATCTAAAATGATATTGTGGACTTCAGTTTTATTATAATTGAATACAAAATTAACCAGTGCAAACATGGGCAGTCTAACAGAAAATACTGCTTGTTGTTCTATGCAGACTGGCCTTCACAGTTTCTTAATGAAGTTTTCCTGAGATGCACAATCCATCAACAGAAATCCTAACTTCAGTGCTTTGAGTTTATTATTTTATTGATTCACTGTTTGACTGCAAACCATACAACATTTGCAGACGTCCCAGCTATGGTTCTCAAAAAACAAAAATAGCTCCAGGCAGAAAAAGTTGTCTCATCCCTTATCTAAATATTTATCATTTTTTCCTCTCCAAAGGCAGAGCCCTAATGCAAAGCTATCATAGAAGCAGCACATGTTCCAATTAGTTCTCATCAAATATTTTAGAAGTCTCTATATCTCTCTCCTTTGTGACATACTCCAGCTTTAAATATAACTCTAATTTTGTCTCCCCATTCCCATTTGCCAAATTTAAAATAATGACAGCTGCCTGGATATGGTGACATATTTGTAAACACACTGCAAAAAACCCACATATACTTCCAGAATTTGGCTACAGCAACCTACTAATTTGAAAACAACTGAAAACGTTTTTAAAACATTTTTAAAAACTGGGTAAGAATTTTTTTCAAAAGAAGGGCTCTACTGCTGCTTCCAAAGAAATGAGTTAACACTGTCAAAAAATTTAAATGTATAGGATCATGATGTTTTTTAAAAGGTGTCTTAATGGCTGTATTGCCAGTGGAAATGATAACAGAGTTGTAAGACCTGTAACAAAGCAGAAAATTAACTGAAGTCCACTGCCACACACACACACTGACAGGGATATGGAGTTACTAAGCATTACAAATAGTGTCTTTAAAATGCAACAGATATTATTTCCCATTATTATATAGAGCTACAGGACTTTATTTCAACCCAGCTGAGATAACCCCAGACCTACACGATGCCAACGGGAATTGTGCCAAGCTTATTTTATTTACTGGGTCTTAGGTAAGTATGGTTTTGTAACTCACTGAAGGAAAAGGAGACAGAGTTTCTCCCCTACTCATGCTCACCAGTGAAGCTGCAGGACCTTGGCACCACCTTCCTCCCTTCTCCTTATTATTTCACTCTCTGAAATAATGAGAGTGCAAACTGGGACATTGTTTGTCTCCCAACAGACAACCCAGCAAAATTCTGTGTTTTGTTCTACATTCAATTTGAATGGGTTTGGGAGCAGGTGGGTGTAGGATTTTGTGATCATAGAAATGGTGGCAGCACTGAAGTGCTAAAAGAAAGGATAAGTTGGTGACACCATGTAAAGGTAGAAGCACATTCATGAGATCCTATAGCAATTGCCAGGGCAGAGGGAAAATCTCTCTTCTACCAGGCCAAGATGCACATCCTGAGAGCTTCCAGCTGCTTCCTATAAAACCTTCTGGCTGCAGGGCTGAACTCTGCTGAGAGTTTCACTTTAATACATGTTTTAACTAAACTCTGGACACATTTGTTTTTTTTTTTTTCAAATCATTCAGCCTAGTATTAGCCATAAGCACCTACTAATTTTGAAGTTTACATTCTTTTAAGCTTGAAAGCCTTGGTAGAGATCCTTATGTTACTACTGCAGGGATAATAAGGATATAATTTTCTCTGTAAAAACTGTAATAGCCTGAATAAAAGCTACTGATGGTTCATCATTTCTGAAACATAACCAACAAATTTATCCACTGTTTGGAAATTGATAAAGACAATGTTTCACAGGCAGTCACATTTACATGCGAGACATAGCGATTATAATCCTTAATCAATAAAACTGTATTACAAATTACTGCCTTTTATATGAAACACCAAATTCATGCTTCTTTCAGTAGAAATAATAGCCCTCCATGTTACTCCTTTAATAACTACACAGCCTCGTTCACTTGAAATCAATTTCAGAAGTTATTAAAAAACACTGCATGCTTATTTGGCCTTTCACAGCTCCCTTTGCGACTTGCTCGGCGTTCACTACACCAGGAATACTGAAGACTTCAGATGGAAAGGATCTCTGGGATCTCTGACATTTCATCACTGGCATCGATAGTGTAAAAAAGGCAACAGTTGTACGTGAATCAGGAATCACCAAATGCTGTTTCACTCAGTTGGCTGAGGTTCAGCAAGGCCAGGTGCTGGGCCTCCCCTCAACCCTGCAGTGCCCCAGCAGTGTGGCTGGAAAGTGTCCAGCAGAACAGGACCCAGGGGTGCTGCTCAACAGTGGCTGAACAGGACCCAGCTGTGCCCAGGTGGCCCAAAAGGCCAATGGCACCTGGCTCGTGCCAGCAGTGGTGTGGCCAGCAGGACCAGGGCAGTGGTTGTCCCCCTGCACTTGGCACTGCTGAGGCCACACATCAAATCCGTGCCCAGTTCTGGGTCCCTCACTGCAAGAAAGACATTGAGGGAGTGCAGTGGGTCCAGAAAGGGGAATGGAGCTGGGGAAGGGTCTGGAGCACAACTCTGATGAGCAGTGGCTGAGGGAGCTGGCGGGGCTCAGCCTGCAGTAAAGGAGGCTCAGGGGCACCTCTGGGGTGTTCCCTGAGAGGAGGGGGCAGAGGGATGACAGTGGGTCTCTTCTCCAAGGAGTGACAGCGCGAGTAAACAGTCTCGAGTCGCACCAGGGCAGGTTCAGACTGGATGTTGGGAAAAAAGTTCCAACAAGAAGTGTGGGCCAGGCACTGGCACAGGCTGCCCACACCATCACCATCCCTGGAAGCATTCAAAAGGCATGGAAATGTGGCACTCAGGGACATGGGTTAGTGATGGGCTTGGAAGTGCTGGGCTCAATGATTTTAAAGGTTTTTCCAACCTTAGTGATAACTGCATGCTTAGGCAGTCCCAGGATTCCTTACGGAATGAAGCTTATGCTCTTGTGTCCAGGACACGTCTGGGGGTGTGACGTACACACATGGATTTGTTCCTGAAACCATTTGTTAACTTCGACTACGTTCTAAAAAGATGAATTGTTTCCCTCAAGTGCCACGAAATGATGCAGCTCCACAATACAGAGATGCTACAGAAAAAGCATAGGGGTGACAAAGAGGTCACATCTCACTAAACAGCAAACAGAGCACACAAAAGTGTTCTAAAAGCTCAACAAGAAGAAAAGCTTCAATTCTATCTTGTACCTTTTAGGTAGCAGTAAATCAAACATGAAGCTCAAACCTCTAGGAAAGCAGGCTTCATTAGTTTGCTGCTGACAAAAATACTCATTTACATTCATATCCTGTTCTAATTTTATTACTCTCTAGCCTTTTATTACACTTCCATGTGTGTTTTTCTCTGACGTGCAAATCAACATAGATAATCCTTTATTTAAAATTAAGGTTGCAGTTTTATACCTCCTGAAGTAAGCACAGAGTCCCCAAAGAGAAGAGCCCAAAGTGCCTAAGAATCAAAGCCCCAGTACCACATGGCAAATCCACTCCCACCCTGAAGCAGACAAAACCACTGTTCAGGACAGATGCATCTCAAGTTTTGATTCAAAGAAGAGACAGAAATGCCATGATCAAGGTGTTACAGAGACCTCTAAAGCTTTGCACACAAGTGACAATAACACTGCTTTCTCCTTAGGTGTGTCCTTCAAGGACTTAACTCAGCTCCATGGATCCATCAAGTCATAACAAAGGTATCTGACAGCCACCACTAACCAATCTTCTTCCTGTACTACATGCTGCCAGTAGGCTTCCAACAATTTTCCCTAAGATGTGGATTTGCTTGTGGCATGACTTTCCTCTTGCTCTAACTAAAGGTTTGTCAACAAAATTGAAGTACCCTCAGTATGAATCAAATTTGAGTCTTTTAGGCTTTACATAACACAGGCACGCTGTTCTTGGAAAATTTATCAGCAAAGATCTCTCATGGCACTTGGATGGACACCTGCAAATAGGCACCAGAGCTGGGACACTGCTCAGTTTGCTGTTTTCTCAGAAATACAGCACTGAACCACAGCATGCTGTCAATGTCAGACTTCCCAATAATGTTTTTTTTTTAGGGGTTGCTGTTCCTCTGGGTTTTTTTAATCCAGCCTTCCACAATAACAGCTGTATACAAGTTTCTCTGCTGGAATCCTGCAAACACCTCCTGCAGTGCAGAGCTGGTGACCTTTTGAGGGACTCTCACTGGGCAGGTTTACACCTTTGACAAGTTTTTCTATCACAGGCTGCAGCTACTGTTTAAATAATTACAGAATGCTTTGAAGGAGGAAAGGGCAGTTGTTTGGGAAAAGGAGGCAAAACAATAATTAGAGATATACAATATCTGTAAATATCTGTAATAGGGAAAAAAATAAGATAGCAACTACTGTATATGCTTTTCCAGCTCATTTAACTCAATGCTATTAAACTCACACTGAAATACTAAATTCCAGGAAGCAATACTGAAATCATGAACAGAGGGAAGTATTCATGGCTTAATATAATACCAAAAATTATTATTTTCTTGTATCTAATTATATGGGCAAAACGCTGTGCAAAGCAAGAGCATAAATCCACTGCTACCCTTCCTGTTCCATGCATTTGGAACTGGAAGAGGAGGAAACTGCACTTGCACTTCAAGCAATTAATTGCTGCCATAAGCTCACACCAAACGAGCCAGGCTTCACCCTCCTGCTGAAGCAGGGACCAATTGCTCAGGATAAAAAGATAGTTCTGTGGGCAGCATAAAAGCAGCAGTGATCATCTGGGTTTCCTCCTTGCTCCACAATAAGTTTCCCTACTCTACAATTTTGTTTACATAAATCTTGCTTAAAAAGTGTGATTTTCCTGGACAAACTGTGATTCTAGTGAGATATCTGACCACATTGCTCTGTTGGGATGCCCCACTGCTGAGATGCACAACACGTCCCACTCAGATCTGCACTCCAGCTCAAATGATGGAAAACTGATAGATGTTTATTTGAAAACTGCAATAAACATTGAGGTGGATTAGAAAAATAAGCAACAAGGAGATAGATGTTTGTGCACATAAAGATGTGCTTAATTAACTAGTGACTGAGCCTTTTGCAAACACCCTCTATTCTGAAAGCACAGAGATATAAAACATTGTCATTCCCTCCTCCCAGCAATCAAATCCTTACCAAATTAAAACTATTGCAAATAATTTCGAGCATTTCTTACATCTCTCTGAAATCTGCAAGATTCAAGACAGGGGGAAAAAAGCATGAAAGTGGGATTTTAAGAACAGCACCAAAAAAGCACAGTGTTATAATCAATGTGTGGAGCTCCATGCCCACCTGCACCAATGGAAGGCTTTTGTCATGTTGGAATTATCCCATGGATTGGGGAGTGCATCCAGTGTCACACTCAGCACACAGGAACAGCTGCTGCCTTTAGTTACAGTGCTGCAGGCACAGCTCAGCCTCTTTAACAGTTACATGAGCATCCCTGAGAAATACTCGCTTGGCATTTTTTTAAAATACCCCATTATAAGGAATTACTTGAAAAATTAACCCTGAAACCGTGTAGTTAAGCCTGTGGAAAAAGCAAATTAATAAAAGCACATTAATTGACATCCTCCAGCATAATTACACGGTTCCCAACCAGGTCATTTTCCGCTCTCCTTTTTCACAGGTGTCAATAACAATCACAAACACCTCTAGGGCATTGTCTCCACACACATTCCCTGCATTCTTTGGGTAGCTCTCACTCAAGGCTGCAACATCTGCAGCTGTGAGTGCAGCTTTCCTGCTGCTGCAGCAGATCAAACACCACTTTGCTTCAGACACTCCTCTTCCAGGAAACACAGAGGCCCAGATGCTCCCACTGCCCTAATTCCACGCTCATGTCTGAAAGATGGGTCACAAAGCTATTTCACCTCTAGATTAGTGAGGTCTACACTGAGAAAAATAGGAGATAACTTGCCTTACGAGGCCCTGACCCAATTTCCTGTGTCTATCCTTGAAAAAAAAAAGGTGGCCCTATTTTTAAAAGAGTGACTTAGAGGTCTCTGCACGTAAAATATTACAATGTTTGCAATAATTTCCAGCCACTAAGTATTATTGAGCAGTTAAAGAACAAATGCTAATAAAATATGTGAAAATAGCTAATGATGTGTAATGTTCCTAAGATTTTCAAATGAAATAGAGACCTAGAATTAGGAATGTTGTCTAGCAAATATATATTGCTTACAGAATTCCCTCAGTCCTGCAGGCAAACCTAACAGAAATATTTCCTGCAGCAGGATAGGTGCTCTAACATGACCTGTGAGATTTGGCTCCCTTGCGAGATACACAGAGATAAATAAGAAAATGAACATCACCATGTCACACTCAGAGTAGAAAATCAGCAGCTGTTTAGTCTGCAGAGGACTCAGCAGACTGACAGAAAACCTTACTTTTTAATTAAACTACTTTCCCTAGGGCCCTATATCAAGGCAGACAATTTCTGAGATAAAGCAGCTTGGAAAATGTTGAATTTATTAAAATGATTATTTCCCTGAATAATCTTAAAGGCATTGTTTTGGGGCATAGTTAGCTAATTCAAAGCACACAGTGAACAATCAATCAGTTTTTCTGTTTCTTTTCAATCAAAGGCATGAGTTAGCTCATGGGCTTTGGACTGGCTAGCACATAATTTAAACAAGAGACTCAACCATGCAAACCAGAGAGGCAAGGACCAGGAGCTAGGGATGTCCTGCAAAAATAACAACCATAAAATAATTCCAATATTATACCTTTGAATGATTGTGGAGCTTCCATAGCATTGGCAGCCTATGAAATGAGTTCAAAGGGAAAAGTATGAAGTGTGGATCTTTTCAGTGGCTTCTAAACTCCTGCTAACACACACAGCAAAACATCAGAGATGTGTGAGTTGTCTCAGGACTCTCCCACCTTTTGCCCACAAAAACACATGAGAGGCAAGGCATTGAGTAAGAGGCAGGAAAGGGATAAAGTGCTCACACATCCTCAGGTTTTCACTCAGCTATTTACTCTGCTGTGGCCTCGTCTTACAGAAGCAGATTAAATAAAAAAATTTAGGAACATTAATTTAATCTTGGCCTAGAGCCTGGACACAAGGGATTAGTCTGTGAATCCTGCAGACATGCAGCAAAGTAGAGCACTGAGTTTAATTGTTACAAGAGTACCATATGGTTCCTCCTGATCACAGCTTTTTTTCATTTGTTTTTACCTCTCCTTGCATGTCTTCAAACAATCTGAAATACTCAGCTCCTGACATAAAGCCGTAACTTGGACTGGATCTCTAGGCAGGATGAGTTACTTTGGACACAAATGCGTCTGCTACAATGCATCATCTCAAATGAAAAGTAACACAGTCAAAATTATAGCATCTGGCTTTTTATCAGAGTGGAATCACATAGTGAAGGTAACAAAATTCATCAAAAGTAAAGATAAATGCAGATTTCCCTAGAAGATCAGGTGTACTCTAAATTGTTTGGACACTTAGAATTGCTTTTCCTATTTCTAACAAAATATATTCAGTTCATCCTATTCCTCTGAGTCTCACAATCTTCTCCTCTTTTGTTCTGTTTAGTTTAATATTTCCTACCACACCTTTATAAAGAGAAGTCTCAATGCCTTTTTATACTGTGCTGGTCTCAAGCCCAAGGTTGGTCCCCACCAGCCCAACAATCCAGGAGACAGCTCCAGCCCCCAACCAGAGCTCAGCAGACAGCAAATGTCTGTGTTTTTGTGCAGAGCAGCCCTGCAGTGCTGTGTCACTCCCAGGCAGTTCAGGAGAACTGTTTTTCAGACACAGCACTCCAAGGCTCCCCAGCACAGCTCTGTGTAGAGCTGCCTTCGCCTGCTCAGGCTTAACATTTGACACACGAGAGGTGTGAGAACCTGAGCTGTGTGAGCTGACTACCTCAGTACTTCCAGCTGCCCTTGGGCAACTCCTGCTTGATGTTTGGTTCTTTATTCCCAGCTTTTCATTCTCCTGATAGCAGCACAAATGCTTGAGCAGCGCAAAATCCCAGATTTTTCTGAACCGGTAACTAATTCCTACTCAGAGTTTAGTAAGATCCTTGTCTTTCAGTGCAGGACTGCCAACCTTAACAGGTCCTGATTCATTCCACAATTCAGATGGGACTCCAGCCACCAAAACAATTCCAGAAGCACAGACCCATGGCAGGGTATTAATGATGGCAGGGAGGATTGTGCTCCTGTACATCTCTGACTGACTGCAAACATGGCTCCTTCTTGGAATGGTATGGTCAGTGGTAGCATAAAGTAACTTTTCCTGTATGGAAACTTAGATTAAGGTTTTTATACTCCCACTGACACAAAAATAACTCTAATGGATATAGGAACTGCAGCTGTGGTGAGCCTAAAGTTACAGGACAGCCATTAAGAACTCTGTTGTAAAAACAGGGGCTCTTCTAAGATTTTACACTGGGATATCTAATTCATATTAATTATTCAGCAATGCAAAGAGCTTTGTTTTCTAAACCGTGAATTCAAAGCCACAGTGAGCTCACCATGCTGGAGGTTTGTGCTTTTTATCATCTAACACACTGAAAACCCCTATTAATTTGCTGTATCTCTTAGATGTTATCCTATTTCTTGCCCTCTCGAGCAGGAGTTCCACAGAGGACAGAAATGGTGTTGTTCAGCAGCTTTGAAGATGGTGTTAGCTTTTTTCCCCAATGTGAAATTAAAAACTATTTGAAACTTTTCATGAAACTGAGCTGTGTCAAAATAGTTGTTTTTAGAGAAAGGTCAAAATCTCAATCCAGTCCTCTCAAAAACCCCCTCAGCACTGCAGAAATATCAAAAAATCCACAAAATGCTTCCACTTCAGTACAATGATTTTTTTGATAAACCATATTTTTGCCAGCTCCACTGCAAATGTTTAAAGACTTTGCTCTTTCTCTTTCTGTTCCATGTTTGCTGCCCACCTCTGGCTGTGTTAGTCTGAGAGGTGCTTGAGACTTTTAGAAAAATTACCCTTCCTTGCTTCTTCACACATGTAAGAGACTGGGGGTGCCAGTCCTGGAAACACAGACTTGTGGCACAAGTAGCACTTGTCACAGACTGCAGTGGGCCTGGGAGTTCCCCACTGGATTTAGTTCCTACTTTATGTGAGCTTGGACTTTCTAGGAATTCCTAATCACTGGATTTATTGTTCTCAAAGCATGTGTGGTCTTGCAAGCATTTCAGTGTCTGGGGATGTGACAGGGTTGTTGTTCCCTCATCTGCCTCAGATCACCCTTTGAATAAGTCCCTGGTGCAAGTGCAAAACTGAAGTCCTGAAGGAATGACAAAAACTCTAAAAATGGATTGAATTACACAGCAAACCCTTTTAATGTTTTATAACCTCAACTCCCAAGGACAGTTCTGTATCAGTTTTTTTAGCAAATGAGATACCACATTAAAAAAAAAAAAANAAAAAAAAAGCTATCTGAAAATAGAGCTGAAGTTAAAAGTACAGCCTGGATCTTGCTGATTTATTTACAAATTTTGCATTGATATCAACGGCAAAAGGCAATCCCTTGCTGAGCTCTCCTAAAATCCATAAGTGCTAAAGGCTAAATTAATCTTGGGTAACCAAAGTGCAATAAAACCAAAGGTTGTAGCACAGAAATGAACACAGATCTCACAGTTACCAGCAGCTGTTATGAGTAATATCACAGTTCTTGCTAAGAGATTATTTTTCTACTTAGTCTGTATTCCACCCCCACTTTCATTCTAGATAGTGAAGACCAAAGCTTAGTTTTTATGCTTTAGGAGCTATGGCTGAACTTCAGCTGCAATTTAATTTTTAATCTGAAATTAATGGAATGAAGGATGCAATTATTAAAACCAAACATGTGCAATATAAAGCAATAAAAAAGTAACACCATGTAAATTCCACAATAATAAATCATTCCAGCGATTCAGAAAGTGCAAATAAACATCTATGCATCTATGTAGTTCCTATTTAACTGTTCCTCAACAGTGTAAGGAAACAAATTATATTTGCAGCTACTGAAGTAAATTATAATATTAATTTGAATATATCTAGTAGGAAACATGAAGTATTTTATCAAGATGTAAAGTTATTCAAAGCCAGTTTTGTGGTTACCACTCAATAACATTTAGTGGCATTTTCATTTATGCCTTCACAAGTGGTCAAACAGAATTCGGCTGTGGCAGAACTCCTTTGTGACTGCTCAGTTCTAGCCCTGGGAAGCAAGAGCTGTGTCAACACAGTATTTAGAACAGCCATTTACAGACCTGAATTTTTGGGTGACAAATGTGTTCTTGGAAGAAGGAACCAAGTAACAACTTATCATGGCATTAGCTACAAACAGCTTCTCTACTAGCTTTTATTCCATATATTTTTGAACATTCTGATCTCATTTAAAAAGTGGCATTTTCTCTCAGGGAATGTGGTGCAAAGCTGTCTTCTAGGAATGATCAATACTGGCAGTGTTATCTGTACTGGTTGGGTTATTTCACCCCAAGTCACCCCTGCTTGCTCTGAGGACACAAATGCCACTGAGAGTCTCCTCTCCTCTTAGCCCTGCAGCACACAACTCACACTGAGTGACCAGGATCACACTTCTCCTGCCACACCATTAGCAGCCTTGTTTACTGAAAAACTCATTTCCAGATGTATTGAGCAAATGCTGATCCTTGGGAAATCACTGGAAATTGCAGGTGCTTACAAAGCCTAAAGACCAGGCTGCCTGTGATGATCATATTTGATTGAGCTAAGTAACAGAACTGTACAAGTGTCTTTAAGGGCATGTTCTGAACACAGAGGGATCAAACAGCTGTCAGGGAGAGCCCAAGGAATCTTCCTTCTCATTAAATACTTACAACATTTGTCTCTGTAAGACTGGGCTGAGTTTAGAGATGTAACAGGTAAAAAAGCTCGTGATTTGTTGCAAACTGAGCACCAAGGAAAACAATGAAACAGTGACAAAGTACTGCTTTAAGAACTCCTGGAAATGAAATACCACCGGGAAATAGCCATGCTTGTGCCAAGGCTCTTGTCTGCAGGGCAGAGCTGCATGCCATGAGATGGTGGGAGCCATCTCACCAAACCCAGCAAACACCTGGGAACAACTGGGATGCTGGACCAAAAATTGGCCACGTGCACCTCCACTTGCATCCTTGGCATGGCTCTCTGGGCAGGGTGCTCTCATGGGGACCAGAAGGAACCCAGAGAAACAGGGAGCGCTCAAGCAAGTAAATCTCACCTGAGTGAGGTTCTTCAATCACTCAAAAAATGCATTAACACCAGTTCTGTGGTTAATGAAAAATAAGCAGCCTCAACTGGCAAAAACCACAGCAACAACCCTCACCCTCCCAGTGTTGCTCCATAATCAGAACATTACAGCTGTCAAAATTACTTATCAATGACAGCTCTCTTGGCAGACTATAACTGCTTAAAGAGCCATAATAGTACAGAGATATGAAGCTGAGTAACCCTTGAAGAATTTTGAATATTATAGGTCTGATAAATTAGATGATAATGAAAGGAAAGTTATTAAAGCACTTCTCATTTTTCACAAGTTGCGATTTTCAAATTACTGAGTGTGCCAACTTTTACATCTACAAACCACATTCTGCAAAAGGGATAAAAAAAGCTTCCCAGCTGTGGCACTGCTACAAGTGTGTGTGTGATGAAGGCTGAAAGGAACACATTTTGCCCATTTCAGGTGGAGCAGCAGCTCCTTCTCCTCTTCTCCGAATTCTGGGAATTCTCAGAAGAGTGTGTGTGACTGTGCGTGCTGCAGAGAGCAGGAGGGAAAATACTAATGAAACCCAAACATACAAAAACCTCCTGGCTCGAAAGGAGATGAACCCTGGGTATCTGCCCCCGAACATCAGGGAAGTCAGGGACATCAAGGAGTGACTACAAATGTACTCATGTGCCAGGCTTGCTTGGCCTTTTGAAATGGTTTGCTTTCCCCAGTGGAAGAGGTTTGTAAACCTTCAGGTACACAAGCTGCTTACACCACTGCCCTCTGCTCTAGGCAGTCATTGCAGAGATCCCCTTCTCCCCTGTTTTTTCTTTTTGGTTTTTGGGGGAATTTTTTGGTTTAGTTTTGTGTTTGTTTGGATTTTTTGAGGGTTTTTTTCTTTGCTTGTTTGTTTTTTGTGGGATAGGGCAGCAGAAAGTGATGGGGGAAGAAGAATGAAGTGTTTTATTAAAACAACTCATGTTTCTTTTTCACAGTTTTACGTTCTGGGTAGAAGGCAACCAGGTAACAGAAGTGATAATGACTTTGTTTTTTTGTTTTAGTGATGAACTAGATGACAAACTAGATCTCTCTCATGTCAGTTTATTCCTAGCATTGTTCCACTGGCCTCAGGAAACTGTTCTCTCTTTTTATAGTTAGAAGGAAACCAAAAAAGCACAATAATGCCCAGTGACAGCTGAAAATGAGAAAATGAGGCATTCTGGGGGGGTGGGGAATTCCAGAGTATTAATGCCTTTTTCCACTGTGAACACACCAACATTTATTGTCTCAATAGGGCATATCCACTGTAAGTGTAAAAAACTGCAAGTCTGTGTAAATTCACTGGCTGTCTCAAAAGCATAACTTAGAAGTTATTGTTACTGCTACCAGTCACTAGTACTGTCACTAAATAGTGACTAGTACCAGTCACTAGATAATGATGGAAGCAAGCCTTCCAGAGAAATACCTGGGGGGTCTGTGAATGAACAGTGAGCAGGTTAACAATGAGACTGCTGCTTCCAGCCAGGGTTAATGAAGCTGAGAACTAAACCCCAGCTGACAGAGAAGTCCCTGTCCCCAGAACGGAGGGGTCAGCTGCCAGCAGGTGGAGGAGAGCGAGGCAGGAGGCAGCAGGAAGGGGCTACAGATAGACACGACATGGCCAAAGACCAGAATGCTTCTTATTCTAATCTAGGATTATTCTTGTAACAGAAGAATAACTAATCCGTGGAATTCCACACCAGGAGGGTCAGAGAGAGTCAGGTTTGTCTCCAGCAGGATGCTGTAAGAGACTGATAGCAAAGAGAGGGCAGTGACAAATCTGGTCTTGTCAAAACCTCCAGGAAATAAAGAAACCAGCAGTTTATGGTCCCAGTCCTACCTCACCTAGGTTAAACACGAGATTTAAATGCTGTTAGAGAGATCTGTCTCTTGGAAAGCACCTTTGGTGGAGGAGCTAGGGAACAAGGCATGGATGCAGCTTCTCTCTGAGCCGTCTCACCATTTTAAAGAAAACAAAGCAGCCAGATTTTCACAAGCCAGAGCCAGCAAAGCTATCAGAAATACACCATGGCAGGAATTGAACATTTATTCCATGCCCATCATGGTTTCCTGAATACAGACACACATTTTTGGAACTAGAAGTTCCTACATATACATACGTATTTTCTCTTAACTTCCATAATTTTAGCAGCCCCAGGGGTATGTGAGGCACATGGAAAGGTGGCCATTTGCCCCCACCCCCATCGAGAGGTTACCTGAGGGGCAGACTGCAGGACCTTGTCCTCAATGAGATGCAGGTTTGCCCATTCAGAACCCACACCACCCAGAACTCTCTGTCCCCCTGGGTACCACCACAAGTCTCTTGACATGAGATGCTCAGGACACTGAAAAAATTTTATATACAAAAGTACTGTGCAGGTATTACAGACATCAGCATCTGGTGAGCAAAACCTGTCAGGTTAGCAACTCTGTCCACAGAAGAGACCCCAATTTTACATGTTTTACTTCAGAAAAAGAAACTTTGCCTTTTTCCTGCAAAGTTCAGCATATTCAAAATGGAAATTGCTGAGGCACAATAAACATTAGAGCTACATCTCCAGTTTTACAACATCATTATTCACACAATGACTTTTCCTTAAAATACTCTTAAAGAAGTATCTAGGTTGATCATAAAAAATCTGTGCTATGGCCATTATATTTCTTAAACACTTATTTTTGTTGGATGTTTAAACTTGCAGTGACAACAGGATGACTAAAGGTGAAATGAATTGTGTAGCTCTGAAATTTCTTAGCTTGTCTGAAGAATTGCTTAGGGTCATCCTAGAACTGAAATATGGTTCAGTGCTTCCCTGCATGACATTTTCTAATTCTGACATGTTTAAATTTCTTTACATGACTTTGCATAAAGCAGAGCATTGTGAAAATATCTAAGCCTTCTGCTGGACACATTCACTCTCACGTTGGTAGCAGAACACAGCACTTTTCACATCATTTATGCAATGGCTGCAGTCAGAGCCAAGATCTAAAAGTAAGGAGCCAGAACTAATCCCCAAGTCCTTACACAGAGCTACCTTTTTAAGGGCTCTCATAAAAGAATATGTTGTCCTATGGCAAGTATGGGAGCACATAAAAGATTGCTCTTTCTTGTAGTCTTGCAGAGGATAAGAATGATACAGACATTATTCTCTCCTCTGGGTGAGGGACAATCAGTGACCTGGCAACCTCACTGCCTGTTAGCAAGTGAAGCTTTAATGAGGAGCGTCCTTTCTGCCTTAGAAACAAAACAAAACAAGTCCCTGCAATGAGAACAAGGATCAGAAAAATAGTTTAAAAATACAGAGGAAGGAAAAGACTAACCATTCCCACTGGACTGATTCAGTCCCAGATTCTCTGTACAACACAGTCACACGTTGATTTGTTGGTTTTTTGGTAGTTTGTTTGATATGGTGGTTGATTTGTCAGCTCATTCCTCTCTCCTCCAGCTACTTAGTTTTCTGTATCTGTTACTCCTTTGTCTGATGTCAGGCAAAGGATCAAAAGACTGACAACAAGGAAAAGAACTGGAGTGGCTGATCATACACAGTGCATGGCATCCAATTATTCCATGCAGCTTGCTTAAATTATTCAAGTCCCTCTGCTGTTGTTTATAACCTTGTGAAGCTTTCTTTCCACAACAGTTTTCTGGGAGCTGATTTAAGAGCTGTAAATACAAATAATAGGGCAATGTAGTTTAATTGAGAAGTGAGGTGATTCTTCAAAGCCTGACTTGTTACAGTATTTCATATTCAAACAGCAGAGTTCAGCCTGAATTGAATAGAAACAGTGTCCCCCATGACACAAGGCTGAATCAGATTGCAGAGGAATTTCGTTGCCTACTCCAAAATGATTTTGTTCTCCATCAGCATTAACTTAACAGCTGGACCTCACCATTACTTTTCAATCTGTTCAAGCTGACAACAGGGAAAGGTGCTAATAAAGAACAAAAAATGGGTGAAAAAACACATGGGATATAAAGCACTCACAGCTCAAAAACTTGGATTACTCATTTTCTCCTTCAACAAATCTGGCCTGCTCAGGATAAGAATCCAAGCACATTATGGCTCTGAAAATAAAAGCACCAGTTGTTTTTTCTCTCCTAAACCACCCCCCTCCAAAAAAAANATGTGAATGTAGAATGAAAAACAATTAAAGCATGCATAACATTCACAGTCAAAATCTACTGTGGAGGTAAGAAGTTTAAATAAAATGATAAATGACTTATATTACACTTTCTTTTAGAAAGTATTTTTTGTGTTGTTCTCTTACCCTCGCCTTTTATTTTTTAATATTTGTCACGGCTTAAAAAATATTTCAAATATTTTTAAACACTTGCTATCAATTTGCATTATGTCCAACAGGCCACCTCTGAATTTACAGGCTGGGTGGACACCAACACCTCTGCTTTGGGCCAACCTCCCACCTCTGGGCATTTCAGATCTGCAGACCCAAGAAGGGCTCCCCTTTCCAAAGGATTATTGTGAGAATGCATTTTAATGACTCTTGAAAATTGCTTTACAGGAAACTCTGCCAACCAAGATTTCCATCTCAGAGCAACCACCAAACAGGTTCTAAGGTAGGGATGTCATTAAAAACCTCATTTTTCTGTGTAGCACACAAAAATTCTTGACTGTATGTAGGTGTAGATCTTCCAAGAAAAAAACCACATCTCGAGGAAAGAACATCCCTCTAAAGGTTTCTTTTTAAACAACTTTCAGCTTCCAACCAGTATGGATTTAATGTTCTCTTCAATATTACCCAAGGCAGTATGAAATATATTGAGAGTTTTTCTTCAGATAGAACAGAATCATCTTCTTCAAAGAATGATTCAATTCTTTCCTCTAAATACAGTTAAAGTAGCAGTAAATGCATCTTATCAGTCCAGCTGCTCTGGATTCATTTTTCAGAATAGATTTCTGCTTACAGAGATATTTATTTTCTGGTTCTCTGTAAGTTTTCCTAGCGAACAGTTTGCAGTTTTGAATCCATTTACCCATACCAATTCCCCATAAATGACTGTCAGCAATATCTTGCAGAATAGGAAGTAAAATACAGCATCAATGACTTGAAATTAAATGAAGCCACAAGAGAAACAGTGGATTTTACCCAAATTGCTGCCACCACAACTGCATTTTAAAGCTGTTGAATGTTTCTTATTTCAGAACAACTGCTTTATTTAAAAAGAAAAAATAAAAAAACAAACCAAACTCCAAGTCTCACCTGCTGTGCTATGAAAATCTCCGGCCAGAGAAAGCATCTGAGAAAGTTACAATATTTCCCAATGACCAGGCTTCCTTAGACCCCTCATGGGATGTTGACTGGAAAGAAAGAAACCTGGTCTAGCAGGTGGTTTAACTTCTAAATGCTTCTTGGCCTTTAAGATGTATTTAGATAAAATGGGAAACAGGGATGATAAAGAATTCTTTGTCAAACAGAACCTATGATTAGAAAAAAGTACTTTTTCAGATTAGGAGTTGTTTTCATTTATTGAAAGCTAAAATGCATTTTAAACCTCTTTTGCCAATTGCCAAGTTCATTAGCTAAGGGAAAAAGGTATTCACAGGCTTAATACATAACACAAAATTTCTGTAATGCCAGTGGCCTCTCCTTTATATATGGACCATACAGTGCACACTTAAGGGTGCTATTTAAAAGAAATTACTTTAAAAAGGAAGCAAAACTTCCGAAGAGGAAGTTATGAAAATTAAAGGTAGGAAGAGAAAAAAGGAAAAGAGAAATAATAACGTATTTTATTTTTTTATTTAATTAGTATTCCACGTTGAGGAAAAAAAGATATTGGATATGCAGTGCATTAACAGAAAACTATACACAGTTTCAAAATTAAAATACGGAAAAATTAGATTTTTGCCATCACTATGCACTTCAGTCTGTACTGTAATACATATTTTAACATTTAGCTTCAAAGGAGTGTCCTTAATGGCAGCATTTCATTTTTTCATTTTTTTTTCACGAAAGACAGATGAGAACTAGATGGAATGGAAACATAATGGGAATTCTGCTATGCCAAAATATATATAATTCAATTAGCACACATGGCTGAAACCTCAAATGAAGCTAATGAATTGCAATGTCCAATATGCCTTTAAAACAATTTAAACAATGTCATTATCAATGTAATAATTAATGCTCCTAGTAATTGACAAGCTCTGCTTTTGTTTCCATTAATGTATTCACTTACTTGACAGGCTGGTTTTTAGTACAGGGAGAGTGATTTTGAGGTGTTTCCCATTAGGCAGGAAAAGGTTAAGCAGCAGAAGTACATGGACATTTAAAACCAAATTATGGTGCAGAAAATCAGTCAGTATTTGCAAACAACTGGTGTTGCTGATAACTCCACTCCACAGTTCTACCACAACTGTGCCTTGGTGGATGGCACCTGGGAATAAATCACTGCATTCTACCAACACTGAAAAAAATTTCATTAGTTTTTGTATGAGATGCTCCCCAAGAATTTACAGTGCCCAATACCCTGTGGGATACCAAACACAGTCACTTGGTCACTTTGGGGGCAGAGCCTCTAAAGGCACAGCTCCAACTCTTTCTGCCATGGCCCAACTCCCACCCATGAGATAAGAGACGCAAAGCCAAATTTAGAGATCTCATTCCATTAAACGTAGGACCACTGCTGGTTATTTTGTAGTTATTGCACATAACTACATATGTAAAATAAATGGAGTTATTTCTGCCATCCACCAGCACACACCTGGAGCGACAGCTCTGTAAACAGGGGGGACTAAACAGCAGAGATCACACAGGACCTGTGAACACACAAAATATGCAATCCATGCAGGACCTTGGAGACCTGGCCAGGCAAAAGGAGGAGGGTCAGTCACAGTTTCCTACAGCAAAGTCATTTGCTGGAGGGCCCAGCTGATCAAGGATAAAAAACCCCAGCAAAATAAAAAACCCAACGTGATGAACCTTCCCCAGCCACTTCTGTTTGCATGGAGAAAGGCAGAATAATATGGCTGCACCCCCACAGACAAAGCCAGCTTCCTTTCCATGTGAGAACATTAACTCCAAATGCCAGAAAGAAAGAGATTTCATTTGTGAATTAAGTATTCATAAACGGAATATTCATTTATTAATATAATCCATTTCTAACCATTGTACTACTGAAGAAGTAGTTTGAAAGTAGAGAAATCATCCATGAATTTTAATTAGTCTGTAGGAGTCTGGGTTTCACCATTCACCTTTTATAAACTCACACTAAGTCAGTGCTCTCTAATATGTTAGAATCCCCTGATTCAGACTCCCACAGACCAGAAAAAACCCAAAAGCCAGCCACCCTTGTGGCTTGGTTCCTGGAAGTTTCTCCAGCAGTGATTTGATGTCCCTGTGCACGGGTTAAGCATTCCAGCACGAGCTGTGAAGCAGTCCCAGGCAGGAAGCTGACCTGACCCCTGGGCAATGCCATGGGCTGTACCTGGCTCCGGGGGCAGCTCCCTGCAGCACAAAAGTACTTCCAAAGAAAAATTAACCGAAGTGAGTAGCAAGACCTCATGCACACTCTGCTCCTGCTGGGAGGAGTTGCAAGCCAGCTTCTGTTTGCCTGCATTTCTTCAGTTCCCTGGTGGGATTTTAGGCCAAAATCAGGAACAACTGTGTGGCTAAGACAAGGCAGGTCCACAAATGTTTCCCCAAAATTCCCTAGGTATGGAAATACATGGCACCCAAGCTGCCATCCTTTTTCAATTACATTACAAACCTTAATCATTGATAGGAGTTGATCTTACAAATCAGCCCTGTATTTTTAACTGAGTAACAGAGTATGTGCATATATTAACCCTAGTGGGAGAACTTCTCCATGTCTGTGTAATGCCAGGAAACATCTACCTGCTACTCATGGTAAAAGAGTTTTCTTTCCAGTAGCTCTACATAATAAATCACATTGAAATATAATTTGTTTTTAAACCTTGACAAATCTGATATATTCCCTCCATGTTGAAATATATCATCAAGAGGCCATTTGTCTTGAATAAAACTCTGTGGGGAAAAAAGGGTTATTTTAATATTTCTGGGGTCTCTGAAAATCAGTGAACACCAGAGAGTGCCCAATGCCCAGAAAGAAAAAGTGCATGGTTGTTGGAAAATAAATGTTAAGATACAGCCACACATTATGGGGAAATATTTTTCATCTGGAATTCATTAGCTCCTGACACACACTACTCATGTAATAATTTACATCTCTCTCCAGCTCCTTAAAGTAAAATCTGCAGAAATAAACCATGAACACTTTAATTGACTTTTGCGTTGCTGGCTGAGATTAAACATGAAAAGTATAATGGGAAAAATATTTAATGCAGGTAAATTGAGCATTCTAGACCAGCAGTGTCTTCCTGCAAATGCCTTTTAAAATTCAAAAATAAAAACTGAAACAATTCTTTGAAACTTTAGATATATAGATTTCACAAAAACCTCCTGAAATATTTATCTGTGCACTACTCAAAAACACATAGAACAAAGGCAACTTGCAATTTACTAGCATACTAATATATTTTTCTTTAAATACCAGGAAATCATAAGAATTATTCTGAGATGGAGTTCAGACTTTAGTTCCTATTTTCAGATTGATAAAAAGGGGCAGATAAGGAATAATCATTCTCTTCTTTCATTATACAGTCAGCTAAATGTGTAAGCAAAAACCAGCATTAGTAGCAATTTTCCCTTGCCCATAAAAGTTTTCCATGATTTTATTACAGCAGAGAACCAAAGCAAGCATTCTTTTACTTAATTAAAAGAGAGGATGAAAGAAATCTTTTGAACCAGTCGAAAAGATCTGTAAAACACTCTCACAAAACGCTGTGTGAAAACCAACGTAAAATTATCAATAACATTATTTATTTACCTCTCAAATGCGTTCCATGTCTGCAGGATTATCTGACTGAACTACCTTTATTGGTTTTTACCTTTCCTTCTCCTGCTCCTAAATCAATATGCAAATGTATTGGCATTTCTTTAGTGGGAGTGTATTTCTTGCTCCAGCACATCTGATCAGATTTGAAAGCACAGTGAAATCCGTGAAGCCAATCCCTTATTTCACTCTTACTTGTCACAATTCACTCTTACTTGTCACAAATAAATTTTAAGAGCCAGAATTTCTCTCTGAAGTGCCCTGGTGAGGTGGGAAGGCCCTGAGATGACACCAACACACAGCCCCTATTCTCACTGCCCACTCTCACCCCATGCTAACCGTGCCTCTTCCTCAGTTGTGCACAGAAAAATACTCATGGGGATGTGTTGTGAAACAGATTGTGAACTGAGCCAGGTTAAAAATAACTCTTAAAACCAATGCCAAGTCTTCACATTTTGACATAACCCTCAGGGGCTTGGAAAAGCCTTTTTAAGGCTGTTTTCGCATCCAAAACCAAGCCACCCAAGCAAAAGAAAACACTGGCTGGGCTTTGCCTTTTGTTCTTACACTCATCTGTGCTTCTGTTTTACAGACAAAGAATTATAAACTTAAGTTTGTAATCTCACTGAAGATTCTGAGATTAAATCTACATATAACTAAAGGCATAAAACCATCAGTGCCACGTCTCAGAGCTAACCTAGACTGACTTTCAATTTCCAGGCCTACGTAGACAAGTTTAGGAGTTTTTCGATGCCTTTGTATTTGGAAGGCAGTTTCCTCATTCTTTTGGTATGAACTGAGATTTGCTGTTGGTGTGTGTGGAACACAACTCCTTTTTTCAGAAAAAATTGTACTTAAATGCTCTTCCCCATGAGAGAAAAAGTGGATAATTAACTCAATGGTCGCATCATTTTATGAGCCAGAAAACGTAAAATTATCTTCTCCCTTTCTCCCTCTTGTGGAAGGGATGATGAGATGTTTTTTCACTGCTTTTCTTATAATGGTGGTCTAAAGACAAAGGGAGAGTATCCTGCAGCCCTTCTTTAGGGAGCAGAGTCAGGTGAGGAGAGCAAAAGACTGTACAGTCAATTACAGTGGGAAAAATAAGCTGAAATATAATCCACGAATGAAAAGCACTACTTGGAGCAGGAAGTTAGTGTAGTTCAAGATGACTTGGATTCACACACATGAAATGAAACCTAACTCAGAAAATATTGCTAGTTTTGAACCCCAGTCTTACTTGGGTGCATCCAGGTTAGAGAACCCCAGCTCCCTCAGCTGCTCCTCACAGGACTTACAATAATGCACCCTCTGTGACACAAGCTGTACTGCTTGGCAAGGATTTCTCCTGTTATTCATGTGTAGAACATTAAAAACATTCAAAGAAATACAGAATCACTAAAAATGAAACAAAGCATGAAATAGCAAGAGCGCACACACAAAGCTTCAACACTTTTGAGTTGTTTGTTGCTATTTTCTAACTGCCCTTAGATTTAAAGCAGCCCCAAAATGTAATTCAAGAACTATTTCCTCGGGAACAACAACAGGGGATGGGTAAAGAGGAAGAGAATAATGCTATGAGGCACCTTGTGTGCCCTGCTACAGAGAGCTGGTGTTAGGTCCAGCAGGTCCTTGCTCATCCCGAGCTGTGTGGTTTGGGAGTCCTTGTGACACACCTGGGCCAGCTGTGCACTGCTCCAGTGCTTCCCTTGAGCTCTGAAAACCCCAATCAACCCAAAACTGTCTCCTTATTTTTATTTTTTATCTTTTTTTTTTGGTATTTGTTTGTAGAGACACAAAGTATTTAAGAGAGCAATGGACTCCACAGAAAAGCAGTGGTGAGTAGATGCAAGAATACATCTGTGTGCATTTTCTGTCTCTTGTAGGTAAAAGCAACATTTAATCATAGTGATTCTGCAAGCAAAAGAAGGGCTTGTCTAAAGGCCAAAGATTCATATGATATACAAAGAATCCAAGGATGATTTCTCAGAAGTATTAAAAAGCTTAATTGGGTTCTGATGATGGAATAAGAAGTCCTTTCAACCAATTTTATAACATCAGCTCCTAGCAACCAGAGTTATTCCAACCTCACACTCCTACCTGCCAAGGCACAGATATGGGACACAATCTGTGACAAAGCTTGTAATATCCAAGCAGGAAATTGCAAAATTATGGGCAATTCACTTCCTCTGTACAAATAGCCCTACTTCCAGCACCTGCAGTTCTGAACTGCAGGGTGATAGCATGCCAAGTCTGTGTCAATCATGGGCAATTTTGGGACTAAATAAGTAACAGGGGCCCTAAAGGCAAGCAGAGGCTAAAAAGCTTAACATAGTTTTGATTTTAAATGTTAAGTCACCCAACATTTCCTTAGTGAAAAACTTCAGTAATATTTTGAAGCAGAGATATTATGCTCTTTATAAATATGTTTTTTCCTGTTGTGTCTTCCTAGTGGAAGTCATATTAGAATCCCTTGGTCCTGCATTGTCTTTCTAACCCTTAGTACTCAGAACCCAATATTAATGTATTAGCTCCCCAATGTGCGATAGAGGGAATCAAGGGTAAGACTTCCCAATTCAACCAGCAAAATGGAAGTGCACTGCTCCATTTAAGAAGCACTCTGTGCCATTCTCATTTTTCACACCAGTTAATTCTGTGACAAATGGCCCAATTTTGCAACTCACCTTTGACACCTAACAACATATACCCTTCCATCTCCAGAGTTATCAGGAGAATCTCACAGGCATTTTTTACCCTGCTATTCTTCTGTCCTTGTCCCCTTTCATCACAGATCACAAAGCAAAGATATGCTCCTTATATCAGCCTGGCTTATCTGCTCCTTTCCTAGCCTTATCTACTCCTTTTATCAGCCTGGCTAACACATCCCATCAAGTCCTTTGATGCAAATTGCCTGCTCAGCCCGAGGGGTCTCCATCTTTCCTCTCTCAGGGTAAGGACATACTACTTTTCCTTGCCTCATAAAGGATCCAGCCAAACAAAACCAATCCACATCCTCTCCATCACTTGCCTATCCATACATTTCCCTGGCTACTTGGTGGCTCTGATGATTTCATGTGTTGTTTCTTAAAGGCAAAAGTCTTCTAAAAATTCTACCCTATCTATTCCCAGAATTTACTGGGATCTCCCCAGGTCAACACATCCCTGTCCATTCAAAATGAGGAAGGTCTCAAGTCCTCATGCAATGCACCTTTGAGATTCTTCAGGCTTTCAACTTTAAGGACCTTTGCAGAATTTACACTACAACACATTCAGATTTCATAAACTTCAACATTTCCTGTGTTTGAGACATAACTCCTCTACTAACTTTTTTACAGCTGGCCAAAAAACTTCAGATATGCATCTGACTCGGCATTAAACAATACCAAATATGATCTGAAATATTATTTTATTTTAAGAAGTCATTAAGCAACATTAAAATAAACTACATTTTTCACAATGCAAAGGGTGCTGAACATATTAGTTCTGTATTTGTAAACCTAAGAGTTAAATACAAACTGAGTATGAGCTTTTTTGGCCTCAGTTTAAGGTATATATTTCATAACACTATGCTGATTGGTCTGTGAGACCAAAGACAAAACAACAGAAGGCAAATTTTCAACTAATGGACACTTTTTGCAGCAGGGTCTGGGATATGATCAAGAGAGACAATATTTGCCAAGTGCCTTACTAAACTCTTTTCAGTTTTGGTTACTTTCTTATGAAACGTATTTTCCCTAACGTTATAAAAGCATGTAGGAGGCATTATTTTCATTTTTATGTCACATCTGAAGGCTGAAAAATCTCTCTGGTTCAGCCGAAAAATAAACTCTGCTTTTTTGAGGCACGTAGCATGAAAATTCTGAAGGGACTCAATAACACAGCTGAAGTGGCTGTGCACTACAGGGGCTTGTCACAGGCCCTGCATTGTTGCAGACAGCCTTCCAGCACCCCAGAACAAAGGGGCTGCCTCCAGCACACTCTTCATGCTGCACAGGGTTCCTCCCCCTTTGGTTACCACCGTCGCACTTGTAAATTGAAAGTACCATGGTGGGGGGAAAGCAAGACAATTCAATTCTCAGCCTGCTTCGGAGCCAGCCTGGAAACAGGTGAGACTTGCTAAGGCTATACAGGCACCTCTTGCTCCCGTGTGAAGCCGTGGGGCTGTGTTAATCACAGCCCTGCCGCTGCTCTCCCAACACCGCCGGTGACACCAGGAAAGGTCTGCTGGGTGTGCAGGCTCCCTGCTTACAGCACAGCCTCATATCCCCTTCTGTCAGGGCCTGCGTGGCCCCAGTCTCTGGTTCCTGTCCTGCAGATCTTCTTTTTTCAATTCTTCATGTTGGAAAAAATAAAGCAGGACTTCTCTTTGCTATATTAGAGATTGTTTACTTTTTCTTATCAAAACCTCAGAGGCACAGGCTGTGCTGTGTCCTCCAAGAACACAAGGGCAGAATGCAATGGCTACTAGAACAGGTAGCTTTTATATCTATTATCAACCAGTTAAGAAGTTTTACGTATTGTATTTTGTTCCCAACACAACTGAATCTCCATTTTATTGATATGTCTCTTCTACACTAAATTCCCTCTGCCAATTAACAAACCACAGGAACTCGTGTCAGACAAGAAAGGAAGAGAAGGAGAAGAAAGAAGAAGGAGAAGAAGCTGACACCCTGAAATCTCCATGTTGCCTCTATATAATATATAGAGCAAAATCCAAACCTACAGCTAAACTCTCTGCGATGCAAAAACAAAAGCCTTTCTCACTTCCTGGGTGTCTGCAGTTCATCCAGAATTGAGGGGAGTTTTTCCCATGGGCTTAGATCAACAACCAAGCCATCTCGGGGTGCTCTGGGGATAAACAAAACCCCTAGAGGGGACGGAGATGTTTCCTGGCCTTCCCTGACTCCAGTACCCTTCCAAGAGACAAACATGCGGTCTGCACACCAGGGAATGCAGGAACAGTAATGCCAGTGAGATGTGGAATTTAATGTTAGGATGTACGGTGACTGTGGAGCTGAAAACTTGTCCCCACCAATCCTGCAGGGTGCATGTGTTCAGGGGTAAATGAAGCAGAAAAGGCTGCTACAGTCACTATATTTTCTGTTCTGTGCAACGGAACAGAAAATACAGATGGAGAGAAAAAGGAAAAGCTAATAGAAATGCAAACCAAAGCTTGGCACGTGAGTGTGGTTCTACAGTATGGAAAGCAGCTGGTAGACTTTCATCTGGCTTTTCATCCTACTTACTACACAGGATTTTACTCAAATTATGATCCGAATGTGGTTCTCTTAACCTCTTTTTTCAAGTTTTTAAAAAAATGTGTCAAGTTTTCACACAGATTTTATGCACAGTGGTTACACCATAAAAACATTTAGGGCTGGCTTAAAGCCAGACTTTAGGTGTCAGTCCTTGGTTTAAACTATCAACACTGCATGGGGAAAATCGACTAATTTCAATAAACAAACAAACACCACCACCATTCATTAGCCAGATGCAATTCATTCATGGAAAAAAGGAAAGATTGATGGACATTCCAACTGACATTCAAGATTTGACATATTTCCTAGTGCTTCAAGAAGGCACTTGAGATTTCCCTGAGAAGTCACCTCTCTCACTTCCCAAGTGCAGGCAAGAGGAGAGCAGTGGGCATTGTTCACCTTGACTTCAGGAAGGTTTTTCCACACTGTCTCCATAACATCCTCAATGACACACTGAGGAAGTTCAGCCCAGATAAGAACACAGCAAGGTCTATGAAAATTGAAGACAGGAGCACCTGACACACAAATACCTGAAGTGGTCACTTGAAACCTGGGATCCATCCTACACACACATTTGGCTGACATTTTGCATCACTGGGAGGAAACATCTTGACTTAGAAGAGGAATATTAAGGCACCTTAAAGGCAGTGAGAACTGGGAGAAGATAATTGAATTTTCAGGTGTGTTGAGACAACTCACTTCACTATCAGGGTAGAAATAAAATAATTAACAGGAAACTGGGAGAGAATCATGCAGAGCTGAGCAAAGGATTGAGAAAATAAATACTGCAGTGCTCAGCAGCAAGGTGTGCATGTTCATTATTTAACAGCACAATTCCTTGGAAATGCACTTTAGTTGGAAATATGAAACATGCCTTCTTGGATCTCAAATATACCAGGCTGTATGGCAATGTATATCATATACAAAATATGTGCAACTAGATATTCTGAAACTGAGCAAAAAGTGTGACCACAGAGTAATTCAACATCTCTTAAAACACAAAAATATCTTCCTCAAGAGGCAAAAAATACTTACTGTTTTAAAGGATGAACAGGAGGACAAAGCATCTCCATGTTATTAAGAATTTTTATGGAGTTTTGCACATTTAAATTATGTTACCAGTAGAATGGTTGCTTTCCAGTAGAATCAGACTAACATCTACTCATTCCAAACCAAGAGAAAAAATAATTTTCCTGTTTTTGACATAAAAAATAAGAAGGCAATTTTGTCAACTCTTATGAAAAAGTGGATCTGAGGGGAGGTAAAATTGCGTGAAATAGCAAACAGTTTTGTGGGTAAAAAAACCTCAAAGAAACATTTTGAGTAGTTTCACAGAGCTCTGATGAAAACCATAATGAAAGAAAATGAAGGCAGACACTACAGAACGGAGTTATCAAAAATCTGGATGAAAGCACGTTATTGTCTCTTTGTTACTGCTCTCTGAGGAAGGAGAGCATGCATTTTCCAGAATGAGGGGCATTGGAGATCCTGCTTTGGGGACTCGGATGTCATTTGGAATGACTCTGAAAAAGCATGTGTAAAACAAGTAAGATATCAGACTGAGAAACAACAGAGGCACCCCTCTAATGACGGATTTCAAAGCACTTTGTTCAGCCCTGGTGAACAACTGTGTGTGTGTGGAACAAGATATTGTCTGTAGCAATTTGGCAATTGTCTCTCCTGGATCTCTGCAGAGAGGCTAAAATATAGGTTATGTGGTTTTTTTCAAACATGCTCTAGGAAAAGCACAGGGCCTGCTTTTACTTCTTTCTACCAAAAATATGCTTAGAACACATTCTGCAGGAGTATGTTTTGAAGATACTGCTGTGCTCCTTCTTTCTTTGGCATCTCTTTAATGAAGTATTTCTGTTAGGCAGGGAACTCATTCTGCTAAATAATTAACATTTACCATGAAAGCTACAACAAAAATATTACACAGGTTTCTGCTCTGGTGTTAGGTGCATTTTACTAATTTCTTCCCCTTGTTGGTAAGCTATGTCACTTCGTATAGCATTTGACAATATGCAAATGTTTTAGAGTGCAGGAAAATCAACTGGCTGCTGGAAGCTCACATCTTTTTTCTCCCTGACCTTTTATTGTGTGCTATCTCCAGTAAAACAGTGACACCAACGCATTTTTAATCTTCTACCCTACAAGGCCAGCAATGAACACTTTTCATGCCATGGATGTGCACACTTGGGCTTGCTCTTTTCCTCTCTAGAAAGCTTGGAGATGCAGAAGAGCCTTTATGCTTTCAGCCACCAAAGAGGTGTCTCATTTCTGTCTACCCTTAAACATGAATATGTTTGTTAGGCTGTAAGTCTGCAAGCTCAGACACTGTTTTGTAATGCACAGTCAGTGTATACAGAGCACCGAACACTCTGCAAATGTAATCCAGCAATTTATTATATTGAAATATCAGAATATTTCAAAGAGATGCAGCTTCTCACACACAGAGAGAGCCCCTCCATGTTGTGTTTATGTCCAATTCATAAATACATGTCTGAGGCAGGGAGCTGCAAAGGCCTAGAGCACTTTCAAAGATGACGCTGGCAAATGGGGAGGCAGCAGCAGCAAGGCAGCTTTCCCTCGTGCTCAGAAATAACTTGATAAATGCTTTTCAGTCACTTCCAGAACCTTTGTTTCTTATTGCTCTTGAGAAGAGAGACTGGGCTCCAGAAACAGAAGTAACTAACTCCAGAGTGCTTGTCTGCCTGCTGGGTTAGAAGCCCTGCCACATGGTGGGGCCTACTGTGCCCTCATGACCTGTGCCCCCTCCCCAGGGCAGGGTGAACACAAGGTGCACCTCCCTTTCTCACACACAAAAATGCCTCTATGATGCTTTAACACCATCCAGCTTTACCTGTCAGAAACAGGGATCAAGTGCTACTCAGAGTAAATTTAGCACTCTCAGGAAGAGTTGTCCTCTCCTATCTGCTGCCAGCAAAACCTCTTGTGTTGCTACCATCCTGTTATTCGAGTATTGTTTTATTAGACATGAATGCTTTTCAAGCAAGTAAGGCTGATTCATCAAGAGTTATGTTGAGCAAATACTGCAGAAGACAATCCTGTGGTAAATTATCGTACAGAAGAAAACAAGATCCAGTCAACAAGATTAAAGTTACAAATAACTGCTAATGAGAGTCCATAACTCAGGATCTCTCCTCCTCTCCTCTGTTCCAATACATTCTTACAGGAACATGGCATTTTGGATGCTGTTTCAGCACATAAATATCTGAAGTACATCTCTGCTCACTATCACCTGCAGTCAATCACTGTATTCTGTGTGTTCACCCATTATTTAATTTAATTACCTTTTTAATGGCCTCTCTATGCAGAAAGAGGAAATTACACCATCAAAGGAAAAACAAAAGCCTACTTGAACATAAGTAATTATCTAATGAAGACACAAGTTTTAGCTCATGAATGTAAGTAATCCCATAGCTGTCATTTATTTGAAAAGAGAATGAAAATAGTACTTGGTTTTCTTCCTTTATGACTATGTTATTTTAAACATTTAAATGAAACAGAATCTCATCCTATTTCTCTACACAAAGGAACACTGTCGCCATTTCCAAGCATATATAAATATGATTTCCAGCTGTTTCTCATGTGCTATTTAAAGTCAATCCACTAATCTCCTTGGTACAACAGATAAACTTATTAAAGTATGTTAAGGTTTGAAATCTTGGATATTGTACCTTATGCAAGGCTAAAACTAGGTCTAAAAATAAGGCAAGTTTTCCATATAAATGAAAAGAATCAAACATATTAGAAGAAAATGTATCAGACAAACAAAGTCCCTGAAATAAGCAGAAGACTCAAATGAGCAGGAAATCAGTAGACTGATTAGGACACTTGCTTAGTGAAATGTGTTTTCTTATTTACATTTTCTAATTAAGTCTAAAATAGTAACTTGCATTCTGTGAGTTTCTAGTTGTAGCATTACTAGGAAATAATAATTGAATTTTTGAAAAAATTGTAGAAGAAAGAACCATTGAGAAAAATTGTACCAATTCTTTAGGTACACAGAATAAAAACCCCTTTCTATTAGAACTATCCTTTCTTCCTCTTAAATGTCTAAGAAATACCCAGAGTGAACAACTCCAAAAGAATCCACCCTTACCAAAACTATGTGCAGTGTCCCACATGATGAAAACATAACTGAGTATTGCTACATTCACTTCCACTTCAGTTCATCAGTAATTCAAATGCTTCCATCAGTGTCAAAGGACCAATTAAGCCAACTTTAGACAGTTTAATTGACCCCCTCGCACACTCTTGTGAAAGAAAAGGACACATCCAAACATCTGAGCAGGAGTTAAGAAGCAGAGTCCCCAACGACTGTGACGCCTTTGTGCTGAGGGACACACAGCTAATGGCTCCAGGAGAGGAATAATTACTCTGAATCAACTTTTGAAGATAAACTGATGGCAAATCTATACAAGCCCAGGACGTGGGGAGGTGAATCAAACACACTCAGGGGGGTACAGTCGATAGCATCCAACTGCCTGGCTGATGGCTGCTTGTTAGAGCACACAGGAAATAAACACACAGCCAACTTCTCTGAGCTCCACATGATGCAAGTTCTGCTTTGCACAGGGAGGCTTCATGCAGGAACCCTGCTGTTAGCACATACTCCAGAGAACAGCAGTGACAGGCACACAATCACCTCAGACACCCCCAAATATGCCCAAATTGTGCACACTGCCCATTGAGCTGCTTGTGACTGGGGATGGGAGATGAATGACAGCAAAGGCTGCTGAATGGGATGTGCACAGCACAGGACAAAGAGAAAATGATCTTCAGCAACATCAGGGATGCACCCAAGCTTAAAAGTTATTAATATAATCCTACATATAAATACACTAACTCTTCCACTGCATGCTGCTACAGCAACTAATGAAACCACTCTGGAAGTACTTCCTTCTTACTAGATGCCTATATGGACAAAAACCTGGACTTTACTGTTCCACCACTACTGCCTTCATATTGTTTTTACACATCCTCACTATAACTAGTGAGAAAAGAATGGATTTTTACAGACCAATTCACAAACACCCTGAAACTCTTCAATTATTTAAACTATCAGAGAAGTGACCTTAAGTTGTACTCCCCTAGTGAAACATTTATTTTGTAAAGTCTGTGTATGTGTACCCACTAAAAAGCGTCTGATAACCAAAAAGTAAATTGATAAAAGGAACAAGACAAAAATGAAAACACAAAACTAACTGATTTTAATAACATTACACATTAGATTGAAATCCTCAGTGTAAGGAAATTCACAGAAAAGATTGACACTGTTGCTTCAGATGATGTCATTGAATAAATTCTCTGCATTTTTTTTTTTAGGCTATTTTTACCTTTTGGTGCAGACAATATAAAGCTCACATATTATATATTTTTTTATTCTGCTGCTTCAATTCCCAGTTGGAGTTAGGAAACTTGTGAGGTATTAATGCATGGCAATTTCTACCCACTGCCGGAAGTTACCAAGGATGTGGAGCTATTGAGTAGCATGGAATTCATAAATGTGGCCTGAAAAGCAAATCTGAGCAAACTCCAATTATTGTGTTAATGTGTCTCAGCGGAGCACAGCATTTCCCACAAAATCCTATTAACAAAATCTCCATAACAGCATTAAACACAACATGCCATGCTGCTGGGAATGCTCTTCCAGCTTCCTGCACGTCCAGGCTGTAAACTCCTTGGATCCCTGGAACCAAACTCCCCCTTCATCTTTGCCATGTGGGTATGAGAAGATGAGAAGGATGACCAGCTCGTTAAGACTGGGAATTAATTTTATGGCTTTTTTTCCTACAGCTATTTCTTTTCAAGAGTCTGCTCTAATAAAAAGGCACCTCAGACACACCTCACACACTGTGAGGGCTCTGAAGGAGCTTAACAGAAAGGGATCAGGTGTGTAGAGAGCTGGGCAGCTCAGAGCTCCCATCCCAGGAGATCTGGTGCCACCCTCTTGGGCAGCTCTGAAAGCATCCAGTGAGGGAACTGCACAGCTTTCCTGCAGGAAAGGAGTCAGGCCACAACAAAACATGCTTCAGTGTGCAGGCTATCCCAGATCCCAACTTTCTCCAGCAGCTTTTTGCTTTTTCTGCGAAAAACAGTTTCAAAAGTCAAATATTTAAGCTTGTGTAGGCAGTAAGGGTATTGTAGGTAATATGAATTTACACAACCTGCTTTTTCATCAGGTTTTTAACTCCTACATATTTGAAAAAAACAGGACCTATAAATGCTACAAGTCAAATAGAAATCAAGTTAGGTAGGTTTTTAAGTAGTCTGGTGAACACTGAGCCCAAGATGCCATCTGATAACAATTTGTGCAATTTATTTTTTCTGCCTATTACCCTGACTGGAATGCATAGAATTTATTCTGCTTTCTAGCATGAACTGGCCAGGGCAAGACAGACCAGAAGAGCAATTATAGTCATTTGTTATAATTAGAAAATTGAGGCAAGAAAACCAAGTCTAGAGGTTTGTTTGGTTCAGGCTAAGAGAATGCTTCCTTCTCTTGCCTAAAGGGAGAGGCGTAATTGTCAGGAAAAGACAAAAATAAAGAGACAAAAGACATCCTTTTGAAAAGCACTGACAATAAAGCAAGTTAGAGTCCCACGGGGAGCTGTGCACCAAGAGAGAAGGGAAGATGCATGGCCACAGGCCCTGGGTCACGAGGAGAAGTCTTCATCTTCTCTTTGCCTGCCCGAGACTGATGTGTCCTATAAGCCTCCAAATGAAGATGAATTAGAGACGGGTCCTGAGTCTGGGAGTTTGTGTTCCAGCAATTCCAATTCTTCTGCTCTTTCCTGTTCCAGTCCAAGCTCACCAAATCACACAGATATTTGTGTGTTTACAGATACTTCCCACAGGTATTTGTGTGTTTACACACACCACCCATGGGCCCAAAGCAGCAATCTCCCACTAAATTTAAATCGAGTCCCAGTGACATAAGCCAGCAAACCATCCCATGAAGCTGCATCAATCAACCCCCCTGGGAGCAAACCTGCTGTGTTTGTACACATCAGGTCGAGACTGGACAAGAGTTTGCCCACTCACATTGAAACCTGGAAAATGAAAGGAACAATTATCACAAATAAATTTCCCTAGCTCATCCTTGGAGTCATTTATTTGCAGCTTTTAAGTTTGAAAAGGTGGCCAAGTGGAAGAACTGGTGGTGGTTTTTGGGGTATTTTTTGCAGAAGATGAAAACAGTTAAATTACATTTAAATTGCTGTGAAGATTAAAAATCCATAGCTCTTGTGTAATAAAAGTTTACCTAGAAAGAACTTTGCCTTTTAGTTTACAAGTGTGCAGTGAGGTTTCTTTCAAAAGCTTCTTAACTAAATTGTTTTGAACAGTACCACTGTAATACATACTTTTATATCTAGAAATCAAACTTGCAGAGATCAAGATTACTTAAAATATAATTCTGCAAGGTCATAAACCCTTCTAAATATAGCCATAAAATCAATTTTACTGTCAAATAAAGGAATCAAGACTATATAATTTCATTTGACTTGTGACTCCAGGTACATCAGCACACTGCTGCTTGTGTGAATTCATGAATGACACAGGAGCTGTGACAATTGCACACATATTTCCCTTACATGCTAAGTAAACCAAGAATTACATTATTTACCCCTCTGAAGCAAATTCAGACATTCGCATTTTAAGTGATAGAAAAGTACTTCTGGAAGTAATTTTTTTTCTTTATTTTCTTCACTTTTACAAAGCATCTTCCAGGATTTCTGGTTTGTCATTGGTTCCCACTACAGGGATCTTAGCATACCCTAAATGGATCCTTCCCAAGGAGGACCATTGGGAGCAAACTCTCTGAGCACAATCAAATAAAATGCTCGATTTCATACAAAGTAAACAAAAGCTATTTTAAAGGAAAGGGGATCTAGAAAAATACAATATAACCCCATAGTCTGCAATACAAACAATGGAGCTTTGACATGAAGCAAAGAGAATTATTTCTCCAGACAGATGTGATTAGGAAGGAAGTTAAAAAGTCAAAGAAAGCAAGCTCAGACTGTGTGACACTGGACTGCAAAGGCTTTAAGGTGCAGAGTGGGAGGAGGATGGAAAAAAATCTCAAACTAGTAAAGAAAAACATCCAGTGTACAATTTGTAGCAATAAAATGAATAAATAAATGCTAAACCATGCTATCATCAGCATTAAAAAGGTCCTCACAGCATCCACCTGTATTCCCTCAAAGGCAGAACTTAGATGTTGCTCATTCATCCCTGATTCCAAAGACAAAGCCTTCAGTATTTTCTCTTTCATTAATCCTTGTAATATTTTTTCCTTTTCATTCAGCCTGCAGATGTACGCTTTGGGAATAGGCTGTCAAAAAGCAACTCCCTAATTCATTATATACTGCAGAAAGAAAAGACAACCTCAACATTTGCAATTTCCACGTGCTAAAAGGTTTTCCATTTTAATCATGTCAGGCTGGATGAATGGAATTCAAATGGAGAAAATCAGGCTATATTTGGGCAGTTGTACATTTAGATTTTTGCTTTTGAGTTATGTCCTGAAATAGTGAGGGAATTTGTCTGATTTATTCACACACCCACTCCCAAAACCACAAAACAGAAGGTGGCAGCATTTCAGGGGAAAAGAAAAACAGAGACTTTAGAAACTCAAAATGTATCTTGTTTCTTTGACACCAAGATTACTTAAAGAAAATACCTCAACAGAGCTCAGCTAGGGCTTCCTACTAATCTTTTGACCATTTGGAAATTCTGGCAACAGTGTGAGAATAACAGATGACCTTTAATTCCAAAGGAGATTTTCCTTCAGTCTTTAGCAGCATCATGCAATGTAGAAGTACAGGTCTGCTGAAAAGCTCCTGGGAATAAAAACCATCTTTTCCTTTATATTTTATAATGACTGAAGCCTGGTTTAATCCAGGGCCATTTCAGAAAGGACATTTCCTTGACTAAAAACAATCCACAACAAAACAAGAGAAAGAGCCGTGAGTGACATGGCAGAAAAAAAAAAATAACCAAACCCAAGGTTAAACAGATTATGAGTTTTATAGGCATGGAGAAAAGTAATAGAATTTTTATCTTGCATTAAGGGGAAGAAAAAGCATCAGCAATAGAGGGAACAGAAAGGCATATTTTACAGCCTGAATAAACTTACTGTAAATCACACCAAATATAATAGAACTTATTTTTTAAACTCTTGAACAAAATTAGAGCTTTTCAATAAAAAGAGTTTAACTGTCTTAGCCAATCTGTGCTAATTGAATAAAGACTGAAGCATTTTTACTTTTAAGAACTACATTAGAAGAACCCCAAGCCCTCCAAGCCTTCGGGCACAGTAGAGGTCACACAAACCCACTTAGAAGCAAACAAAGCAGTTTGCAAATTACTATTTACAAGAGCAAGTTTGCAATATGTGTTCATGAGAAAAACAAATAATAAGAAATGCAACAGGTTTGAAAATGGCAAGACAACACTTCTGTTCCTTCAGGCATAGGAATTCAGTGTACAGAATATTCACAGGCTGTATCTGGAGCTAATACTGCCAGAATTCCACCTTGCAGAGAAGAGGGTGACTAGCTATTAGAGGATCTAATAGTGCAGATTAGAAGCAGTAACAGCTGAGAGAAGTTCATAAATAAAGCCAAATATTTTCCACAAACAAGGGAGATTCAAGCATATTCCACCTCCAGACTTGACATAATTTTTGTATCAAGCAGGTGTACAGTAGCTCACTCAGCTATGAGAGTATTTACTTCACTTTTTTTTTCAAAGTGTAAATTCTTCATTAAATATTTCAGGGTCCCTTTTCTGCCGTAATTCATGCAGGAAAATCCTGCTAGATGGGTGCCTTAGCTACAGAGGCAGAAGACCACGTTTTTAATGCAAGTTTTCTACACTTGGGGCTCTGTTTATCAGTAGTGCAAGGAATGTATGTGGGTTACAAACACAGCTTGGTCAAATTTTGGTACTTGGACTAGGCTGGGGTTACTACAGAGCATTTAACGAGCTACAGGAATGACAGAACATTCCTCAGAGGATGCTCTACAACGTTGACAAAGGGATTTTCCAGAGCAAAGACATCAGCTGCACAGAACACAGAGAATGAAGAGATTCAAAAATGGAAGGATGTATCTCTCTCAAACTGGCATCTGAACACCCAAATTTAATTAGTTTGTTCCAGCCCCACCGGAATTCTAATAGCTGCTGCATCTGAAAATGACAGGAGAGTCTGGAGGAGAATTTTTCCCTCTCCTCCAGACAGGTACAGCCTCAGTAGAAGAGTTTAGCAGACAACACTTGGTATCACAAAGAAAGGCAATTCCCTTGGAGCCCCCAGTGTTTACAAAAGTGTCCAGCATCAGTCTGTGCTGTATCTCCTAGTGACCAGGGCCATTTACCTGAGGACACTAATAATGCAACCCAAGAACAGACACAGCCCCTATCAACCTTTTACCCTTCTGCCATTTTGTGCAATTCCTAAGTTTAATGATTCATATTAGAAATTAAAGAATACAAGTACCATGACAACAATACTCCAAATTCTGCTTTCTGGATTTCCCCCACTGCATCCCTGCCAAACATATCTGGGCTTCCTGGGACAATGGATGATGGCAGAAGTTCCTCTCAAGCCTGAGTGATTCCAGAACAAGGAGATGTGTCTCCATTTTTCTCACGGAGCACACACTGCTGCTGCTCCCCAGCCCTCCCCTCTCTGTGCTGGGTAGCACATGCTAAGAACAGGAAGGAAGAACAGAAGTTGAGCTTCAGATTATTTTGCACATGTAGTTGGATAAAAAAAAGCCAAACCCTAAGAGAGCTGGGATAAGGCAATATGTTCCAAACAGAATCCTCTGGGGAATTTTACTCTCCCAAACCACTTTCTGTCTGTTGTTTATGCATCCTTCCATCGAGTGTTGTACAACTGAATGCTCCACATACTTCTGTCAGCCTCTCATCATCCCCTTCTCACAGCCATCTGAAATGCCATCAAATTCCGGAATGATTAAAGCAGGGGTTGGGGATTTCTCTGCTTGAGGACAAAACAAACAGAAACACCTTTCCTGAGCTGCACTGCAACTCACCAGTGCTGTGGTGTTAAGCCAGGTCGGAAAAACATAACAAAGTTATAAAAAGGGAACGAACCACAAACATTTTTATCCAGTCAGTTTGGGTTCTCCCACATGAACTGGTTATCCCACTGTCCTGGGATGCTGCAGGCTTCATGGGTTATCTATCTATCCCAATGCTGTAACAAAGTGCTGTTTGGTTTGGTGCTGGGGTTTGTTTTGGGGTTATGATTTTGCTGTTCTGAATACATGGAGTTACCAAGCAGTGCTGATTATAAACACTCAGAAACAGAGGCTCCACTAGTTGTATGCAAAATCCCCTTGGCAAAAATTTTCCTTTTATATTTTTCCTCTACCATTATTATCATACATGGAGTTTTGGCATCCAGAAGCTAATCTGCTACTTCTCAGTTTATTGTTTTATTTATTTAGCTGAAAGGCAACTTCCCACAGTTGAAGACAACAGGATAACCAAGCTCTACTGGAGAAAATATTGCATATCCTTACTCTTAAAGTACCTGTTAAGGCCTGTCATTTATGGCAGGGAAAAATAAGGAATTTTTCTTCTTTATAATTCTAAGGAGTTGCTTTGTGCATTTCAGTTTTGAACTTTGAGAAAATCCAACTGATGAGTACCATTTCTTCCCAGACCTGTGCCTCACGAATTACTAGAGGCAAACACACTAAAATGTAGAAAAATGCAGAAAGAAGCGATCCTGTGAAAAAAGGGCTTTCATTCAGTAAGTCATTACTACAATAAAAAGAGAATACTCATGTATGAGAGCACTCATTGAAACAAGTTGGAAAAGGTTGTTTAGCAGCTTTCATGATGTCTTTTTGCTCTGCTTATACATTCTGCTTACAGAGAACTTTAATTTCACAAGGCCCACCTCATTTAGAAGGTTTATAAAAGGAAATATTTGCCATTAATAAAGGTTAGGCCTAATTTTTCTTATGCACCGTAGCACCAAGGTGGAATTTACCACACTTAACCAAACTGACATGCAGGTGCTTCAATGGTGCACCCCTGAGCATGGAAGAATGAGATGCACTTGGATTATTCCTCATGTAATATCATCTTGCAGTCATTCCCTGCATTGCTTATCTCCGTAGCATGTAGCAGTAAGCAGCTTATGGATGTGGTCCATTAAAAATATGTTTGCTTTATTCTTCTGTGTTTTATCAATAAGGAGATAGAGATTTAAAATCTGGAACTAGAGATGCAAACTAAATCATCCCTTTTAGCCAAATTAAAAGGTGAACATCTTATCTAGGTTATCCAGGTCCCATCAATTTGTAGAGGTACAAAGGATGTAATCCTCTCTTGTTCTAACAGATCTCAAACACAAAAGGCTCTGTAGCATGCACAGTGCCCTCTTAAGAGTTTGAAACATTTAATTTTCCTCTAATAAACCCAATCAGCATTTTTCCAGTCGCTGTCAGTGTAGCAAGGGCAGACTTCCAATCATTTGCCTTAAGGAAGTCTATTCTATATATTTATATATCAGGGTGTTAAATCTTAAATGCCACATCTCACACACACTTCAAACTCCAGTAACTACAGGGGCACTAACAGCAGGCTGCACCCTAAATGAGTTCTGGGGGAATTAAACTGCAACTGTAAACAAGCAAGGTCACTAATGAGCTGAGACAGAAAACAGAACTGCTGGCTGCCTTTCAAGTTCAGAGGAGTGTTCAAATGGATGTGTTATACTTGAGAGCAGAGAACTAGTTCAGTGTAATAATTAATTCATTGTTTATCTGAAAGTTATTAGAAATTTCAAGGGTAATGCAGGAAATTGGAAGCTGTGTCCATTCTGTGATCCAGTATTTACCACAGCAGGGGACCCAGGAGCTGGTCACTGAGGTCACAGTTAGACACACAAATGTGAAGAGACAACCATCTCAACACAAAGAGCCACCACACATTAAAATCTATTGCAAATGCATCAGAAACACAATGTCATGTTAATCCATGTGTAAGAAAATGACTTTGATGCCCAGAAGTTGTCTTTGCCACCAAGGGGAATTGCAAATGGTGTCCTGCTGACATTTGTTTCTGTAAAAAGAAAAATCAAGAGGGGACCAAGGCACATGCTCTCTATTGGGACAAGTTCAGGAGGGGAAAAAAAAGGCAATTATATAAGCAGAAATGTTTTGACAGATTAGTACAATTTCTCTATACCCTGAAGCAGTAATCCTGCACAAACCCTCTGAATTATTTTTGCCAGGTCTGCTGGCCAGTGGGGGACTATGGAAACACATACACATGACCTTCAGATTTCAGGCTGACAGAAGACTGTGGGTGGACAGACATGATGCAGATTTAGGAAGCTGTTCCCTGGCCCTGTAAGTCACAAAGTTCCTGGTAAGTCCACAAAACATAAATACTTTTTTTTTTTTTCTCTTAATTTTTTAGTATAAGTATCAAAACCTCCCAAAGCTCAAAAATGATTAGAGATGTTTGATAAGGTCAGAACTTTATATTTCTTTATGAACATCTTACTATGCCAGTGTATTCCAGGGTGCTTTTCCAAGGGGGAATGTATGACACTGGTTTGCAGGAAGTGGAAAAGGCTTCTCAAAGAAAGCACAAGAGAGGTGTTCTGTCCCAATCACCTTCCTCTCAGATGGGCAAACATGAATGAACTTTTAATTTCCTCTGAATCAAAAACTGAGTCACCTGGTTTCCTCAGGCAAATCACAAAAGCCACTTAATGTTTAATCTGATACTCTTCTCCACCCCGAACAGATCTGCCCTCCCAACCTTTACACCATGGGATCTGTTTGAAGCCAGACTTATTCATGAAGTTCACCAACACATAACATAAGCAGCATTGCTCTCAGGAACATGTTCTTTCACAGCACAGACTTTTGAAGCTCTACCACTGCTTCTGAAGCTCCACCAGAACAAATAAGCCTTTGCCATTTTTTTATTTAGCATTATTAAAATAAATACCTTGATAAATAGACAGCCAACAAGGAAAGTAGGGTTTACTGCAGTAAAACAGAAGAGAGTATGAAGCAATCTGTTCTCTCAACTTGACTTTAATATCAGTGCTTGGTAATTTCTTTTAGCTCTCCCTTACCATAAAGGCAAAAGCTGGGGACTCAGAGCACGTAAGGACTCGACCTGTACTGCAGGTCATCAGGAACTCCAGCTGTTAAGGTGATCCTAAAATTGTTACATCTGTTTTGAAACAGCAGAGAAGCAGTTCCAGACATCACTCGCTTCAGATAACCTTAATGGGCACATGCTTCCCATATGTGACAGAGGCACCACTGAAAATCTCATGCTAGTGTGTGTTTTATGGTAAGGCCAATATTAATGGGAGTTGCAATGCAAATCTAAGCATAAGGAGTTGAACTGAAATTCAAGCTTATGCTTAATCAATTCAACAAAAAATGATGAATTTCTTCTTAAACAAAAAGACATCAAAACACCCCCCCTGAAAACAGGTGGGTTTCTTTTATCTTTTCCCCCATCTTTTAAAATAAGTGCTCTGACTTATTGTTTCAATATTTCAAATTATCTAGAAATATCTGAGTACATGCCCTTATGCCTGTGGGGTCTTATAAAATTTGACATTTAAAAGCTGGTAATAACGTAGTTAAAATAATTTGCCCCTTAAATAAAGATTATATATACCCATTTAGGCAAAGTCAAAATTCTTAACAGAGTTGTATAAGGCAGGTCAGCTGCAAAATCTGATCCTGAAAACCAGTTCTTTCTTAGACTATGAAGTATGTTTTCTCAGTTGTAGGTCTTGGTTGACTTACATTCCCTACAAAATCAAGGCTAGAGACAATGAGGAAGGCTCAAAGCAAAAGGAAATCTCAAAAAATGCTTGCTTCCCTGAGTATCCTTTTATTTTCCCAGATATGGTATGTTAACTCTCCATATTCAAGCTTTAAGTTTCAAAGCTGATATTACACTTAGTTTTAAATCTTTGAAAGCAGAACTGTACTAAGGAAACTTTGACAGACCTTGAACAACAGCACCTCACCACTCCTTCATAATGCAACCTGACTGCTATTGATTTAAGGCTGTTCTGTATTCCACTTAGCTCTGCCTCTTCATCTGAGTTTCTTGTATTATCCTCATTAATTAAACTGGTTTTGGGGTAGTGCAATGACAGCTGAGCAGTACTTTCTGAATACTCAAGTACTGGGCCCTCTTTGGTGCTGGGTTTCCATGACTGCCAATGATGGAGTTGTACCAGAGGGTACTTCTGCATCACTGAACACTCAGGAAGGAAAGGTGACAACACAGGACCCTTGTGATGTTCAGAGAAAGGGAGACTCCCTGTTATCCCCACTACTCTGCACTCCTGGATGGAATATCAGAGCAAGGTGCTGGGAGCACAAAGTTTCTTTGCAGTCAGTGCTTCTACTGTGTCCAAGTTCAAAAGGTGACAAAGCACCACACGAGTCTGTGCCCCTGGATGTTCGTCCTCGTGCTGCAAAGATTTCCAGCAACTGTCCAGCTTCCAGGGGAATATGGGATATTACTGCTGGAGCAGTGCTCCCTTTGCTCAAAGCAAACCCTTCTCTCCCAGCAGCAGCTCCTGTAAGCACTGAGCCACACATATGTCATCCTTGAATGTCACACCTAAAACATCTCCATAGCATTTTACAATCCTGCCAGGCAAGCTCCAATGGGAACTGTACAACCTCCCTGGATGCTCCCTGCACAAGCCTTTATCTGTTTTTATGTATGGTACATTATTGCATTTACCAATGAGCCCCATCGAGTTTTGCCACAGTGAAAGATGTAATTGTGAGTCCAAATGATTACAGAGCCAAGTGGTTTCACCTCTATTCCTTAATAGCAATAGAATTCATTTCATTGCTGCCACGAAACTGTCTTTGCAGCACCATGATAGTAAGACTTCAAGTTCTGTGGGGTTTCTCTCCGCCAGCAATGTGGAAGAACAAGAACAAGAGGAGAAGCAAAAGAGTATTTAAGCAATAAACATTCTTCAGGGTCAACAAAACATAACAGCTGCCAAAGGATGGGATTTCACACTGTATTTGATCAATTTTCTTTAATGCAATGAACATTCTGATGTTAGCATTTTTACAATACTTCCATATAACTTTGCTGGTATTAAAATGAGATTTTATTTCCATCAAAGCCTTTCAGTTAAGTTAATTAATTGTTTGAAGTTTAAAAGAAAAAAAAATGTATCTAAAACATACCATATGAAGACTTCCAAAGACAATGAAAAGCTTGGTTTTATCATGCCATTTTCACAGAATACTAGAGAAAAAAGGGTGTCACCTCTAGCTACTTAGCTGCCTCTTTTCAACTACCTTGAAATTAGCAGGAAACGAGGATAAATCTTGGCTTTTAGCAAGATTTAGTATCAATTAGTCAACAGTGTCTGAGAAGCTTACTAGGTGAAAATGTACCCTAAGAGCATAAAATACCAACCCAAAATTCCTTAATAAATTTCCTGGCACATTCCAGAAAGAGAAATGTTATGCTACAAGAATTATTTTTAAAAATGTACAGTTTAGTTTCATATTAGCATTTCATTTCCCATCAGGAGCCTGTGTTAAGAATTTCCCAATGCCCCAATCTTCCCAATGCTTCTGTTCCCATCACACAGCAGGTTCAAACCTGGTGTCAAAAGCTAAGTTGTGCTCCATACTGTCACTTAGCACCCCTCAAAATCACTTTGTCATTTCCTCTGTGACTTGCCTCACATTCATTCTTGTAGAGTTTGTTTCCTCTGCCAGCAACTAAAGAATTGCAGCCGTAGAGGCTCAGGACTGCCCCACAAACATGCACAGCACGAGCTCCAGAACCACTTCTAATTCCAGAAAGCTGCAGAACAGGGGTAGCTCAGGTGACCCATTTTTCACTAGTGTAATCTCAAAGGATACAAATCTAAACTGTCATTCCAAGAAGAATGATCTTCATTTTAAAGGCATTTCTTCTTTTCATTACAATCTACTTTTTCTAATTTATTAGTTTATTTTAATGAGAAGGACTGGGGGGAGTGAGAAAGAAAAAAAAAATCGCTGCAATTACTGGTCTACTACTAAAACGTGGTGGGTTTTAAAGAAAGATTGCTTCAAAAGAAAAGCTGGTCTATATCTGAATGTCAGAGCCCTTGCCCTTTAATCCTAACATGTGTAGTCTCATGAGGAAGGCTTAACATTTTCTAGGCAGTTCTGTGCTAAAGATCTCACCCTACACAGCACATCCCAGGGATGGCTGAACACAAAACCTATATCACAGAAAATGGTCCATTCTCTGCCCATCTGCAGCCAGGGCTGTCCCTCAGCAGCTGGGGGGAACATAAAGAAAAACATTCATTAAAGCACAAAGGCAGCAATACAGTTTGCTCTACTTTGCTTTGTTTAGCCCCAAAGAGCAAATCAAAGATGATGATGTGACCATAATGCAGCAAAACACCCAAGGCAGATGGCAAGATTTAGAGGCAAGATGAAGGCTTGAAGGGATGGAGAAGAGATAATAGGAGATCATTTATCCTTGAGTAAGACAAAATTTGTAATTATTTCAGTAAGGTTCCGATTCAGAAAAACATTTAATCATGGTTGTTCCCTCAAGCGCATTCATGGTATGCTGAACCAGGGGGTCCACCCCTGCAGGGGGGCAGAGATCCTTCAATCACAGTGCCAAGGTGAGGCAACAAAAGGAATTGACATAATCTGATCTCTTTGTCTGTAAAAATCGCTAAACTTGTTTTACAAGCCCTGTGATTTCCCAGCATTAAAATATTTTATGAGATGGTCAGCCTTTCAACTACCCACCAAACTGAACGAGGTTCTTCCCCCATTCCAAAGGATAATACCATCAGAATCAACACACTTCAACACAGGGAAGGGTTATCCTCACGGAACTTGCTGGCACCTGCTCAGTGGATGTTTCCTGAGCCCCTCTAGCCAGGCCATCTCAGCCCACTGCAGTCCTCCCCCTCCCATTCTGTGCAAGGCCATCGTGCCAAAGCCAGTGATGCCACAGTAGGAGAGGAAGAGGAATCCAGCATGGAAAACATGGGAGAGTAACACTGTTCAGAGCAGCAAAGGCACCTAAAGGGACATCACCACAGCCAGCACCAGTGTCCCAGGGGAGAAAACAGCAGCCCCACACAGACCCTAGGGCAGGAGAGCTGGAAGCTCCTGAAGGAGAACACGGGGCCCTAATGAGAGCCTGCCCTGTTGGATGTGAAAAGGTGGTGCTGAAGGGTTCTTCCCCATCTCCACCAAGAAAGGAGAGGAGACCCTTTCTCAAGAATGTGGATCCCCTGTAGCAGTTCAAAGACCCCAAATGCAGGAGGTCTCCAGTCACTGCACAAGCGAGTTCAGAAATCCAAACACCTCCAAAATGAGACTAAAACTCATCAAATGTTTGAATGAGCGTTAGCAGCTGCTGTGGCACAAGCAGCAGAGCAGCACAGGAGGCCTGAAGGAGTGGCTCTGATGGAGCCCCATCTCAGCCACAGCATCCAGGGGGTTGGAATGCCACAATCCCGAGGGCCCCCAGCTCACCCACTGAGAGGCACAGACTGCACTCCAAGGCACTGCTGCACAGAAATGTGTGTGCCCTGGCCTGCATTCAATAATCAGAGAACAGATTGCTGACGGTGCTGCGTGTGCTATTGCCTTAAATCACCCTCCCATTAAAGAACAAGTAGGAAGGAAAATCTGCACTGAAATGCACGAAAAAAAATTCCTGCCATGTGCTCCTTCATGCCAAAGGGAGAGCTGGGCTCCAGATTTGTATGTTGGATATTTTTATTTTATAAAGCTGATCTTTAATTAGTGCAGTAGATTAGCCACAGTGAGGGATGCTGGAATGACTAGCAAAGTGTCCTCATCCAAAATGTGCTTGTATCAAAGAAGGAACAGATGGCTTAATAAACAAACTATTACGCAGCACAAGGATTTTCCACAATATACCAATTCTCTTTACTACCAGAATTATTAATTTCCTGGGACATTTGTGATCATATCTGGCTAACAAGTTGGCTAGGAAAAGCATTCATTTCCAAAAAATCATGGCAACTTTTTATTCAATTCAAAGCTAACTGCAAGAATAAAGCCTGGAAATACTGTTCTAGAACACTTTTCCAATTCAGTATCACAGCTTTGATAGGACAGGAGAGAAGGAAGGTGGCTATAGCCATCAGGAACAGATGGAGATCACAGTCTTACAGTAAATTCCTTGTGGATGAGCTCTCCAAGGCATTCTTTGAGAACAGAGAAAATGGTTATTTCTAGAGACTGTGCATTCTACTTTGACATAAGCCTCATTCCTAAAGAAACTATATTTAGTATATCAATGACCCCAGTTCAGATTTTTCAGGTCTTTATTACCATTTTTGTCATTAAAGTAGCACTCCCCAGGTTTTAGAGACTCAAAATGAAACTTTTGCTTCTTGCAAAGGGACCAGAAAAAAAAATATAATAAAAACTAAGTAACATGGCATAGAGGTTGTCCCAAAGTGAAGTTCTATGAAATAGTCTATTAAACTCCATCCAGAAATCAAAACACTTTCTAGGAAAAAAACTACTTTTTAAAATATTAAATTCCACTCATCATCTTCCATTTAATTCTTCAAATCAGACTGAAAAATCTGAATAAAGATCCTATGAACTCTGTTGTGTTTTAGAAATAAAAGTATTTTCTCACACTATTTTGAGACCTGAACAATGACAACAGAGGATATTTTTTACTAATAGCTCTCTATTTCCAAATGGATGCAATGACAAGGAATATTAACTGTACTCCAGTTTCCACCTTCCCAGCTGCTGAGGTTCTCAGGAATTAAAAGATCCCATGAAGACACAAATAATCATCATATATCACTCACAGATAAATCCAAAAATAACCATATTTGAGCAGGTGCAATTAAATAAATTCTAGCTAGCTGATGCTATAAAACCACTTCCTAGATTGCAACTTTTCCTCTGGAAACCTGTATACACCTAAAGCTCTGTTGTATTACTGTGTGCTGCCCATTAAAATAACAATTAACCTGTCAGAGGGGGATATAAGAGGAAGGAGTCTTGGACATTACAGACTTTTCCTCATCTTGCAAAGGGATAGAATGGTGACCAAAAAGATGCTTTGGGGGGAAAAGAAAAAAAAATATATATAAAAAAAGGGAAGGAGTAAAAAACCATCATATTAATTGTGGATATAAATAACTCAATCTCATATCTCACCTCTGACTCAGATGAAAAACTGAGCTCTGGCTCCTGCACTCCAAGAGATATCTCTCAGCACTCAGCTCAGTGTAATTCTCTTTTTCTTACAAATTCTTCTGCTAAAATTGGTTTTATTTGGCTGATTCTGAAGAAAGGAGAAAGCTAAACACTCTCTATGTCCCACTAGTGAAGGCACTTGCTTGGGATAGAGGAAGAGAAGGGTTCAATTTCCCATCCCAACAACTATTTCAATATCTCTACAAAATACAGCAAGTGATAAAAAGGGAAGAAAGTGATAAAAAAACCACCTTCCTGAGCAGCTTGTTTTGGATACTGAAGACCTCACCTGAGTCCTCCCTACCAAGGAAGTCTCCTGATCCTCCTGCCTGCCCACACCCTGGGCTCATCCCTGAACTGTCCTTCACATCACAGCTTCGTCCTCTCGTGACCAGGAAGGACAACTCGAGATGGATGGAACTGCTGCATTTAAAGTAGAAAATTGCCATTACAGAATGAATCTGCATAAAATAATCTAGAGCTGCTGAATCTCTAGATACATATGGATTAGACTTTGAATTCATCCCACAGTCTGGAAAACTCTGCAGAATTCAATAAACTGCATTGATTTGCCTCTACATCAACTACATCAATCTAAATCTGATTGATAAGAGAGCTACAGGCTATTTTTCCCCTCTTATCCATAGTGCAGAATGCACCTGCTTTCACAGGTACTGAAAAAATATTCCAATGATTTTGTTGTTTTTCCCATGTTTTTCACAGAACATACACCCTCACGTATTCTCAAATTATATGTAATTACTGAATTACAACAGCCTTATACTTAGACTGTTTGCTCTAAACTATTTCTAGAGGTAGGCAAAACAGGATAATTTTTAAAAATGCATGGGTTCTGTCCACTCCATCAACATCTGGTAAACAACCAAATGTTAATGAACATTAAGCATTTGGCAAAAAAAACCTGGTAAAATGCTTTGAGAATATAAACTACCCAAAACAAAGAAAATAAAACATAGATCATAAAAACTGGAGTCATCAGCTGTGTCAGGGAACAGTTCTGAATTGGAAAAGGCCACCCAGTGAAGATTAAGGACAATTACAGCAGAACTTTGCCATGCAAACACTTCCTTGCACTGAACCTGCTTCTCTCAAAACAGAAAAGGTAACATACATTAATTCTGCCAATTTCTAAATCCTCTTTTATATACTTCCAAGTCACATCTGTGCTGCTCTTCCTTTGTAAATGCACAAGATTAGAGGAAAAAAATGCATTGTTCTATATAAAACATAGAAAACTATCTAAGCCTATTAAATCAAGAAAATAAGAGAGTATGTGGCTATATACAAGAATATATGGATATATATATTAATTTTCAATTAACAGGGAGGTCTATACATTAATTATTCTAAGGATTATGAGAAACTTCTGTATCAACAAAAAAAAACCTGGACCCCCATTAGTCTTCCTATCTTTTTTTTTTTTTTTTTTTAAGAAAACCACATAAGAAAACCAAGTAAACCTAATAACAACCCTTTCTACAAAAGACACACCTTTTTTCTGTTTCAAAGCAGTGGTCTAGAAATTCATGAGAAAAAGTGTTTTTCAAGCGAGTTAAAAGCGTAAATGTTAGCACCTAAAAATAGTGTAAAGGAAACTGAATTCTGAGACCCCAAGTGGGATTCTGGGAAGAAGGTTTTCTTTTTCTATTTTTCCCCTTTTCTTCACAGTTCTACAGATAAACTGAAGTCTTAATAAAAGATGATAAACCTCAGCTTTACAGCCCTCACTGTAAATAATGTCATTTAATCTGTATTTAAGACACAACCCTGGGAAACAACAGAATAGAAAAAAAAAAGGTGAGCTGTTAGTAACATTTTCATAGGAGAAAATGAACAAAAATATAAATAAACAACAGAATGACCAAGGTCAAAACAAAACTTGTGGTTCAATGAATGCAATTTTAAGGACCCAGGATGGGGAAGCTGCATTGATAAGTCACAGTATCATGCTGAAGAAGATGTGGATTTTTCTATAATAAGAATTCGCTGGATTATATCCCAACAAAAAATGAAAGCCATAAACAGTCATTTGGAAGATGGTGGCTGCAGAGGATTCACTCCAACTATCAAATCAGCAGCATCAATTTTTACTGAATGTGACCGGGTGCAGTTCCTCAGAAACATTTAACACCTTGGGTCACCTTACGAGGCCTCACTACAGAGTGGCTGGTACCCAGTGAAGTCTAGAAACATCCAACACCATGGGAACATCTCTGATACAGGCACCTAGGAGCATATAAGTTCCTAAGTTTCACGAGACACTTTTAAAAATATGGCCCTATAGCAACATATTCTTTTTCATGGATAATATGTAGAAGAATAAGAAGTTCCTTCTATATTAACTGAACAGTCTCTGAAATGCTGTTTGGATTTCTTTTCTTTACTATCTTCTACCTTCTTTTGCCCCAGGCACTGGATAACAGTATGGCATATACCTACTGCAAGTATTCCAGCCAACATGATGACAAGCCAGCCCACTTTTGCTTAAAGTCAACAGAAAATGTGGAAATTCAGTCTGCTGCTGCAGACCACAGTAAATGCACTAATTAAATTATAACATCTGTGAACTTTATAAGTAAATGTTGTCATTCATAAAGGTAAGTTTCTATATAAACATTAACGTCCAAATCATTTTGGTAAAACTGCATTTCTGTGAGTAATCAGAGATAGTGGAACCCCTGAACTACATTTGGAAACACCCTCTACTCTCTGAACACAGAGCACACCACACCTTAAACTTGAGTCCAAGTGCAGGCCAAATGCAATCTGTCCCAGTTGGCCAACACTACCCAACTCCACTTCACGTCTTCAGAGTCACTTTCGAACTGCCAATTTAATTTTTCATATCTGAACTGGTCTTTCTTTTCTTCTTTTGTTTGGGGTTTTCTTTGGTTTGTTGTTGTTGTTTAATTCATGAAATGCAACTATCAGATACCTTCCTGTCCATGTTGTTTCCATGAGATTTTACTCCCAAACTGTGTGGTGCTCTTGTCCCTCTCTTCAGGCTTCTTCAGTGTTCAAGCCATGCACATCAACTGAAATATGAGGTGATATATCCCACTGGGCATTAAACTCTACTTCCTTTGAAGTCACTGAGAAAGGTCCTTAAAGATGTCAGCAGAAGCCTTGCTGTTCATCTTCTAACACACTGATGTGTCCCTGCTCTGTCCTCAGAATGATGATGGGTGTGGTTATTTATCTGCATGTGCCCAACAATGTTTCTTTTAGCCAAGCACAACAAAAAGCAAACAAATCCATTGGCACAGCCCTTCAGGACAGCCCCAGTTCACAGCACCCTCCTCTCCAACCAAAAGCACTCCCCAGCACCTCCCTGCTCTACAGCAGGCACACCCTGGGAGCTCAGGCCCTCCTGGACATGTCCCCTCTGTCACTCCCCGAGTGAAAATGAGACTCCACAGCACACTCCCACACCCCCAGCAGGGCAGCACCACTGCAGAGGTCTTGCAAAATGCAATCAATACTACTACTACAAATGCCATTAATCAGAAATACAGAAAAGAACAGAACCAAAAGATGACACCGTAAGGCTCTTATTGTTGAAAGAATATTATAACAGAGAGTAAAGCAGCTAAAGAGGCACGGTACAGGATATGTCAGAGAGGCTTGGCTTCAAGATTCCTCTTAGGCTTTGATGTTTAAATGCAGACAAGACAGAATCTGAATAACATTCTTACTTAATCTACTAGAAAACTGTTTTCAGCAAAAATTGCTAATCAACCGTAACAGGATTTTGAAGCAGAATTAGAATCTTAGCAAATGAGAGACCAAAAGAGAAAAAAGCCTATGTGTCCAGATTAATAAGATTAGAAAAAATAAAAATAAGAGAGGTGTTAGTACAGTAGAACAAAACCCTATTATGCACCATAATTAGATGTCAGCACACATTCTGTCAGCTTACATGCTAATTTTAATTTCTAGGGCAAACTGTTTTACATGTTTGGACATTTAAATTGATGCTTTACAGTCTAGTCATGAGTATCAGATCTGAAAATTAACCTCTTCTGACAGGCTATTATTTAGGAGTTGATTCTGCAGCCACAAGTGAACCATGTTTGGATACAGCTGCAGTTTGGTGGGAGAGGGCATTTATCAGCCTGTCTGCATTTGAACAGAGGCAGGTACAGCACAGGACAATCAATGCCCTAAACAGCAAAGTTTCACTCACTCAGGGGATGACCTTGGTTTACTCCATGGACTTCAAATCAGTGGAGTTCAGCAGAGTCACAGGCTACTGCTGAAGGAAGAACTGTTCATTTCAATATCCCAAAATAATGAAGTCCATTCAAATATCCCTAAATACACTCAAATATCCCTATTAATTAAAGTAAGCACACCAACTAACAAAATACCACTGACATCCATCTATTATGCAAAAGATCATGTCCCACTGCACCAATATTTTTCTCTTGAGTGCTAGGAGAATTAGTTCTTATTTATACATAACATGAGATCTCTGTCCCATTGGGGGACTGACTTTTTGCCTTATATGCCCTTTGAGCATGAAAGTATACGAAAAACTTGAAGAGGAACATTCAAGACTTCAATGACTCTTTTTAAGTTCTATTTAGAGGAGAAAAAAATTTCCACTCCCCCTCCCCTTTACTCCCCTGTTAACTTTATTCTGTTTTCATCTGAGTATTTCAATCCAGTGTCTGTGTATTCCATATAAATTAACTGTCTACATATAAGAATGGTTCTGTTTTCCTGGTATTATAAAACATTGATGATGTTGATTTATAGCATCACTTAATGAAAAGGCACTCTGAGATGATGGTTGAGTGGCACTTTAATTTCATACAATAAAGTAAATTCTAGGGTGCCCCTGGAGCAAATTTAAATAGAAGAAAATTATTCCCTAGCACAGAAAAACAGTACAGTGCCATATTCTTTCACCCAACACAGATATGAGCTTACAAGAAACTCGTGTTTAGCTTTATGCAAGGATTTAAACTGATGTCAAAAGAGTTTTGAATTTATGAACAATCAAGAAAGATAAAATTTCTTTTTTCAGTGCTCATTTGAGAATTTCAGAAAGGCACTAGAATGAGAAACTAGTTTATTCTGGCTAATGAAAAATATACCTGCTAAGTTAGATCAAATGCTTTCATAAAACCATCTATTAATGTTATTAGATTTATTGTTTTAATAATATTAGTGGTTTTATTTCATCAAATTAGTCTTTTATTAAAGCCCCCATTGTGGTGTGGTTGAATATGCATGTTTGCTATTTGTGATCTTGAAAATACTGATTTGAGACAGCCCAAGAGTCCTCCCAAAGTCCTGAAAAGAGAACAAACAGCAAAAAAGTGTCTTTCCTATGGATTGCAACAGCTCTGAAGAATTTGGACTACTGTGGAAATGGGAGTTGGATTCCATCTCCAAATAACCAGGATATCCCAGCTAAGTTTCCCTTTCAAAACCAATTTATTGGCAATGGTGCATGAACCAGGATGAACTCAGCTTGATTTACATCTCAAGCTGAGCTTGTAGCACTGAAAACAACAACAACAACGAGAAATCCAGAGGTGCTTTACTTGTAAATTAAACAAGTGTATCCCAGAACACCTGTCTGCAGCACACATCAAATGTTGTAATTCTGCACACTCAATTTCAGGCTATTTTATCTTTTATCCTAAAAAATAATATACATTTCCCATATGGAAAAAGCAGAACTCAAAAGCAGACAACTGGTCTACAGTGATGGCTTCTATATTCTATTTCTGTCCATGTCAGAAAACAGCTCCAGTCAAGAGTTAATTACCCTTTCACACATAAAAAGAGTCTTCACTATATGACACCATACTAAATCTCAGAGAAAGGTAATTTATAGCAGATGGTAAAAATTGATGATGGCACATGCCCCACGATGTTGTTTTGTTTCTGAACCTAACTGGAAGCCAGAGCAGTGGAAAAGAAAACCCAAAAGGTAAGAATTTAGGAAAGAGAACAGGTGACAGTAAAGCAGATTATGTGAACTGAAAAGTTAAAATCTAGATCCATATCTGGCTTTACTCTGGAACCTAAATTTGCTCAAGTTTGGATTTTGGTTTATGTACAGATGTAATTAATATTGTTCCAAGTGTCCTTTCTAGGTCATCATCACTGAAGTATATTTGACCATAGGCTTCGCTGTACAGCTACTCTAAAATAAAAAACTGTTTCAAAAGGAAAAATAAAAAACCAAAACCACAAACCACTGGTCTGTACAGAAGTCTAAGGATATCCAAACAAACTTATTTGAATTATTCCATGAAATCAGTTGTGGAGGCAATAACCTAGCCTCAAAGAACAATGAACATCATCTCAATGGCAATAATATTTTATACCAATTGTCTGTGTAAAGAGAAAGAAATTATATTCCCTCCAAATGCTGCAGTGTTCAGGGATTTGATCTGATTTAAGAGGATTGAGCCACTTTTCCTCTCTCCCTTCTGAGCATTCAGAATGAGGAATCTTCCATTTACTCCTATAGAGAATGGCAGTATTTCTGGTATCTCCCTATGTTTTCCAGGGCATGGCTGTACTGAAGCCTCAGCAGTTCAGGAGGGCTCCCAGTCATGGAGAGATTCCTTATCCCTTGCACCTTGTGGCTCAAGCTTTCACTCTCATCTAATTTTATGTCTGCTCTTTTTAAATTAACTCCTATTCTGCAGCCCAGGTAGCAGAATATGTTTTTAAAAAGCTATAACACAAATTGTCTCTGCATATAACAACATTAAGGGAAAACTACTTTCATCACTTCAGGGCACTTTCTTTTGTATCATTATGAGAATTATCTTATTATGTTAATGCTTTGCACTGAAGTCCTAATCCATTGAGTATCTCTGGAGTGATACTGAAAGGAACAAACAATTAACTACCAGCTAGAAACGTTTAGGTATGAGGCAGAAATGAGAAGTTCTGGGAGAACAGTCTCAAAAAAATTAACAAATCCATTTATGTTGATTGGAGCAGCAGAAATGAGAGGTTTTTCTCCGGTCTCCCATAAAATAGAATTTGCCCCATTTAGAAACATCTCACTGGAAGTAGAGGGAAAAAACACCTTTGAGGATTAAATATTAGAGTTTCTGCTCTGCATTTTATAAAATATCTCATCATTTCAGCACTGATTAGACCAATAAAGACACCACAGAAGTAATAAAGCTCTGAATGAAACAGTGGCACAGTTAGTAATTAAGGATTTTGGGAATTATGAGATATTTCCCACCATCAAGCTCCTCAAACAAAAACAAACACACACACAAAAACAAATTCTCCACATTCCCTTCAGGTAAAAATAATTTAAGATTATTTCCTAGCAGCCTAATCTAGAACTGGAATGGAGTTCAACAAAAATTAGAAACATTCACATTTTAGAGATTTTTACCACAGCATTTCGAAGACCTGTGTAGGAGACAAACTCTGCAGAGCCACCAGCAGTTTGCTGGTTTGTTTAGCTTAAAAAAAAGGACCAGAACTCTTGCCACAAATAGGGTAACAGAGAGTTCAAAGTCCTGTATACCGTATATAAGGAAACTGCTTAATTTTGACACCAGCTGTTTTGAACTCCACTGAAATAGCAGGAACATGATTACGAGTTGTTTAATTGAATAAAGACTGGTTTATAGTAGAAAAAGAAATGGCAAATAATTATATTCATTTAATTCACTTGGGATTCAGCTTGTTTTCTGCTTCCTTGATATTAATGAAAAGAAATCTAATTTGTTCTACATGGCAAGAGATGTAATTTAGATGCTTATTAATGCACAGTTCTGGTAGCAGCTCTTTGAGAAATGTAGCTTTTAAAGTGTTTGTTTTGTAACTCCAGGAAGCTATAAGTGTAACAAAACAACATGTTTTGCATCCAAGTATAATAAAACTGGAAAAAAACTGTTTCTCACTGCAAGCAAGCAGACTTGAAGACTTTATCGGAACCTGGAAAGAGAGCTTTGGTAACACCATGATTTAAAATACACATGGCAATACAGTATTTTCTGAACTTTACTGAAAATCATGCTCAACATTGAGAAAAATGACAAAGTAGTTCTACAATCTCCAACATTTCGTAACATTACACACACTGGACACAATCACAACCTCATTGGAAAAATATTATTAATTGGCTTTGTCCTAATTATTTAAGAGCTCTCTGTTCTAACCAGGGTAATCCTGTCTGACACTGCCTGCATTCTTGCCTCCCAGAGAATGCTTCTGTTACTTCTAACTTTTTCTGCTGCACGTGTAGAAGGAGAGTTGCAGGCACTGTAAACCTTTACTGCACCACAGGTTTAAATACAGGGGAAAAATGAAAGACCATCAAATAATGCCTAGAAATCCAGCAAATGGCAAACAAGAACCATTGCAGATCCACCTTGTGATCTACCCAGGGAAAGAGAGAAAAGAGCAGCAGGACAGCAGAGCTCCTGTGATCGTACACAGCTTCCAGCCTGGAGGTAATGAAGTCTGAGGAAGCAAAAGAAATGGATTTCCTGGGCAATGCTCAGTCCCTTGGGCTCCTGCACCAGGCACAAGTCTCACACTTTGAGGGGACATCCCTGAGGATCACCCAGCTCTCCAGGGTCCCTTGCACTTCAGGGCAGCCTCTCCCATGCTCCACACAGATGCCTTCCCATTCAACTTCCCTGACTTTTAGAGTGAGAAAAACCTCTCTCCATTGCTCTGAATCCCTCAGTTTTAAATTTCCCAATTCAAGAGTTTAATTTTCAATGAAAGCTGTAATCATGGAGGGAAGGAGGGACAGGAAATAATAATAAAATTAAGGAAAAAAAAATCAACACTTTCCCATTGAAAATCACTCTTTAAATAGGAATTTGCATGCATATATACCATATACATACATATTTATCTTGCACACATATATTCTATACAAGTAAATAAAAAAGACTTCAGACTATATGCACTCCCATTGTGGTGGCAATTAAGCTGGTGTATTTCTAGAAACTGAAATTTGTTTTTAATGAGTGCTACAAACTTTTAAATTTTGTTTCTCAAACTCCATTCTGTTCCAGCTAATTGTCTAGTCTGCTAGCTGCTAATTAGCTGCAAGTCAATAACTGAAGTTTCTGCCAACAGGATTTGAATTTCAGGTATAAAGCAATGAAAATTCATTTCCACTAGCACACCTTAGAAATTCTTCCAATTAGCTGCCTTTTGTCCTGATTTATTCTTGTGGGATGAATACTTACAGTCCTGAACTTTATTTGTTGCTGCACATATATAACCAGGATTATTTTCCAAAAGCCTATTAATGTTTTCTTTTTATAAATCATATTGAATCTATTTCCACTAGGATGGCTGCCCTTATAATGTTAAGCAATTAGTATCCTGAACACCATTTTGTAATAAAACTTAATTTGCAATAATTAGAATGTAACAAAAAAATAAATAGTTATCATTAGATACCCTACAGGCATTTTGCTTGGATGGTAAAATAATGACACTATCTAGAAATGCTTTCCTCTTCAAAGTAAAGGTCCAACATACAGACTCTTCAAAATAATATATTAAGACAATATATTTTAAAATTGAAATATGATTAAACTTTAAGACAGTCCAAAACTGCAAATAGAAAAAAGTTTCCCTTTTCCTTAATGCAAGCATCCAGAAGTCTGAAGGCAAAATTTATAAGCCAGTAACAAAAATGTCACTTTTTATTTTTAGATTTCTCATATATTTTTTCACTCATTTTAGATCTTGCAATTGCACAAGACATACAAAATAATTTGTAAAATACCTTTGTAAATATAAACACACTGGACCCATTTCCTTCTTCCATTTGCTGGCTTTGGCTATGGGTCCTTCTGAGGAGACATCTTTTTATGGAATGGTACTAAAGAAGACAGGATTCACTGAAAGAAGAGCAAGCCTACAAAAAGCATTGTTTTCCAGCAGAAAGTAAGTATAAAATAAAATACTGGAGAAGCATTTTTAGGCTGCTTTATTGAACATTAGTTTGGCTCTGGGTTCACTGCATTAGATGGGGAGCATTGTGATACCACATTAAATATTGCCTTCTACAAGCACACCTGAACCTGGCTCCAAGAGATTTACCTGTGCACAGCATTTGTATAGGCAGAAAATTGTAGTAATGCCCATATTCGATCAAGAAAGAGATGAACTTCCAGGTGCAAAATCATACAGAGGGCCCTCTGTTAGAGAGAGAAAAACTATCAAGAAGGAATTGAAAACAAAAACTGATTGGAAAGCAACCCTAGAAAAATATTACCTAAACAGCAAGCCTTTGATAGCAAGTCTACATTTCCAGAACACATAAGAATCCCTTGAGTCTGAAATACTACAAATGAAAGCACAAAGTCTGCTAAATTCTGCTCTGGGTGTTTTGAATGAGAAATGAATGTTGGATGGCTAATCCAGGAAAGGCTGATATACACCTTCTACTATGCCTGTTGTGCCTTCTTAAAACATGAAATACAAAAAATATTAGCTACCATTCTTCAGCACATCTCACCCTAAGATCTCAACAAGCTCTACTTACATGAAACATTTGGGCTGCACAATGTCCATTTGTCTTAGGAAATAAAGGTTTATTCTCCTAGTGCTGGTGTAGTCAGCAAGAACTGGTAGGGAGCCAGGCAGCTACTCTGGCCACAACACAGCCCAAACTGAGGGAGGAGACCAGGATAACACACAGCAACCAAAAAAGCTTAGAATTGATTCTATTATCATATCTATTATTCAGTCTGTATCTGTCTTTAGTGTAGTTCCCAATAGCAGTGTGGATTGGAACTGCACTGCTGGATCAGAACCATCTGACTCTCAGGGACAACTGTTCTTCCCTTCCAGGCTGTCCACACACAAGAAGTAAAACTGCACTTTGTGGTAGGTGGTGATCAAAACATTAAAATGAGAAACCTCCTTTTCTATTTGCCATGTTTCTCATGTCCTGGGTTTCAGCTAAAGCCTATGAAGCTGTAGGTGGGACTGAACAGTGCAGGAATTCAGGGTGGGGGTAGGGCAGGCACCACACACAAGTTGTGGTCTTGGACGTTTTATCCATGCCTGATAATGCACTAAAGCTCCAAAATGTCAACACACAGGAAGGAAATCACTTTCCCCCACTGCTTTTGACACTTGGAAGTTCCTCCTTTTCATTAATTACGCCATCAATTAGTTTCTATTGGTATCTTAATCTTCCTCAAAGCCATTTCACCCCTTTTAGGAGCATCAGCAAAACATTACACATCCCAGTCTTGTCAAGAAGCCTCAGAAGATGGCCCTGCTCATTCTAGGCTGAAGTCAGTCTGGGCTAAGGACTGCAGATGCACTTTTCCACAAGATTAGCCACCAACACAAGTTTAATTTCCCATGTCTCCTAAGGTACAGCAAAGCGAAGGGAGTGAAAGATAGGCAAACAAAAAAATCGGTTTAGGCTTACCTGAAACCTTACATTTGTCTTCATGTACTGTCGCCATCTGTCTTTGAGGAAATCAACAATAACTTCAGTATTTTTACACTCCTTCTTCTACCACTGAGCCTCAAGTTATTACAGCTACCCAATTTCCAGCTAGATCCACAAAATGTGATGGACTGTGCTTCTAAGGTGAAAAGTGTATGAAGTGGTTGAGGTCAGAGACACAAAGGAATTTTTATTTTAACTTCCCTTTAAGGCCTGTTTCCAGATTCCATCCAATTCCAAATACACTAAGCAGTACAGAAATACAACTGGGAATGTCCCTAAACAAATTTAGCGCTTGGCCATCTACATTGTTGATAATGCCTTTACAATATAAATCATGCTACAACAAACATTAGTTCCTCTAGGGTTCTCTTCAAGACATTATCTCACACAGCTCAGCAGGGTTTAATTTATCTCAGTCATCTTTTTAAGTTAAATCACGGGTTTGTAAAATGTGCCTTCCGATCAGGGCCTTAGATTACTCATATGATTAGAGTTAGAGCCGGAAACAAGATTCTTGGCATTCCAGTTATGACTTGTTTAGGAAATTGATATTGGCATTTTCTGCATCATTTGCTGTTTCTCCAGTGAATTACTTTCCTGTCTTTGATTCTCCTAAAGAAATTTCAACCTTGTGGGAGAATAAAACTAATTAAAAACCCCGGCAAATTTAACTTCAGGCAGACAGTCTGAGCTTCCTGTTAGAATTAATGTATCTATTGATCTGTTAAAATAATAAACTAAAACTCACAGTCTATCACAGAAAATAGTAAGGTGTTTGAGGTCAAACACTAATTTATCCCTTAAAGGAGAGTATAGGGTTTCTTATACCATATATAGGTTAACCTGGAAGCTTTCCAAGATAGCATGAGAAGAATAAATAGGAATGAGGCCCTATGGAATACACAGGGAAACAAATAGTCATATTAAACTTTTTTTTCTTTACACAGACAGAAGAACTCCCTGTAATAATACAGAGATGATGCAAAGCATTAATTCTTCACAGTGACACATTTTAAACTGCCTAGTGACAAGCCTTTTTTTTTTTTTGTAGACCATGTTAGTTAAAGTTTATTTTAAAGTAGTCTTAATTCTGCAATGTACCTTCCGTGAACTTTTGTCCTCTTCCCCAATCTTTCCTTAATACAGCTGCTGCTATTACACAAGTTAGGAAGAAAAGGCCTGCTTTAGATTTTCAATATCAAAGACAAAACAAATCAATTCTAATTTTTCAGGAGATGAAACCACTGATGCAGAAGGTCATTAAACACTGTCTGCTTTTCAGTGGCACTGGAGCCCAGAATGAAGGATCTTACAAAACAACAATCACTGAGATTGAGAAGACAAAGAGAAAGGAAGAGTTTCTGCTCAGGAGGGGGCACTGAATATATTTACAAAAAGGACATCTTCTTTATTAATCCCAAATTACTGATACCCATATCCTCCGAGTACCCAGGTGCTATCTCAGTAATGCAAATCCTGACACAATATAGGAATTTATGACCCAAAACTCCAAAGCAAAATTAATCTTTGCTGCCAGCTGCCCTCCACCAGCATTACTATGTACCTATAGCTTAATTTTAAATTTAAACAAAACCCAAAAAACAAACTGATATTTTCATTTCAACCAATTTGATCACATTTCCTTCTGGTATGTTATGCTATGGAATCTTTATCACAATAATTACCACAAAAATATATTCAAAATTATCAAAATTCACATAAGTTACTATGTTAAATGGAAGCAACAAATGCATTGCAGAGATGGAACCCCAAAAGCAGCATTAAACAAAAGAGCAGGAAATCTGAAATGGGCATTTAAGATTTAGGTCTGACACTGGACCACAATCTGCAACGATGGCACATAGCAATTTACACATTAATTCTTTTTTGCATCATTTGGAAAGCCTTATCAGCACAGTTGCCAGTCCCTTTGTCTTGTTGGGTTCTTCAGAACACCCCTGAATTTATATTTCCCTGATCAAAATCACTTGTGTGAATATATTAGATATTCATCACAATTTTAAGTCCGACCTAAAAATGTCCTTTTGGTTTTCCTTCCCTTTTTTGTTCATTTTCTTTCTCTACCTATTCTCTTTCCTTTTATCCTTTAAGTGCCTTTTCCTTAGCAAGTATCAGGTTTATCTAGACAAGACCATTTTTCACTGAGCCTGTGACCAATGAGGCAGTCAAGAGCACTGACCTAAAGAGTTCGACGTTAATTCAAGTTTGTCAGGTCACAAAATTCCTGGTAAGACTTTGAGCTGAGCCCATGTTTCTGCAGAGGCAGTACTACAGCAAAAGGCTGAATGAAAAACAAACAAACAAAAAGGATTTTTTTTTTCACTTTTATTATTGGTTTCCTCTGCTCTTTCCTGCATTTGTCTTCTTTCCACATAAAAGAAGTAGGCTTGACTTCAGTAATAGCTTCAGCCCTGCTCAAATAACTGTCTCTATTAACTCTCCCTCAGCCAACCATCCCTACAAGGAACATTTTTTATTATCTCGAAATAGGTTGTGTCAGTTGTTACAAACAGCAATTCCTTTTTTTCTCCTGTATCTTTGGGATTCATTTACAATACCTGCAATCACACACTACCCTTGGGGTTAAACTGGCCACTGTACACTTCAAACTGCAAGCCATGCTTAGCTGGCCAGTGCCATAGGCTACCTGCATCGGTCTTGCTCTGTAATTGTATTTGTACTCAGTGTTTCTCACTCCTAAACAATGCTGTTTCTCTGATGCAACACTGTTTAAATTCATTTTCTACATGTACACATTTAAACCAGGTAACCTAGTTTATTTTCCCAATCTCACCATACTCCACAGACTGAAAGCAGAAACGGATGCTCCAGTATCAAGTTATCTCACATAAGTGCTTTAGCAGGCTCATTAGTCAATGCACACATTCACTTCCAAAAAAGTGCATGGAAATTAATGTGTAAATGCCTTCAAAGTGAATGAACTGATCCTCAGATGTGGAACTAATAATAAAGAGTATTACCCACACTACAGTTGTTAACAGAACTGTAATTAGGATTTTAACAATCAGAGTTACTATCTAAATTTCAACAGTCATCTTTTTATGGTCATGTTAATTAGGGGAACATTATAAGGTAAGCAGTACCATATGCTTTCAGTACAAAACTATTTTTGAAGTTATCTTGCCTTCAGTATATTACACACAATGTTGAAATGTAGCCTTTCTAAAGCAACTTACATGCTATCATTCTTATGTAATATTTTAAGCTTTTTAAATAGTTAAGAAGAAATTTCATATGCTCAGTATTTAATCAGTATTGAAATCTTGGACGTCACCCCTGTATGAAAACCTAGCCTGCCCAGGTCTATATTTATCTATATATATATATCTAAAATATAGCTGAATGTGGCCTGTCCAGCTCTGAAATCAGATTCACAACTCACAAAGGCCAAAGTTCAATTTTGGATCAAGTGAGTGCACAAGCATTTTGTGAACTACTGAAAGGTGCCACTGCATTAAGTGACAGGACATGTCTGTTACCTGCTACAGCTATGTTAAATATTTTTGTTAGCTAGATGACAAAATTTTGATTCTTGTAACTATACTTCAATCAGTGTGACAAGTATATAAAATTTAAATTGACTTTATTATGGTAAGATCCTTTGGAATGGCTAAAAGCAGAATGCAAATCTGTCATCCAAGACAATTAGGAAACTTTTCTCTTATTCTAACCACCTATATGTATTTTGCATAAAAGTCACATGAAGATCACCTGTCATTCTACACTATCAACATCCATCAAATGATAACATCTTCCATCATCAACTGTTTGTTATAATGGAAACAGAGTCCCTGAAATACAATGTTCTAGAAGGATAAATGACTCTCACTTTGAAAATAAATGTCCCTGCTTCACCTCAATGTTTATTTCCTATGAGTGCCAAGGGGATGCTGAAACATTCATCCAGCAGTGGGAGGACATTATCCCATTGCAATGTTCTGTTCTGATACTCTCTCTTAAATAATCCAAGGTCTATTATTAACATCCCTGATCTACAAAGCTTCATCTTCCAGTATGGGTACTGTGTACACTGGGATCAATCCTGGAAGTGATGGAGCCTTTTAAAGAACATGTTACCATGAAAATGGTTTCACCATTTCACAGCCACCTGTCCTTAGCCATTATCAAATGTGCAAAGAAAATGGGACACACTTAGGTTTTTAATGTTTGATTCAAATAAGGACCAATGCCAAATCTTTAATCAATTTGGTAAATTAGATTTTTGAAGGCTTGTGATTGTGCTCACTTTAAAGTCGTGAATATAAAAATTTATTTATTCATTTTAGTGCTGCAGAGTTATTTCAACTCAGAAAACCATTCTGTGAACTTATAGTTGTGCTCCCACCTGCAGAGATACGAGCAAAAATGCAAGCCTTTTGAAGGGTGAAGCATTTAGCTGAAAGCTTTTCTCTGATAACTAAGCCCAAAACATGAAAGTATGCTCAGGGTGTACAATAACATCACCATTTCAGCTTCAAAAAAGGCCTCTGACCTTCCCTTTCATACCTGTCATTTTCAGATTCTGAGAAATTGGCCTAAACGTTCTTCTAACCCCACCTATTGAGACTGTCTGCAGGATCAGGGTCACATTGATACCACTGACAGAAAAAAAGGAAAACCTTTATTCCACCAGATACTGCAAGAAAAATGTGATACATCTCCTTGAAGGATATCTGTCGATTCTGTTACAGGGCTTATTATCTAACAGCCTAACTATCAGGAATATCTAACTATCTAACTATCAGGAATAGTTAAAAGTGGATGGTTTTTGTCACACAAAGGACATGGCAACATGGACCTAGGTGTGCACTTCCTTTTCATGTTTTTCTCATCACGGAAGACATGTAGATTTATTTATTCATGAAGAACTTGAAAACAGTAAACACAAATTAGGGTCCCAGCTAAGACAGTAAAATGAAGACATAGGAGTCTACATCTATTTAGAAACATTAAAATCAAATACTAGCAGAGAATACTAAGAACAGTATCTTCATCTCCCAATGTTTTGAACCTCAGAGCATTTTCCCTATTCTTTTCTGCGTTATAAATTCTACTCTTCCACGCCCAGGATCATAGAAGTGTAGAATAGGTGTCTTTTCTCTTTAGGTTTAGTTGAAAACAACCTCTCAAGCCCACTTTGAGCCTTTTTTCTCTGATTGGTCCTACTTCGGGGTTGAAGCTTCCTTAGCTGAAAAATTTTGTTGTTAAAGCATTCCCCAATACAACTACACCACAGGGAGGATTTTATTTTTAAGTTTTGACTAACATTCACCAGCAGTTCCTACTTCAGTGGAGTTTCAGTCTCTAGATGCTTCCAATAATTTAATTCCATAAATATCAAATACAGTCAATCCGGACAAAATTTCCAATTAAAAATAAAATAATAATGTGAATTTCATATTCACATAAGACCAGTGGAAAAAACAAAAGAGGAAAACCAGAACAAAACCAGGAGAATGCTGCCACTGAAAGCAGTATCAAGGTTTTTGCCTGACCTAGAAGTATTTTAAAGATATGCATTTGATGTGTGCATGGAAGTATATTTGGTTCTGTAGAATCTCTTTCAAGTTAATATAAAACTTGGAACCATTTCTAGGTTTCTGCACACACAGGAAAATATTTATATTCCTCTTTCTGTATTTGGCAGGGAAAGTCCTTGAGAACTATAGTTTGGCAAAAATAAGAAAACTTCACCTAAAGTATTGATGCTGTCAAAAAGAAAAGAAGAGCCTAAACCAAAAAAATGGGCTGATGCATAAAACACCAACATCAAACTGATTTTCCAAGTGCTACATGACAAGCCAGCCAGAGAGGAGAGGCCACGTCTTGTGCTCTGTGGACTGAAATGTGCAGCATCCATGTCACTAGAAAATCACTGCAGAGTCTGACATTTTGAAAACTGCTCTTCTGCATAAACATCCTTTGTAAGATTTACAACACTGTTGTAAACAACTGCTTATTTCCTCAGGATTTCTGTTGTGTTTCTAAACTCACAGGACTAACTGTCATTTCAACTTTGTTAGCCAATGCTTGACCCACACGTAAGTCTATGCCTGAAGAGATCTACAAGAAATACTATAAAGAATTTTAAAAACCTCACAACTGATACATTATATTTGCAGGATGGACAGCATTCAGGTGCTTTCTACTTTAGAAGTCAGATCTGTCCATAATGCCTGCTTATTTTCCCTGACATTAACAGTATATATTTAATTTACTGGCAATTATGACAACATACAGCCACAACTCCTGTAAAGTCATAACATCAAGTGCATGTAATAAAGCATCTTTGAGGAAAACACATTTTTAAAAGGAATACAAAAATCCAAGCTTACATACTTGGGGTTTTTGTTGTTTTTTTTATTTTTTTAGCAACTAAGCTTTAGAATTTAAAACAGGAAAACTAAGATGCAGAAGGACACAGTAAGTAAATACAAGTTAGGCCAACAGGATGCTTTAACCTGAGGCACCTTTCACATCACCTTAAACAAGTTAAGACTCTGCAGGAAAGTACTTCTAAGACATCATTAAGGATTATGTCAGCATCATGCTACATTTCACTGAAAAGCAGCCACCTCTGGGATAAACACAAACATCAATTTAAAGAGCACATCCTCTGCAAAGTAGTTAAAAGAAGTGTCCAAAATTGCAGTGACACAGCAGCACACTGAGCTTAATTGGCCTACCATCGACATCCTTGCAAGCCTCAGCACTGGGTAAGTGTGATAAATTTCTGTGTATAGGGCAGATCCCTGGGACAGCAGAAATGAACTAAGTGATGAGGTTCAGCTGTGGTTGTGTCATGAACCACGTGGACATGAACATCTCTGAAACCACAAAGGACTGAAACCCCTGACTACCTCCAAGCTGTCAGCATGTTCCAATTCACACCCCATGAGGGGATGATAATATCATCAGGGCATGCTCTGCCTGTTGAAACTTTGCCCCAGACTTCAAAACAGAATGAATTTATCATTGTTTTTATCAGATACCTGAAGCGTGTCCAGGGCACACAAGTGTAGAGGTACATGCAGAAATACTAGGGTTGGAAATGGGTATTGTATGGATGCCTTAAATGGCTACCTAGAAATAGAGACCAGACAGGAATAAAGGAATCAAGGAGGGATTGATTGGAAAGGCCTTCAGAGGTACACTCTGGGCTCCAGAGGCTCCTGCCTCAGTGCATCCCAACATGGACAAGGACAGCTCATGAGTTCTTCCCACTTTGATATCAGCATAAATTCACCAACCAGAACCCAGCCAAGGATGGAATTTGCCCAAGCTTGCCCCCCTCTCCCCAAGATGAAGGTTTACAGTTTTTCAGCCTAGAAGAGTCTGGGTGTCCTTGGAGAGCAAACTAGAGAGGCTTTGTTATGTGTGTGTGAGCATGAGAGAGCAGCACTTAACAAGCTACAGGAAACTTCAGGGTTACACTAACAGGACATCGGATTTGAAAAATATAAAAGTTAAAACCTAAGGCATCAGTATGACTCCTGTATTATTACCCTAAAAGCATGCAAAAACACCAAAGGTGGCCCAGGTAACCACATTCCCCTCTGCTGCACTGGGAAACCACTAGCACCCAACTCGTGGCACACCACCATCCTAAATATTTATATAAAGCTTCATTAGCAATTCAATGAATGCAAATTGTAAGAGAATTTGTAAACGTTTCTCCCTAATTTTAAAGCACCATGTAGCAGCACTATGAATTATATGGGTAAATCTGTGCTATAGCTCAAGGAGAAAAGACAATATGTTTACATAACTCTGTTCAGATCAATAAGGCTTGAATAATAACTAAGCCCATAAAGACATAAAGAGACTTCAGGGAACCTCCTTTTACTATTAAGGAACTGTCTTTGCACCTAATTTAAACATACAATAGACAAACTATTACATTTCTGGGATCCTCATTAATTATTTTGTTATATATTTAACATTTGTAATGGCTCTCACAAGTACAAAATTAATAATTGATTATCCATTATTTAGAAAACAACCTAAAGTGGCTAAGATATGTATAATTTGCCCATACAGGTGTATTTTCTTTTTAATGAAGTATTTCCTGAACTGCTATAGGAGCAGCTTAGTTTTCATGTCCAACATTTCTTCTCTGTGAGATTAATAGTAAAGCATTAAAATCAATAGGATTAAAAATGTATAGATAAATAATACCTCTTACACTGCTTCCTGATATTAGCACTGTACTTTTAGCAGAGAAGTGTATTAAAAGGGGTAGGTTACAAATAAAATAATTAAAATTAATCATATTAATTGTTCAGTTACATATTCCATTAGGACTCCATAAAGCAGACTTATGTACAGCTGAACTAAACCTAAAACTCCATTCTGTGTTAACCTTCATATTTTTCAAGGTGTGTTTTTTCTTAAAGTAGTGCCAGGGTTAATTTACAGAACAGGACTCAGAGGAAGATACTCACCCCCTAAAAAACCCCAAACATTTGCTGCCACACCTGTTGGGCTCAAATTCTCCACAACTCCTGCAACCACTATCATAACCACCATTTTTGTACAGTATAAAAGTAAAAAATTGCCACTAAGTATGTTCTAAAAAGTCAGCAGACACATATTTTGTTGTTTTTCTTCTCATCCTAAAGATTCCAACTTTTCTTCTTCCCCGGCTCAAATTATGTATTTGCTTATAGCAATCTGAGTATATTTTCCTTTCACTGCCTTTTATGGAGCTTTGCCTCACACTCCAGGCACTCAGTTCCCCGGTATAGGAAATTTGCTGTATTTGTGGGAATGGGAGAGCTCCCCCATTCCTCTCTCGCTGGGATGTTCTGTCCACCCCTACACCCAGCTCATGGCAGGGAAGCACAGCAGCTCACCTGCTGCCCACAGCCAAGCACCTGGAGGGCTTTTTTTGGCAGTCAGTCACTTGATGAGCCACAGGCTCAGCTGTCTGTGCTCAGGTTTCTTAGAGGAAGCCTTCAGGCTTTGTTTGAAATATCACCCCTCCAAGTACTGCTGAAGATGTAGATCTCCCTAATTGCCATCTGACAACATGCAAATATTTTCTTCCTGTTTCCCTTCACCAACCTCACTGCTGCTGTGACTGGGGGAGAAGGAAGCCTACTCTCTTCCAAGTCCTCCTCCAGCTCGTCTCTCAAGTGCCCACACAGATGGGATTCTGCCAGGGAACAGCAGAGTGAGCCCAAGGTGATCTCTGCCAGGTTTACTCATGTTTACGGAAGTTTCTAAGGCACACCTTGTGGATTTTAACCACAGAAAACTTATGGCACAGCAAAACAAAGCTGAGCAGAGCTTGCTCAGCCCATGCCACAGCTCCCAGATCTCCAGCTCCCAATTGGAAGAGGAGTCTGCACCAGGAGATGGCGAGTGTTTGGGATGCAGCACTTCCGACACGGACTGCGCTGTCCTGGGCAGTGGCACAACAACATGCCAAACTGTCCATGTTCCTGACTCTCAGCTCCTTCCATTTTCTTGGATAAGGAATCTCCTCAGAAAGGCTGCAGTATTCAATTTTGTGACATTTTTGAAGGATCTTGGGATGGCTCTAACTTCAGCCACGCTACATCTTGAAAGAAACCAGTGCACTACTGTGGGACTGCTCGACTGCAGACTCTAAACACTGCACTGGATACACTCCATTTAAATTAACACATACATTTTTCTGTTCAATACCATGGGCTGCAAAATTCCTAATGTTCAAAAAAACCTAGAAGCAGTTGTCATATTATTCAGAGGATATAGCAGAGCATGTATTTTATATTTATTCTGCATAAAGCTCCATACTCTGCACACATAGCAGGCCATCACATTCCAGCAAAAATATCTCAGTACAAACAAGATTGAAACAAATAGTCAACAGGAACATCAAAGAGCAAAGCAGCAAGAGCTTGCTCTTCTAAAGTTATCAGTTTTCATCACTGAAGTAGAGAGATGAGAGACAGAAGAGGAAATGCCAGATGCAGTCATGTAAACCAAGCTATGGATCTAGGAATCTAAGATGTCCAACAAACACTGCGGTTAGCAGCAAAGACTGCTGACTGAAATATTAAATCTCTGTCTACTTCCTACTTTTACATTAAATATTGGTATTTACTCATGCTTCTTACTGCAGGTCATTACAAGTTTATTCTAAAAAACAAAAACTCACTCGAATTTGTTTACCCGAACTTCAGTTAAGTGTTGATCAAAGAATGCTTGACACAAAGAATGTTTTACATACTCGAACTTCCCAGCACTGAATTTCATTGGTGAAGAAAAACACCAACAAGGTCCAAAGCTTCTCCACAAACAATTTCAGCATCCCATGAAGCCAACACACACATTCACTATATGCACAGGAATTAGCACAGAGCACTCCAGGGCACCTTCTCATCTACCGCAATATCATTATTTCAGCATTCATTTTGTTACACATTATTAGCATTGCAAGAGCACCAAAGTTAGGGTCACGGGGAAACCACAGACAGAATTTCTCATGGCAGAAGTAAAAGCCAAATTTTCCAGCATGCACAGAAGGCCTCTGGTTCAACACAGCAGTGTGGAAACTCCAGTCTCTTAGCACCCCTGCACAGCTGACTCTGCTTCTGTTGTTGCCTAAATCAACATACTAAATGGTCTGCAAATTGCACTCAAAATTTTATGATCATTTTAAACAGTTCTCCCTCCTCCTTCCATTAAAGATGAAAGTATTTAAAATCTACCACACAGCTCTTCTCCTTAAACTATGTTCATCTATAACCTAGGGCTGGCAAGATGAAGAAAAGCCTGCAGAAAGTGCACAGTTATGACACATTTCCCTGTGAAGCCATTTAAAGGTTCAAATATAGCAGTTCATCCATTTTAATAACAGCTTTAGGAAACTGAAGTAAAAAAATCCTGTGCAACTTTTAAAATTGAACTCTCTCATAACCTACACAACACTACTATGAAAAAGCTGTGCTTTTCCAAGAACCACTCCCCTTCCCCCTTTCTAACAACCTAAATAAAACCAAAAGTAAGGATGAAAAAGAAAACACAAAACTGACACACATTAAATTTTTCTCACTTTTACCATTTGACTCCCTTTTAACATATTACTGCTGACTGCTTTCTCATCTGAGAACAGCATTCCTTGTCCTTAAAATGACCCTGTTATAATTATGTTAAACTTAAAGCTCACCAAAACACAACGATAGTTTTTCTCATACACTTACAGTATAGCTAAAATAATACAGCAGGTCTGATTTTCTCCTGCATTCCAATGGGGAAACAATCTACTAAGAGAGCAGATTAAAAGAAAGGTTCAGGGGAAATGCTGAGGAGAAACTTAAAGCTCCTCCTGAGCTTTACCTTCGCCCAAACTGCTAAGGTCTGAGGGCTCCCCACAGCTGACATGTCCTTGTCCCCAGTGTTGTCCCAGCCTGGCTGAGCTGGGGCTGCTGGCCCAATGGGAGCCCCTGGGCACTCTGTGTGGCCAGCTCTGTGCCCCACACCCCATCCTGGGCTGCTGCTCCCCAGAGGAAGAAGAAGTCTAGCACATAAACATGAGGACTCACCTACACCCAAGATGCTGCAGAGAAGTCCAGGTTCCCGAGGTTCCTCACACATTGTGTGACAAGGACACTCTGCCCCAGCCAAGGGCAGGAGCTCTGTCTTTGGGTAATTGGATAATTGCCACCAGCTGGCACTGCCCATTCATACCTGTACCACTGCCTGCAAACCCTCCAGAACAATTGTGGCACAATTATTTCCACTGCAAACACCTGTGGATGCCAGAACACTTAATAACAGTCTATTTCAGCAAGCAGCTGAGAAGAAATACTAAGAAAGCAAGTCAATCCAGTTAGCAGTTCTGTTTGCTTCATCAGTGCTTTACAGCAAAGCCCAAGACAGTTCTTCAGATAACAGAGATGAACCTAGGTTATAATTTCCAATGATTTTATATATTGCTAAAAATACTTAACAGCTCCCTGGAAGATTAATTTCTTACTCCTCAAATATCCAGATGTTAAATCCCTTTGGTCTACTCTGAAAAGAGCCAAGTGTACTTTACAGCTTCCATTCAGGACATGCACTGGAATATTTATTTCAATTTTAGAACTGCAGTGAGCAAACACAAATCACCTTATTCAAGTTTCCTTGAAAAGAAGCCTGAATATCCTAAATAGTCTTCATGGGTTTAGTTTCTTTAAATTTTTACACCTCGATGAAATTTGTTGTGTGAGAGGAGAAAACTCCACAAGGTGATCACAGCTGGAATTGATTTCACATGGTCACAGCAACACTTTGTTAAATGCAGCTGAAACAGGTGAGCAGTGGGGCACTTTTAAGGGGAGTCAAGGGCTGGCCAAGGCAGTGCTGTTGCTGTATAAATGATCCTTAAGGTATAGATGTTATTCTTTTTTCATTTATTCTTCCTGGGTGCTTGCCCTTTTGCACACAAAGTGCAATTGTGTTCCTGTGTTTGGGCGCAGGACAGGTTCTGCAGTGCTTCCACAATAAATTCCTCACAGCACTGCCCAGTCTCCATAGAGTTATAATCACCTCTGTGAGCAGGCTGGAGGGAATCTCAGATATCTGTAGGCAGCAAAGGGGCATTTGTAGGAAAGGCTCTTTAGTAGTTAAAGCAATGCCTACAGATTTGTTCACATTTGCACACCACTTCCTTTTTGTTTCAGTCTGAATGCAGCCAAGGGAAAATCAGGAAAGACAGTTCTTCTAACATTTTACACAGCCCTAAAAAAAACTCCCTCTTGCTTTACAAATCCGTGGTTTTATACAGAGAGCAATTTTGTACAGATACAACATCTACCCCTCACTGCAGCTCTACTTTTAATGATGGTTTAAAGGGAGGTGGGTAAATGATTGCCTTTGCATTCATTGTACACCGGCTAAATGAATTTAGCTTGAATACCAAGTTAGAAAAAATTGCTTCTAAAATATACATGGTGTCCTTCAGATGACAAATAAAGCAGTGTAGAAAGGCAGCAATTTCCAGTGAATTGCCTATAAAGCAGACAGCTCTGGCACGTATGAAGGAACAGGCCTCGGTCTCTGATGGAGCTTAATTTGCTTTTGCTTACTGCTAACTCAATTTCATAGGAATGATTTATCCCACGCTCAGAAATGTTCTGTTGAGGAAAAAAAAAACATGCCTTTTGGCATCTGAAAACACCAGAATAGCTCATATATACAGAAAGTCCTTCCTCACAATTCCTTGTGCAAAGACTAGATAGCTCTTTTCCACGTGGCGTAAAAAGGGCAGGTGCCTTTCACAAGATGGAACAAGTTCTCACTTTTGCACCTCCCTTAATTCAGACACAGAACCACAGAATAGCTGACAAGACTGTGAACAGTCTCTGTAAAACATTACTTGCTACATCAGTGATCTCATCAGTGATTGTCAGGTGTTCAGGGTTAGGGCAAGATGAAGAGCTTTCCTCCCACACCAGTAACGCCTTGGCACACAGGAGAGAGTGCTCAAGCAGATCTTGAGTGCTGGAGTTTAACCTGGCCATCCAACACTGAAAGTTAAGCAATTCTTTGTTGACAATCATTATTTCCATATGTTGTAGAAGATACAGAATGCCCCAATTTGTAGCTGGCATAAATAATTGCCCCTACTCCTGTATTGGTGGCAGCATTCCAGGAGCTGTGTATAACGGGACACCGTGCTCTCCTCCACACATGGGGCCCTGAGCTTGGCTTCCCTGAGGCACATCTGCATTTGGAGGATCACCAGGGGGTGGCTGTGGCAGGTTCTGACAGAACTTCTGAAGGGGAAATCACCAGAATGATCTGACAGCAATCCATCAATTCTGAGCTGTTAACACAGTGCTTTTGTGACTACATCGCTCAGCCCAACTCTGAGTCAGAGTTCTACCCCTACCTTGGTCTAATAAAGCATACACACACTCCCAATGCAAGTGGAAGAGCTGCTAGGAGAAAATATTGATTTTACTTTAACCCTTGCTCCAACTCATTAATGAGAAGTAATGCTGTGCTGAACACATGCCCCAAACTTTGCCTTTCTAGGTTCTACCTGTCTGAATTAATGTCCTGGGCACTGTGGCAGCTGCACAGCTTAGATCAGGCCATGCAAATACACTCATTTAGGATTTTCCACAGCCCTTTGCTTAAGAGCTTTCTCCCTTCTCCTATGTTTTGTAGAGGAAAGAAAACCCAGGTATCGTGGGGTACTACAAGATTCCTCTGTACTTAAAGACTCCTGCCTTTTCAAGCAACTTAAAGTAAACACTGTCATTATTTTTATTTCATTGAAGCAACCAAACTCATACTTCTAAACTGAAAGGGGATGTGGGGAAAAAAAACCCCCATTCTTCAAATCAGTTTCCTAAAGAGATGGTAAAGGTGTACAAAGTGACTTCAAAAGTGGCTCAGCCCATCTTTTGTAGAATTTGTTAAACTTGGATTCCTTCCTATGACCAGTTAGAGGAACTTTTCAGTTTGATGCCTGCCCAACATGGTTTTTGTAGAAAAAAATCACTGTAAACACAAAGGCTGAAATTTTCAAAGCCATACTGGACTGAATATTTTAAAGCCACTTGATGACCCTCAGGGTAAATTTCTTTCAGGAAGACAAGAGTTTTAATGCACTTAACTGCCTCTGGCTGTGTTACAACTCCTTCAAATTAAAATTGTGAAATTTCATTTAAACCCATAAGATTTTGTGATTTCTGGCCTAAGATGGTCATTCTAAAAATGACTTGATTTTTCTATTATCAGTTTACAAATCATGACAAGAAAAATAACCTAAGATGGCACAAACACTAAAAACCTTTAGTAGTCCTATTTCTATTGAGTAGGTTAACTGACCTTTTTATCATGCATTAAATGTAATACATATTTCATATTATTATTTCTAGTAAAAAGTTTCAGGAAATGAAAGCAGATATCTGCATTTTTAATGACACTATTGTGCATTTCACTTCTGCCTGTCAGTGCACATTTAATTCAAAAGGGTCTACTAGAAGATACAAATGATAAAAGACTAACAAAGTGGTACCTTAAATAAGGGCAGATAAACCATAATTTGGTTAATTGGACTGCCTGTTTAGGCAGCAAACTTGTCTTTTCCCAGGCCTGTACCTTCATAAAAGCAAATATAAAACTGCTAGAGATGCCTCTGTAGAGTAAGCACAGAATGGGGAGGTAAAGATGCTTGGACATGAATCTCTTCAGGAGTTATAAAATGCTACAGGAAGCAGAAGATGTTGCCTGAGAGGCCTGGACTTCTGGTTTATCCTCCACTGACTCTGCTTGGTTTGTACCTGTGCATCAATTATGCTCTGTTTTGAAAAAGATGGTGTTTAAGGTGATTTGGCTGTTTGTCACAGGCTCCAGGGAGGGCTTAGTGACTGGTGTTGGGATTTCCTGTGTTGTTACCTGGGAAACAGTGATGCAGCCTAGAAATTACGACGTTCCTGTGGTTTGTCTTGGGAGAAAAGTAGCATAGCCAAAACTGGAGAAAATATATCTAATCCCTCTAAATCCACTATTCTTACAATCCACTGCCATTTGTCAGTGGAAGGGGTGCAGGGCCATGGGTACTAATCCAAGTGTGATACTTGCTTAAAAGACTTTTTACACGTGAAAAAGGGGAGAGGGGAACCATTGATCTTACCAGATTCTATAAAACCCTTTCTCATTCCATCTCCTTGTTATTCCATCAAAGGAATTTATTATTACTGTTATTATTTGGGGGAGAGTGGTACTTCAGCCAGTTTCCTACAGCGTATTTCAAGCATGCTCACTGGGATGTGGGACATGCTATGAAACACTGAATGGCTTATCCTAAAAATCTCTCCCAAAGATTAAGCAAGTGCTCATGCTAGTTAAAAAACACACAAACACTCCAGCTCCTCCACTAGAACACTGAAACCTGCCACTGCATAAAAACAACAGGGAATTTAGATTCAGCTCCTAATTCATGGTCTACTTGAAGGCCTTCAAGCAGCCTAAAAACTTGTCAGAGTATTAATACCTCTTAAGAGGCCTCACTGCTGAAGTTCCTACATTTTCTGTTATTCTTCTGTGCTTTCAACTAATGTCCTCTTGTAAATGTCAGCCTGAACAAGAGCACAGTAGTGTAATACTCTAATGAGATCTATATCAACAGAAACAAAAGGAAAAAAATCCTTCATATCAGCAGGGGCAAAAAAAAAGTACGATAATGGTTTTCACAACTCTGACTGGAATGGTATCAGTGTTTTATCTCTTCCCTCTATAATTTTCACTTCACCATTTTATTGCATCTTTCTATTTTCTGCTTGATTTTTTCTCCTAATTAAATTTATTTTCTATTTTATCTTTCAGCTACGTCTATAATTTATGATCTTTCATTCCAGAAACACAATTTCTTTGCCTTTCTCTATTCTCTTCTGGCAGGTTTAGTATTAGAAATCATAAGAAAAGGGGAGGGAATATAATGCCAATATCAGGCAAATGATTCATCATGAAGATTATAGGCTAATAGGCCATGTCAAAGCCTGTAAGAAAATGCATGAAACACTCACTGTGTTTTAGTGAGCTCCAAATGTTACATTAGAAAAATTATGACAGGTAGTAATTGACAATATTAGTATGGGGTTAAAACTAACTGGAAATAGGACAGTGTCCTTAAAGAGTACACACTAAAAAACATGATTCAGGCAGAAAATAACCTGAGCTACTTGAGACTTGCAGCCAACAAGTCATGTTTTCTTTATTGTTACAGCTATTTTTTTTTTACTCTGTCCTCTGTATTCATAGCAAAATAGGACAGGAAAAGCCTACAAATTAGACTTAAGTGTGAAGTGTCTTAGTCTCTCACATGATACAGGGAACTGCCAGCAGAAGCCTTTCTGAAATACATTCCACTGAGGGAAAAACTCCTGTAATGCTTCAAACAGAGCTGAACCAGCCAATAGCTCAAAGTCTCCTGCAATAGACTTTAAGTGGCATACAGAAAACTTTTATCTCTGAATATCATATTGCATGTGCTTGGCCTTCATCCCTTGATTTTTCTGGTAATTCCTAGTAAAGGATTATCCATTCAGTAAACCCAGCTAAATGAACGCTGCTGAATGTGTGAGCAGCTGGAGAGTTTTTCAGTGGCTTTTAAAGATAATTTTGTCTCCACAAAAAAGAGAGGAACAGGGCATCCAGGCAGAGTTACTGCCATCTACATGAAGATGCTGTGTTCTGCTTCTTCACTTCTCTGAAGCACAAACTCATAGTTCTGCCAAGGAAGTTTGACTGTGTAGAGGAACATCTCACAGGTTCAGAAGCACCAGGTTAATAACTCTAGCTCATCTCTCTAGCATCAGAGCTGTACCCACGGTGATATTCATCAGAGCCCTGGGAAAAGAACCCAGGAAGTGTTTCTCTTCCTCCCTCTGCAGCACAGGACAATATTTTGCTAAGGTCACACAGAAATCTCTCACCTAAACAACAAGGTGCCAATGCAGGAGCCCAAAAAGCTCTTAGCACTCCAGTGCCTTTTTCATGACACACAGGCAGGAGAGCTTCCCAGGCATGGCAATTTTCAGTTCAACTCCATCATCCCCAACACAGGTGCACAAATGACCCAACAGAACCTCAGGGCTTTTCTTCAGCCTCAGTCCCTGTGTCATGACATAAATGGACTCCTGAGCCCATGGAAATGGCACCTGGATGAACACTCTGCAATGTTTTATCAGAGGAAACGAAACAAACCTTTCCTTAATGGTGCTCTGAAAGCCCAACAGATGGGGGAGTTACACAATAACTGATTTGAGTTTCAGATACCTTAAAAATAATTAACATAAAGTGGAATTTCATGCAACCCAGAGACATAAAGGATGAGACTTATTTCTGGAACTCTAAAATGTCTCCACTCAATAAAGAAAGGCTGATATGCCTAATTTTTCTAAAGCACAGTAGTTCATCCTTTTTCCTGCTTTGATTTCAAGTATTGTTATTCTATCATTCAGTGTCCGCTGCCCAGCCTACTGTAAAGTCATGAAGTCTAAAAATATGGCAGAATCCATCAATCTTCTCACTTGCATGTTTATTAATTTTTTGAATTTAAAATGTATTAAATACTCTTATTAATTTAATAATCTCATAAAAAAGAATTTAATTCTTTTTCCAAATTAATTAAACCCCACTGAACTCATTTGCTGCCACATCAGCAAGGCTTCAGAAATTCATAAAAGCAGCTGACAGTCCTTGCAAACAATAGCTGCTCCTCATAAGACCACATTATGCTCTGTAATCCAGCAAATTAAGAAGCATGAAATAATTTTAATGACAAAAGTTAATATTTAAACAGAATTATCATGCCAGCATTTTCTCTGCCAGTGGACTCTCACTTAGCTTGTTTCTGTTCTTACAGTCTGTCTAGCAAATTAAGGAGGATCCTGACTTTTAAGAGATGTGATATTAAAATATTTGGCTTAGCAGATATGAAGGATGTAGTAAAAAATTCAGTGGCAAACCTAAAAAATAGATTACAAAGAATTAGGTCTCAATACTTGTTACAATATGGCATTCTAATGATAAAATAAATTATAGATGAACAGAATATATAACAATCAAAATCTCTGTCATTTGTTCTTTAAAAAGGTATTTTAAAACTGAGTATTCATTGAATAAACAGCTTTGATGAAGAAGGAACAGCTAAATCAAGCACTAGGGCTGGCTGCACATCATCAAAAATTTAATTTTGGTAACGTAAAATACATCTACAAGTGAATGTTTATATTAATGTACCCACTCTCCACAGAAAGGTCATTAGGGAAAACAAAAATGTCAGGGAGTGTGTGGAACTGATGATACTGCTGTGATGTGTGGNNNNGGAACTGCTGATACTGCTGTGATGTGTGGGTTGCCTGTGTAGCTGCTGCAGGGCTTGCCAAGGCCAAACACCATTTTGCCATGATCCCTCTGCATCCATACAGAAACCCTATGACTCATGTTTTTATCAGTGCTAAGAAGAACACAAATAAAAAGGAAATCCTTAACCTCAGGAGTTAAAGAATTACAAAACTACAGACAAACAAGCAAAAAACTACAAAGCAAATAAGCTTTATTTATGGGAATAAAAGAAAAAAAATCTATGAAAACAATTACTACCATCTTTAAATACTAAGGGCTCACTGCATTCTTCCCATGTTATGAATCTTACAGCATTTAATGGTTCTGAAGCACTTTTCATCAGGGAGCTGGTAGTCATCAGAATCTCATTACTCCACCAGTCAGTGTCCTGATTGCTATCATCCAACAATTTACTGAATCAGATATGAACATTCAGCAAGCCACTATCTATGAGTGGGAGCCCTCAAGGGAAAGTGTCCTTTGCTGTTTACTACACACAGAAGAAATGCTGTTTTTTTTCCCCTTGTATAAAATATGTAAAGGTTTCTGAGGCAGGGATTTAGAATGTATTATAATTCATAAGCAACTGGGTTGGCTAGCAGCTGTCAGAAAGATTAGACACTTACATAATCATAATGAAAATCTAATCAACTCCCCAACTAGTATCAATTAACTTCAGGCAGAGTTAAAAAACTGTAAAGGTTAGCCAAAAAAGTACATTTAAAGACAACATCAAAGAATAGAAAATAGAACCTAAAGAAAGGTATTATTTAAGTCTATTCACAAGAAATTACTTTAGGTACAATTAAGAGATAATTACATGTCTGAATAAAGTCCATCCATTAAACTCATGCTAACAAAGCTGAGACTGTGATATTTAGCTACAGCCAGTGAAAAGGTCAGGAAATAGCCACAATATCCTGGATGGGTTCTGAACCTGGACCTGAATGTGAAGGTTTGTGCCCCATGGAGTGGCTTTTGGAGCTTCTCATGGCACCAAATAATTCACTGCTGTCCTTACTCTGCAAGCGTTACACCGAGCTCTGATTTTAAAATGACTCTGTTTTCACATTGCATTAGATCTTTAACTGCTCAGCATTTGCCTTCCAAAAGCAGCTCAGTGCAGCATCAAGCCAGCCCTTATTCATCACTCTACCTGCACACTGCTCCTCTTCCATCAGCCACTTACACATGTTCTGGCTCTTAGGGACACACACCTAAGGTAAACACACCTTATAATTCAGAAACTTATTCTAATCAAATGCAGTAATGCAAATCCCACTCTCTAAAGTATCTCTTACGTTATCTCCCATATAAATGTAAGAAATTCCAGAATTACCAGGTACTAATTGCCATCTTAAGGACAACATCCCTGTTACAGAGCCTACAGGCTTTTGTCTTATTACTTCCCCATCTTAAATCATGCAGTGTAACCACTTGTGATTCTGACAGGATCTGTTTGAACCTTGCTCTGTTCCTCATCAAGTCTCAGCACATACTCAGAAGGAATCATCCTCCTCTTTGCAGCACAGAGATTTTCAACAATACAGAGGATTTGGTTTGTGTCTTGAAAAAAAACCCTCAGCCCTCAACAAGTAGCAGTTTTCAAAAGAGCTCAAACTGATACTGTAGACAAAGATCAAATTTTCCATGTACATGTGGCTGGACATTTCCTGCATCTCCCTGCCCACTGGTTAATTTCCTGAAAAATTCTGCTGCTCAGAGCAGGACTTGCAAATGCAAACCATCTTTTCATCAAATGATGGATACTTTGGTGACCAGGACAAGAGGTACCCATACTGCAGTCCCTGCTCAAATTAAGAGAAAAAATATAAGAGTAAATCAGAATTTAGGCAGACACACGTCAGGCTGAGTTCTTTGCTATTGGCAGGAATTCTTGTATTTACATGGAGCATCATTCTTTATTGCACAAAAAGGAAAGGAAAAAAAAGCTTTGCAGAAAAAATGCCAAACATAAATTTATTTGTCAGCTTGAAGTGCTCACATCCAATGCTATAACCCAGTGCCCTCTTTGACAGAGAACTGTATCATTCTACCCCTCAGAAAAACTCATCCTGAACAACATGTGGAGACCCAGTGGACCAGCAGCAAATACACCACCTTTCAAACAGATAGCAAGCTGTTCTCACCTAAAAATAAAGACATTTAAAGATTCTGACACTTGAAAAATAAGCCCAGTGAAGTTGATGTGCTCAGTTACACAGGGCACTAAGAGCACACCATGCCAAAGATTTCTACTGCCAGAAGCCTCTCTCTGAATACTGATAAATTCCAGACCTTTCTCATCTTTAAAGACCTCAACAGATTTAACTGACTACACCTGAGAATGACCCAAAGCTACCAGAGAAATCTGTATCTCAGCCAAGAATTTGGGGGCACACCTGGGCTTTCCCCTGCACGCAGAGTACTCACCAGCCATAGTTTTAACATCAGGGAATTAATAGTAAAATACCTGTAAGCATATTTACTTCTGGAAAACCTAGACAAAACTTAATGTTCAAGGTATGTACTGTGTTACTGAATATGCTTAGGCTGGTTAAGAGATTCTACCTTTTAAGTTGCAAAGAAAAGACTGATTTGGCTTTTCTTTCCTATTTACATTTCTATTTGGGTAAAGTATTCTGGGCAGTGTGTCTTCAAAAAATGGGCTCTTGAAGCAGACAGGTTAACAGCTCCCCTTACAGGGTGACAGAATGGGACCAACACAACAAACAACACAAAAGACAGTTACATTAAAATTAGATTAGCCACTAATGAAAAACAATGTAGATGGAGACGTGCATGATATGTTATAAACTTCTAAAACAGAAGAATAGTATCTGTCTTAAGTACAATCAATTAAATGTTAAAATATCCAAACAGTCTCTCTTAATGCTTTACTTTTTGGCCATGTGTCATGTGGGAAACTGGAAACAAAACCAAGAGAAAGATGCAGTANAATAACCAGAAGCAGGCTGGAAGGGTAATAAGCAACTATTTACCATATCTCTAAGCAAATATATTTCTAACCTAAACCTTTTTCAGATTCTACTTAGAAGTTTCTAATAATAGAAATGCCAAACTCCTCTAGTCTAGTAATTAATCATCATTAGCACATCACAGGATTTTATGAAATAAAAATAGCAGTGGATCGGAAGTTCTCCTGCTGTAATTTCAAAGCACTACTCTTTGTTTGGTAAGCAGAGAGGCATATTCCTACCTTCCTCTTATCAGTCCTTTCATGTACCTGGAAACTCCTTTGTTCCAGCAGTCCTCTCTTCAAGAGATCAGATAACCCACATTCCTTCTAAGGTCCCTTCTTGCAGCATGACTCTGTGTGTGTGTGTACACAGAAAAGAGCTGCTAATAAATAATGAGCATGGCAAGAAGTCAGGAATCCCTCTGCTTACACACACAAGGAAAGGTGTAACAGCTGTAAAATCTAATTATTAAAAGCAGTCTTTTCATGTTTTATCTTCTTTGTGAAAATTATTTGAAGGGAGTCAAAAGTGAGAGGATTTGATCCTGCGAGCCAAGGCACATTTAATTCATTTAAAGACCCTTTGAACAACAGCAAAGAGACTTTTTCTTGGCCTAAGATCATCTAATAACAGGCAAGGATGGGGACAAGGAAGGTTCAGCCAGTGGAATCGGTGGCTCACATGAAGAGCAGCACAGGCATTTGATAATTTATGATCTTTAAATCAGAGTTAATTTTAAGGCACATGTAAGTTAGACAAGAGTTGTGTGGCAAGAATGAGCAAAGTTATCCCTGAGATTAAAGCCCAGTGTAAATTTCAACAGGAGGCACCTTGTGTTCTGCTTAATTAAATTCCTGGTAATTATATGAGATTGATGGAATTAAGAATGCTTGATTGGTCATATTTCTTTAAAAAAAATGTTGCCTGATTACAAACAGGAGCATGCTCTAATCTGTTTTCTTTGGGCATATTGCTACTCCAGCCAAGTGCCACAAAGGAGATGCACAACTATGGAGAACCTTTGCCATTTCTAGCGAGCATTTCATCCTATGAACAATTCCTTACACTTCCAGAACTATCTGTGGGAAGATGTATTCATCAATAAAACCTTACGGTGATAACAATCCTCTCACCTGCTTTTGACTTCATTACTTTTCCACTCCCACAAATTCATTTCAGAGACAAGTTTAGAGGAGGATTTTTATGCATTGGCGTTTGCTCATAACTTAAGCAGCTGAGCAATTCCTAATTTATGTAGCTGTTGGGAAAACATTTTCTCTGAAAGAACTGTATAAAAATGGGATTGGATTTTATTTTCCAATAACAAAGTACCATTTACACAGATTACTGTAACTGATTATTTTATAACCTTATTATTTTACACCTCCTCATTTGTGGCCAACTATGAAATCCTTTGCAACCAGCATATTTGTGGTTAAACTACAACCCTAAACATTTTAATTCAATGTTTTAGTCATTTAGACAACAAAAAAATTACAAAAAGAAACCTTTATTTGACTCAAAAGGCAAAAATTATTTTTGTATAAGTACAAAATGGTTGATTGATTAAAAGTATTTTTATAAGGTATAATATAAATTCACCAAAAGGAGGTGAAAACCTGCAGGTTTCTAACTAAACTCGGTAACCAAAAAATTATTTCTGCATTACTAAAACATGTCTAGAGTGTATTAATATCACAGCTATCAGTTTTTAAAGGATGCACAGTTATATACCTTTTCTTGTATTGAGGCACTTAATACTCTGAGAACTGACTAAATGGATTTATAATCCCTATTACTTTTTGACACCTCTCATCCATATGTTTTATGTACAAATACTCAATGCTATTGATTACTTAATGAAAGCATTTATGTGAATGTTCAGAAATATCCTAGAGTTAAGGACCTCAGCTATACATTTCACGAAGATGAATGTGTTTAGTTGTAAATCCATCTGCATTGCTTCCCACATTCAATACATAAAGCTAAAATTATGAACCAATAAAGCCAATAGAATTTGCTATGTCAAATTTATAGCAAGAATGAATACACACATTTAAACACTAATAGTTCCTGGAAGCATTTTAAGCAAATAGGGATATAAAAAGCTAATACTGAGAGCACCTAGAGAACCAAGTTCAAGTAAGTGAAATTCATTTAGTTCTCTGTATGCCTGAGAAGGTCAAGATAAGATTATATAAAGGTACAAAGTTTATTGGCTGTGTGCAAATGTCACTTTAAAACAAAAGTAAAAGAAAAGCAGTATGTGGAAAGAATTCTCCTCAGCACCTTTCAAGAAATAAGGAACCTCACCTTGCCAGCCCCTGAAAGGTCTCCAGGTAAAGAACTACAAAGATCTAAGTATAAAAGCAAAGGAATCAGCTTCTTAAGCTTTGGGTTTTTTAATTCCAGCAAAGTGATTCCAATCTGTTCTGAACATTCATTTATGTATCTACATAAATGTTAAAAAGAAGAGAGACAAACCTGCAATAAAGCTGGGATATGAAATGTCTGTAATTTCAACTCAGATACTAAAAGGAAAAAAAAAAAAAAAAGGTAGAGCAAAACTCTGGATGTTTAAAGCTTCCACTCTGTTATTCACTTATTCACTTCCATTATTCACTTATTTCCAGCAGCACTGAGTATCTTCAGGATCCTACTCCTTATTCAAACTAAGAATGCTAATCATACTGAATTTTGATTAATGCTTTTCAAGGCTTTACTCTGCTGATGGTTATTTTCCTATGTTGACAGTTTGATATATATTGCCATGCACATTTAAGTAAAATAATTAACTGAACTGATTTTCTTCCCCTCTGGAAGTGATTTTGTTTATATGCTTGCTCCCCCCAAATCATAGCCATAAATGGAAGCATTCTATTTATCCAAAAGAATGGCCACTATGAATTGTAAAATTAAATATTTAGACATCTTCGTAGAATGGATTAAATGCCAACTGTGTCATCTAATACCAGGAAATATCTATTAAAAATACATTTGATAGTAGATATTTTCTCATAATACTAAAAAGCTAGGAAACAAAAAATTCTTAGAGTAATGTCAAATTGAAAACCATGCATAATTCAGCACTCAAATTGAATTTTAATCTTTTCATAATGCTTGGGGAAATATTTTTATACTTAGGAAAACTAAGGGAGATAAAGAACATTACCAACCAAATAAGGGGCTTTATGTTCAGGCAGAAATGATACAGTAGCTAATAGAAATAGGTTACTTGAAGCAGTGAGAGGAATAGGAAGCACCGTGGACAGATTCACATCCAAGTTCACAGGACTGTTGAAGGAAACATGAGTCCAACTACCACAGAACCACCCCAGGATATATGTAAAGGACTATCTGACTCTTGACTAATCCCTCACAGCTGGCATTTCAAGAAGATATTTGCAAAAGAGGAAAAAATAACCCAGCAGTTTCACTACCTCATCCCCTTCAAAATCCTGGGAAAACACCTGCTCTACAGGACCTTCTTCTCCCATTCCTCCTCAACTTTCATAACTTGGAATATTTGTTTTCCTTCCCTTAGGTGCTTTGGTACTGTAGTCTTGAGCTTATATCCAAAGCAATTCCACAACATATGGGGTAAATCTTTAGCAGCAGGGAAAGGCATCTACCCCCTCTTCAAACTTGAGTCTTTGAGGACTCTGATGTGCAAATGAACTTTTTGCACTGATGCCAGGATGATTTTTTGCTTTCTCTTTTATACCCCTCTTACATACCCTTTTATATAGTTTTATGTATTCTCAGTGCTTTTAGCCTACACACCTGTAGCTTTCCAAGGCTGATGATTTAGCTGAAAACCACTGTACTGTTAAACCAAACATCCTGGGAGCCCCAGACACCAAGGGCCTCTCCAGAACACATTTTGGAACCTCAGCCAGGCCCAGCCAGGGGGAAGGTTCCTCACAACGAGGGCTTCACTCCAGCCTCTCCCTGGGGGATCTTTGATAAATATGTTAACTTTGCAAGGCCTATAATTGGGTGTGTTTTGGTGTGAGGTGTGCATGCATTTTCAGGGCATTCTACCTGGACCAAGTGCTGTACCCAAGGATCCTGAAATAAACACCAAGGTAGAAACCCCTTTTCCCCATAAACCATGTCTTGGTTTTAATTTTAAGACCAGGGAAAGGCATCAGTACATGTTGGGTCTTTGGGAAGAGCTAAGAACTCTCAGAGGATGAGGAACATCCCAGAGGATGAGAGGGCTGAGCTAAGCACTTAACTGCAGGTTTGTAGTGAACAATGAACTTCCAAACCAGGAGAACTATTTAATTTACAGAGTCCAAGGATTCCATGCCTTGTAGCTGCCACTCATCCTGATGCAAATCCCATCTCAGACTTTCTTGGATGTTACTGCTGGCTTCAGCAGATGATTGCACACTTAGAATTACTAATTAGTCGTGGGGTTAACAGAGAAGAAAACACAGAGTGAGGAAAAAAAAAAAAAAAGGTTGTTTCTCTTTTACTATTACTTTTGCTCATTTTCAGCCACATTGAAGATCCTGGTCTCCTGTCAGCAATAAAGATTAGCTGTTTTTCTGCAGCAGTTGATTCATTTTGCTTTATGGGTAACTGGATTTTGTTTGATAGTCAATTTTTCAATTCTTCAAGGGCTAGAAATTAGGAAGATAAAGTCCATCAGGAAAGTTAGTCCCTATTTGCTGAGCACAGGAAGAAGGTTATGCATTAGAAATATACCATTTTTACAGGGGAGACTGGGAAATGAGCCAAGGAACTGCTGTCAGCATTTCACTAGAAGACATGAAAACTAGATCCAGGACTTGAGTCATCATTAACAGAACAGTGGGTTCAAACAGCTCTTTAATATTTAATTCTGTATGTATAATTTTAAATCCATTACACTTTTGATATTTGCAGATCTAACAGTCATTTATTTGCTGTGATAACATGGCCATCATCATGGAATAAAAGATGCAGTGCTATTCCAAGAAAACTAGAGAGGGAGGGAAGGTGGTTGGGAATTTTGGCTCAGATGAAACTTTTGGCTCTTTCTATTTCTCAGTAGCAGGTGGGATGGTCAGTTTTCCCCAAACAGCACTATTTTGTGTCACACACTTCACAGAGACCAAAAATGAACACTTGACATATTTTATCATTATTGGGTTTTCCTCATTAGGGTCTAAAACATGGAAACTGTTTTATTTATCAAGGAAGCAATTTCTTCCCCCTGGAAACCAAGAGACACATTATTTAAATCAGCCACAGAACTGAGCTATTGCAGCTGTCCACTCTTTCAAGCAATCACATCTATTAACAAAAGTAAATTTAAAAATACACATTTCCTGCTCTTGTCACTGAGAAAAAATCATTCACTGACATCACAGAATGTACCTTATTATTCCTGTCAATCGTATAGTAAATATGAAACCATTAAATAATTTTCTGGCTATCAGAAACACCTTCAAAAGGGCTTTTTAAAACAAAGCCACCTTCCTGAATAGAAGGGAGAGTAAACTAGAAAAAATTATTGGGCCAGACCCATGTGTGTCTTACTGGGCCAGACTCATTTTGCCTTCAGTCTTTAAGCAGAGCAGTAATAACTCCTTGTAGATGAAAATCTGACTTATTATCATTTCAAACTGATCGTATCCATTTCCTTAATAAACCAGAGCTAATCTATTAAGTGCACAAATGGCCTCTGGACTATTGCAGTGCCAGGAATAAATAGAGTGTCTTCATGAAAAGCTTTTTATTTTTCCTTTCCGAAAAACGCTCAGAACAAGGAAGCAACAGAAAGCAGCAACTGCCAATAGGTTCAACCCTGACATGAGTAATCCTCTTCAGATGTGTCAGTGCAAGTCAAAGGCTCTAGTGTCAGCCATGAGACCATTATTAGATCAGAAATCCTATGACAACTGCAGCACTGTGTGGCAAGAAAAATGAAAAAGACAGGAACCAGACCATAAATACACACACTATTTATCTGTGTCACAACAGAAGAGGCAACCCCCATTTAACTTTAACAGCCTACAAATTGAATTAATACTATATTTCCACTGCCTGTGATTAAGACCACTTAGAAAGAGGCTAAAATAAACAAAGCCTCTGTGTATAACTTCTTGGACATCTCTGTTGAAGTGCACAAAAAATGCATAGCTGAGAATTCTCTGCCCCCTGCAGGAAGGGCTCTGAGCCAGCCCATGGAGCACTGCAGTTTGCATTTTCCTGACCTAATGGACTGATTATCTGGAATAATTTGATAGACAACAGCACATGAGAATTGTGTCTTTAAGTTCTATGTCAAGTACAGACTGTGATAAACAAAATGGCAAGAAATCTAAAATTAAATTCTTATCAAGTGAAACAATTGAAAAATTTGCAGTAAGCCATGAGAGGCAAGCAGCTCCCTTTCAGGACTGACCTACCTCGTTTGAATGCCCACAGCAACTGAAATGAGAAAATCAGATGGTTTTCAGTTGCTAAGAATTCTTCCTTTAAGCAGATGAATGTACACAGACATGCATCCTGTACTCTGACCAGTTTGGACAGGACCCTGAAGCAAGCATGCTTTTGGGATAGGGTAGAAGCCACCTTTCCAAACCAAAAGGAAATGCAAGGCAGAGAAAGTTCAAATGAATATTGGAATGTGAAAGAGGAAGGATTGCATTCATTGCCATCATCAGGTTTGTACAAGGAACATGAACAGCAGCAATTATATTAATAAGGCCATTTATTGCAACAGATTCCTACAGTGATGTTCATTGATGTTGATGGACACCAAATGATGAATGGTAATCAACCTGGGCACTTAAGTGACTGCCCAAATTCTGTGTCAGATGAAAGAATTAAATTTTGATTTCTGAAGTTCTCGGGGCTCTAATTCCTTTTAAGAACAATTACAGATCCATACCCTGGCTCAAAGAAGAAATTTACAATTTACAATTCTTAAATCAGAACAAAATAAGTTGAGTGTATGGGAAAACTGGCTGCCAGGTGAGGGGGAAACACAAGGATCAGATCACAGCCATTCTCAGTCAATTCAAGTATTTGTTGACAACCAGTGGAAGAAAAGGAACACTCCTCTCTTTGGCTCCTTTGCTAAGTTGTTTCCATTGTCATGAGCGAAACAGCACATAGTGGCTTAAGTGCAGAATACTGAAATATTAATTCCTGTGCCCTAGTTTTGTGCTCTGTGCACCCTCCTGAAGTGTGCTAAGTTACTTATTTTGGTTGCCTGATAAAAATTTGATCCATTCTGACCAGTGCAAACCTCCTAAAAGGCCTGGTTTTACTCAAGTGTAAACTAAAGAGGCAGCACAATCAAAGCAGCTTCGGTGCATTCAGAAAGCAGAAAACCACAGTGCAATATCACAAACCCAATGGAGTTTTCAATAAATCATAGTGAATGATAGCAGTTCATTCTTCACATGCAAAATATTATTGAGTCTGAAAATTTCTCGACATGAAGACAAACTCAGAATAAATATTATGACTGTAGCATTCACAGAACTACCTGAAATGCTCAGCATGCCTCCCCTTCTGTGTATTCAGGCTTCTGCTTCCTAGAGTTTATCTACTGATTTATCAATCTCAGAAATTAATTATAAGCCAACATTGGTACAATTTATTTCAGCACCTTAAATTATTTCCCATTAGTTTTAGGAAACAATGAATCAGCTTTCTCTTTTTTATTCAAAGCTGAACTTTCATTTTTAAAATCTGCATTCACTTCTCTTCCGATGATTGGATTTTTACATCTTTGTCATAGGAATAGAGTTCAAAACCTCCCATTTTCATAATAAAAGTATCCCAGAATGAACTAATAAATATTTGATGTTATTTATGTATGATTTAAAGTTGCAATCTAAAGGTAAGAATCTTCTACAATTAGGAGTCAGTTTCAAGGCTGAGTGTAAGAGCTAAGTTCATCTTTAGTACAGCAATTTCAATAACTCCTAGGAAGCTGTATGTTATTTTAAACAATGTATGTTAGTTAAACAAAGTAGCTGTACTTCAGTCCCTTATTCTGGGTCACAGACCAATTCATACAGCAATTGCACTGTGGGCAAAATGTTTCTGAAAATTCAGATTACATTTAATTATAATGCAAATTTAACCACTAACTTAGCTGTATCATGGCAGTGTTGTCTTTCCAGAAAGTGACTGCTGAAAACCCCAAAATGCACAAATGCACACCCCCTGTGGCTGCAGATGCCTCACCTATTTATTTAATGCCCCTTCTCCAGTGCTATTTCAAACCTTGGCAAACCTTCATGTGGTGAGTCAGCTTAAGGCATGTCAAAAGAATTAATAACCTATTTTAGGATGGTCTATAGCTTTCTGACTTAAGGGTTGATTCACAACCTTTAAATACATTTTCAGAGTTATTTAGGGTTTTTACTCCAAAAATTCTCTTGCTGTTCTGAGAAAATGTTATTTTTTTATTTTTATTTTTTTTATTTTTCACCTCTTAGGAAGTTAGGGCACCACCTCTACACAGCATTAGGACAGGCACACATGGAAGTGTTCATCCCAGAGCAGTTCATTCCCTCTCTTCTATGAAGATAACATGATATTAAAATTAAAAAAAAAAACTTAGTAAATCAGCACAAGGGGGATTATTTCTACATATAATTCTACTCAACAAAGCTACAGACATTGGCAAGAAAAGTCCTAACCAAATTAACTTTTACCTGTATGTAAAACCACACCAAGCAAACAAGTGGGGGCCCTGGAGAAAGCTGTGCTTTCAAATGCAGCATAGAAAAGCACTTTCCAGTAAACAGTAGGAAGGGCCTGCTACTTAAATATTTCAGATTAAAGCCCAAGACTGTTTTGTTTTCAGCCCATCAGCTGAGTGCTCAGCCCCACACCCTGCTGCCTCTGGCTCCTCCAGCGACACTGATCATCTGCCATATGTGGCCCATCCTATAGCAGCACCCCCCAGAGAGAGTGGACCAAAAAAGCACTGTTGTTTTCTGGAAAGGGCATTGAAAAGCTGGCAGATGGCAACAGCTGGGGCAGATTTGATTCAAGGAAGGACTTTTTAATCAAAAATTTTATACAAAGCGTATGGAGCTTTTCACTGCACAAGATTTCTCTTTCACTGCACATGATTTCCATTGCCTTTCTAGCAGCCAGTTCCACAAGTAAGGACAGCACTGAGGTAGCAGAAATGGGCAAACATCCATTTGAGCCAAGAGAGCTGCAGAATTTTGCCCTTTGCTCTGTCCACACTTTTAGTGAAAGGCTGCAGAAGTGAAGCCCTGGGAGAAGAGGCTGCACAGAAACACAGCTCTCAGCTCCAGGGCAGTTGCCAGTTGGGATGCAGAAGCTTTGCTGTCCTAAATAATGTATTCTAGTCCAAAAGCATCCAAAAGCTGATGTTAAATTGCTGTCATCCTTTCAATTCCAGCACGCCTATTAATTACAGTGTTATATATTGAATTTAATTTCTGTACTCTGGATTCCACATCAGATACAATGTTCGATGTTCCTGCCTTCATTCATGACTTTTTTCATTAGCACACCTGGAAGCTCTCCAAGGCAGGCATCAGTAAGGAGCAGAAGTCTTGTCAGAAACGTCCATTAAATCTGTCACATGCACTAACAAATCAATCGAGTACCAATGAGCCTTTCAGAAATTTTTTGAGCAGCTGGTTAAAAAGGGACCCACCTGATTTGAAAACTTTTCAGCAGCAACAAAACACTCCAGGCTTGACACACTGTGGTTATTATAGCCACTGCTGCAGCACCACGGTTCCTTAAATTTCTTTGCCATATGACAGGAATAAGTTAATTTCAAATGCTTGAACTAAATTCAAATTTAATGAATGAAATCATTTTAAAGAAAATTAGTTAAATTTAAATACAGGTTTTTTGTGGAGATGAATTCCTGCAATAGGTTGGCCATTGCTCTCATTTGTTAATCTGAATTATTCTTCTGTTCTTTTAAAATTAAATAAAGGGCAAGTAAGTTAGAGTATATAATGATTTTTTTAAAAAAAAAGAAAAAAATCAGAAATTTAAAAATGCAACTCACATTTTTAAAGGTAATGTAAGTTTGTTTTGCAGTCTGTCTATCTCACCATGGTAATTGCACACCAGCTAACTGGAGTCACAGTCAATGAAGTAACTAGCAACCAATCACTTACAAGAACTAGTTCTTTTTCTCTCAGTCTTTGTACAATTTTCTAAACTTCACATAAGAGACAATGCTGTAAGTGAGGGAAAGTGACCTCTGATGTGAAATACTTTACAAGAATAGCATAAGGCAAGTGTTTGTGTGGATACAAAATGCACACACTGGTTTATTTTGTCCAAAAGATGCCAGTACAGCCCAGAAGTTTTAAAATAGCATGCATCATCCCCACCTATACTTCATACCTACCAACATTTTATCTATTGAAGCCCTCATGGGTTTTCAGTAAGCAGAGAATATCTCAAGTTTGGGGCCATGGAAGGGCATGACAAATGGATTGACAATCCATGAGACTGAAACACAACAGTGAGTCAGGGAGGGAGAGAGCCAGAACCCGTGAGAGTGAGACCACACAACTCTCCAGAGAAAGGACTAGGGCATCCAGGAAACGACTGGAGCTCTGTGGATTGGATTGGGTGCCCATTTTCTATCATTTGATCATGCCAGCATGCCCTTCTTAATTAAACTTGCCTGAGACAATTAGCTGGGCAGCTCTCGTGTTTGCCACCATGGCAGGAGCAGATGGTAACGAGGGCTCTGTTGAGCCTGTGAGTGGCAGAGTGTGCAATCCTGCAAAAACCTAACACAAACTACATATTGTTTTCTCAAAAAGTTCTGAACTCCATTATGTTTATGTTCACCTCCTTCACCCCATGATGGAGGCAACAAAGAAAAAAACTCTAGTGTTGTCTCCACTGTCCTTTCTACAGTGCCCTTCAGTGTGAGAAACAAGAGTCACCTTGGCATCAGACAACATCTAAAATAATATAAAGACTTGGTCCATTTAATACAGAAGCATTGGGCTTCATTTATAAATGGAGAGGTTATTTCCAAATCACTGAACAAAATTACTGTGTGCCAGTCTGGTGTCACTGGCAAAGAACACAATCAGTGAAGATGCTGAGAGATTCTCCAGATAGCTGGAATAAGGTTAGACATTTCTAATTGCAGGATTCTTTTGGGACTGTTTTTTCAATTAAAAATAATTTAGATTTGGTTCTGCTAGCCACCTGGATTCGCATCCTTTGGAACTTTGCATGTATAACTCAGGAATGCTTCTGAAGTGTTATGGTTAAATTTACATGTACAATTTTAGATGACATTTCTAACCAGTAATCCAGACCGAGGAGCACTCAGATGACATTTGGGTGTCACTGCAGGGCAACACCTTTCAAAAAGAAGGTTTATCCTCTTTAACATGGCACCAAGAAAAAAGGGAGATTTCATCTTTCTTCAGAGCAGTGCATCACTGGCATGTAAAGGAGCTGGGAGGAGACCCAGCCCCAGCCAAACCACACTGGCCAGAGGGAATATTCCTCTGTCCATGATGTCAGAGGATAAACTGGGGGTAAAGGTGGCCAGGGCTGCTGCTGTGAACTAGCATTAGTCAGGCACTGGTGAGCAATGGCGTTGTGCATCATTTTATATTCTAATTCCATTATCACTTCACCTTCATTTTCTGGTTTTTAACTGTCTTTATCTCAACCTAAAAATTCTACTTTTTTCCCCTCTCTCCCCAATCCCACTGAGGTGGGGGGTGTGAAGGGGAAGCCGAGTGGTGTTCAGCTGCCTGCTGGTTAAACCACAACAGGATCAATAGAATATAGAAAGGCCAGAAGGGATATTATGTGCAGTAAAAAGTCTGCTATATCTGGTAATAAAATCTTTCTTTTAAAAAGCTCTTTAAAATCATGAGTAAATTAATATATTGCAATTAACCTGAAACAAAGACAGATGTCCAACAGCATGACAAGTTTGAGTCCCCAGCAGTCTCACAACATCTCCTCCAAAAATATGCTCACAATCACAGTTAACCAGAAAATTAAGTCCCACTGATAGACAAAGTCCCCAAATGAATCAAGTGCAGATTATACATATTCCTCTTAGAGTGGCATTCAACTATTTAAGACTACAGTTTAAATAATTTAGCATGTTTAACTGTATTAATCATATCTATCATAAGCTGCCATATTTACAGTTACTGAGAGGTCTGATATTCATGTCTACTTCTTTTTAATGCACTCTAAAGAATCACAGGGGTAACAACAACTAAAGGAGTATTTCCTTGGTGTAAAATGCCAAGGTTCACAGAACCAGTGGCCTCTCATGCCTGTTATGTGATGAGGCCAATGCTGTACCAGAGAAGGCAATGAGGACATGAGCCCCTGCCAGGGTCACTCAGTACAGGGGAGTCACTTGGCACAAGAGGGAACTCTAGGAGTCACTCTGCTGTCAAACACCTTCAATCTACTTTCCTCTGATTTTTATAGGAGCCTAAGACATATAAAGAACATTCTTGGCCTAGCAGTCACGTAATGTTAAACCACTGGTATTAAGAAGTTTTATTCCTATTCTTAATATTTTGTAGACCTCCATTTCTGTGTGCATTGTACATAGCCATAGTAGTTGAGAGTGAATAGGTTATTTAAAAAATAAAGGATAATTTTCAAAAGTTATTTGTTTGCAATGAAAGCATCACAGGACAGGGAAGCCTCCTTGCAGCCTCACTGTATCTCAGTGGGATCAGCACCATTCACAACATCCCCCTGACATCTCTCTGCACCTGACATCTCTCTTAACATGGCTAAGAAAGTACTTGGCTCTTTATATCTTGTGTCTTCATCTTAAAGAACTGGATATTTTATTCCCTGAAATGAAATCTATAATAGCCAAAACCAAACACAGATCTACTCAATGACAAACACATTTAGTATATTCCACATTTTTGGTAAAAAGCAAGACACATTTTGTTCCTTCTTCACAAAGCACAACCCCCAAGAGTAAACCCTCAGGGAATTGTTATTTAATTTTGAGAACTAGCAACCTTAAAAACGCCTAGACAATCCATTTCTCCTCTTTTTTCTCCACTCCACTGTTTGCCAATACTTTTCCCTCACATCTGTGCAGTACCTCAGCAATGCCTCTGCCTGGAGCAGGGGAGACAGTCAGGGAGAGGACTGGGAACCACACCAATGTGGTTTCCAGCAGGATTGTCAACTCAGGTTCAACATCCACACAATCCCATTGTTACATCTCCTACAAACACACCTATATCATAAATTTATGGAACAGAAAATAGCTGAGAACAGCAAATCCTCCTTGTGCTCGTGCTGCACTCAGAGATGCTCAGTGCTCCACGCTCATTGAGATAAAAGCACTTGGGAGAGGTTTTTTTATAATCTAAACACACAGAAAAAAGGACAGTGGAGGAAACAACAGGCCAGGAGAACAAATTGGTTTGATCCATTTCACACAGCCAGAAACAGGAGAATTGAGCAGAAAATCAATGACCTGAACCACCTGTCCAGAGTTTGAATTCCTTATATTCTCCTTCCCCTTTTTGCTTCATAAAAGTAGCATCACATGCATTTTTTAGGTGGCCCTAGCAAGCATAGGGATCAGCAGCACTTTCAGGCTATTTGGAGTGTTTGTTCTTGTCCAGAAAAATAAGCTTTTTTCAGCCGAGTGGAAAGAAGCAGGTTTGAAGAAAAGTGGGGGCTTTTATCTATTATTTCCACAAGAGAATTGTTAACCAATAACCACAATGAACTCTTAAGAATAAATAATTACCTATTCAGTCTGTTCTTTTAAAATGTTCTTAATATTTAGAAACCATTACAAGCAAGTGTCACATCCCTGCTGCTTTACACTAACTCAAGTAGCTCCATTCTGAGAAACACATTTTAAAGCTTTTTGATTTTATTTTTAAAGCAAGGTGGAATCCTGCAGTGCCAATTGTGTTGCAGTAAACTTTTGACTGGTGAATATTCCAATTCCACTTGTTACATTACTAACACTTCCTGGTATTGTAAATTATTTTTGTAAGTCTGCATAAAGAATGGTTCGTGCTTTTACAAGCAGTCTTTCTTGATTTTCATCATCATTCGTGTAAGAACGAGACAACACAGGAACCCACACAGAAAAGGAAATATTTATGTAAAGGAGAGAGATGTAATTGAATTAATGGGTGAACCACAGATGGAATGAAAGTGTGAAGTGAGATATTAGAGTGGAACTTGCATTATTTGACCCAGTTTACTCCTTCCTTTGAGTCCTCTCACTACTCCTTCAGCCTGACCTCTGAGAGTTCCTTATGTTATTGCAGCACTGGAAATAAAGATGGGTGCAGATTTTGGCTTCTCAGGTCCACACACACTGGAAGCAAAAGTGAGCAGGTCACTACTTCTTGAATATCATACAATGAAGAGAATCAAACCACACAGCAAGAGAAAAATGTCCCAGGGGTATCATTCCTGTTTGCTTCGACTGGCTCACTGTAAATCTGCATGTCTTGGAGTTATGCTTGCTAGCATTAGTTTTAAAAATAATTTCATTTATATCAATAAATGTTAGAAAATGTTCATGTCTACCTGAAAATGTAAAAAACTTTGCAGTTTTGTAAATTGTAAAAACATCTGCAGTCACGATTTCCATTGCAATCTTAATGCTGAGGGATAACTACAGCAGTTTCACATTTTTCACCTGCTCACACTTATTTTAATATATGAGCCTGTTCAAACCTCAGGTAACCCTCCATGTATGACTCAAACCATACTAAGAGAACTATTCCTATCCTTTTTATCCCCAAACAGATATGTTTCCTATGCTGTCCTTCCTGTAACTTTCAGAATTTGAAATCCTTGAGGAACCATCTCTGATTTTAGAGAATGTCTAAAAAGTGTAGAAACTATGCTTAACTACATGGCAAAAATTACATCTCAAAAGCCAGTTACAGTCTTAATTCACACTAAAACATTTCACTGCAGAAAAAATAAACTGTTAAAATAGTATCTCAACAAAATAAATTACTTTCTGCAGCTTTTAAAATACTTTGTTGGAAATAAAAAGGTAATGGATATAGTTCATTGAAATAAATGACTTCATATTTCAGCTGCAGATTCAGGCACATTGTTCACAGTGTATTTTTTAATTGTAAGCAATGGCTCTCATACAGCAAGGCTTCATTAGTTTCAAAGGAGTGTGGCACAGAATCTACATCCACACTTGGAGCATAACAGAGCTACAAATTTTTGGACCTATAGGCTCAGCAATTGCAGTACTCTGCACTTAGGTTTCTCTCGTGTTCTGAATAGCCCAAAAGTTTAACAACCCTCACTATTTTCCTGGCAACTTCAGTGATAACCTGTTTTAACTAAACAATTTTTTGCTTAAATGGTTATTTAGTATTATTACTTCAGTATTATAAAATGCCAGATTCTGTCCCTGTCCTGCTGTGTAGGGTTGCAATCCACTGTAATATCCTGCCTTATTTTTCTAAAGATCAAGTCTTACACATAAAGAAAACTACTCAAAAACAGTTCAAAAGTGTTTTCCGTAAGTAGTTTTAAAATTCCAAGTGGATGTCATCAGACTGGTTCTTTTCCTCGCTTCTCTTTCTAGCTTCAAGTAATTTAGCACATTTAGGTGTAATAAAGTCTCTCTAGTTCCCATTCATTCTTGGTTTTACCTGTCAGAAGGAACTCAGATTCACACTCATGCATTCAATTCTCATTTTCTCCCTAACCCCTTCCTCCTGCAATGACCACTCAGCAGCCACTAAAAGCTCCATTAGAACAGCCTGGATCCTTGACCCTTTAGTCTTCCTTGGACACATTGATGTTGCCTCTTATTATTATTTCACAGCTGTAAAAATGACTAAGATAGGCAATCAGACTCAATAGGCAAAGACTTCAAGAACAAGGAAAAAGCAAACCCCTAAGCCCTCAAACTCCTCCTCTCTGAGCTTCAGGGACCTACAGAGGTCACTGTGAGAGTGATTGTTTTTTTTTGGTGCATTCTAAATCTGAAACCTGAGCATGTTTATCAGTCTTAACTTTACTGGATGATGAGCAGCATCCCTTAAGTGAAAAGCAGCATCTCCAGAATTAATTGAGCTATTACTAATTTTTTTATTTTACCTTAGATTAGGATCACCGTGAAGAGATTGGGTTTTTGCCTTTGAATGCTACAGTCTTAACTAATTAAGCTACAGTAATAAATGTAAGCTTCAAAGATAGAAATAAAAAGTCATCGAAAAATTGTTATAAACAACTGCAACACTCCATGGCTTTGCCTGCACTTCATATTTTTTGATCATGCCTCATTTTCACAGAGAAATATTTAACACTGATGAATTTTGGGCATCATAAACTGACTCGTGTTCTAAAGCTGGCTCACAGTGAGGAGAAACAATAATATTCAGAATGATAATTTTTAAATAACTTCTGTACCTTTAATGTTGTACCAAAAGAAGAGTTGCTGCTATTAATGCCACTGCTTATCAATACAAACAAGGAGGCTGGACAGCTTCACAGCCTGAAGCAGAGAAATGGGATTTTGTGTTCAGCCCCTGGGTGTAAGTGGACTGACAACTACTGGGTTTGCTGTGGTGCAGCTGAGAACATGCACTCTTCTGAACTGCTAAAATACCTAAGAAGATTTGGGAGAGTTTGTGGTTGCAGCTTATAGTTTAGTGAGTATTCATGCATCATTCCTGGCTGGTTTTATTGTCTCCTTATTCTTTACAGTGCTTTTAGCACAGCCAAGATATAGTCAGAGACTGGGACTCCATCTGCCGAGGAGGTGTGATCTGGAACTGCTTTAGAGACGCAGATTACTTGTCTGGGGGGAGCCAGACCTCTGATCTCGCTAAGAAAGGCTCTCTATAAATTTATCAAGAGCATAAAAGCAGCTGAAGATGTAATGGGCCCAACTCACTCTGGTACAACTACCCAGCTCAGCCACCTCTCTGTGGCACAAGGCACTCAAAGGTGAGTTTATGAGCCCAGCAGTGGGGACACAGTGACAAGTTTGGCTCCTCTCTTCCAAGGTGAGAACAGGCATCCATCATCTCATTGCTCTGAAAGTTACCTCCTGTTTTTCTGCTTCAGATAGCACCACGAACAGCAGAAACCCCCTCCACCCCAGGCTGTTTTAGATGATCACAGTGCTTTTAGGGAGTAACATAAAAGGCTTCTGCACAAAAAGAGTGGAAATAATCTGCTCTGCCTAGCCATTTAGGATAGGACTAAACCTAATGGACTAAAATCACTGTACAGAGAGTTCAGACCAAGCTTCATGAAAAACCAGGAGTATGGTGAAGTGTGCAATAGATTGCCCAGGGAAGCTGTTGCATCTCTGTCACTACAGATCTCTAAGATCAGGACAGAAAACTATTTATCAGGAATGACAAGGATCCTGCCTTGGGCAGGAGGATGGACTGACGACATCCTGAAGTTCCTTTCACATCTATTTTTGCACAGCATTGCTGATGAAATGTAGTTGAGTTATTGGAATGCAGATAGATGTCTTTTCCAAAAGCCTTCCACAATCTCACAGCATTTTGCGAGGGACAGAATCCTGTCAAACTGATTCAGCAGATCTCACCTTGTTCCTAGCCAAACTACCCCTAAGCCTGAAAGTCGAATCCTTGAAGTGACTACCAGCCTCCCCACCAGAAAGGGAGCTGACTGCTGCATGGCTGACTGTGCCAGTCGGTATGAACTGAATTAAAGTTACATTCCTTCTTTTGGGTACATTTTATTAGATTTTTTTAAGAGAGATTTCTCCCATGGATGTCCCTAAGTGAGCTAAGTCCACCCCGCACCTGTGCAATGCTTACGGTTTCTTTGTGGGTTTTTTAGGGGTTTATTGTTTGGGGGGTATTTTTTGGCCAAGGGGAGGGGAGGAGGGTCAGGGAATGTCTGTGATACCCTTCAAAAGGCACCAGGTTTTCATGGTGAGTTTAGTTATTTAAAATATCAGTTGTATTTCACCACTCTGTGAAAATCCTTTTTGGGCCAGGACTTGAATAACTGAAATATAGAAAGCTGCTGATAATGAAACCTCTCACACTTACAAGCTTATACTGGTATTCAAGCTTTGCTTCAAAACTAGGAGACAAGAAAATATAATTGCACAAGAAAAAGAAAGTGAGGCATGCTTATACCAAAACAATTTTAAGAAGCAGGGCTTTACATATACTTCAATTATTCACAATAAATTCATAAGATAAAGAAACACCAAAAGCCATTCATTGCAATCTTGTGAAAGTCTTCATGCTCCAGTTATGAACTGTGCTGATCACATTAGACAGTCAGCATTTTCACAGGCACATTTAGTCCTGTTAGTGCCCCCTTAGTCCTTCCTGGAAACCCAGACCTGTTGGGAGGGCAACTGCACAGAAGATCCCTTTTTCTCCTGTCATCACCCTTGATGTTAAACATTAGGCAGAGGTTAGAAAAAAGGAGCAGATTACAGTAATTTTCTCCTGTGACCACTCAGGTTGGACGTGCACCATAATGTGTGTACTCCTAGAAGGGGTTGACAGACTTACCTTAGTAGCCATGGTGATGAAAAAAGGCACAGGTATTAGGAAAAATGTTAAAGTTTCCATAAGTGAAAATAAAAATACTGTTTGCAGTAGGCCTGAGCCACAACATTTAAACTAAAAAAATTAAAACATGGGAATGAGCATAAAAACCAAACCAAAGCACTAAGGGCAGATAAAAATCACTGAACAGCAAATGCCTGTTAATAGCTTAGTTCTCTTTAGTAACAAAGAAATTATTTGGTGAAAAATTATTTGCTGAGGTGGAAAGTATGAAATGCATGAACTCCCTGGGCACCAGGCAAGCAGCAGGAGCACAGTGCTCCATGCATGGCTCAAAGCATCCTCATGCCCACCTCAGAGCTGGGAAACTTGCACCACTTCCAGACTCCTCTTGCTGGACTCAGAGCTTCCAGTGGGAGTGGAAAGCCCTTCCTGGTGCCCAGAAGCCAGGGCTGTACAGCAGAGCTGTGCTTTCCAGCATGGGAAGAGCACTGGAATCCCACTGTCTGCTGCTGGTAGTGCTCATCTTGTCATCACTGCAATCCTGGAGAGCACTGTGCAGCCTCTCTCCAGATATCCCTGACTGTGTCTGGCAAAGCAGAAAGCAGGGATTTGCAGAGAAAACCTCAGGGAGGTTCCCAGTCTGCAGTGCACTCATCTTGACATGAGCTGGGGATCCCCTTGCCTTGGCTACAAACACAAAGACCACCTTCCCCTTCCTTCCACAAGTTGAGCACATGTCCAAAAGAACTACATCCTCACTAGCAACATATAAATATGGCATAAATAAATATAAATGAGTAGATAAATGTATTAAATAAATATGCATTTCCTCTACCATGACCTGTCACAGTGATAAATCCTGTAAATTTCCCTAAACCTGTCACTGGTGGAAGACAAGCACTTCAGAGAGAAGACATGAAGAAAAGCAGAAAGATTTCACTGTTCACAGACCTTCCAGCCATGTCTCTCCACAGGCCTGCCCTGGGAACAGCAGCCAGGTGGGGCTGGCACTGTGCCTTCTGCTCTCGGTTCAGTTCTGGTCCTACAGAACCTGTGCCCACCTGCAGAGTGAATGGGTATATGGCAGCTGGGTGCTTGTCTTTTTGTGCTTGGTTTGAGATTTGGGTTTTGCTTTGGTTTATTGGAGGGGCTCCTTTGTCAATAGGTTCTGTCACACTGGTACTACTAGAAAAAAATGTTTATTTCTATGAGGTAACACAAACCCGGATGGAAGAGCCAACAATCTGCCTGTGAACTATTGCAGTGGTTGTTGCAGAGGAAGAAATCACAAATTCAGTCTTACTACAGTTTGCTGAAGGAGATCTAAGAAGACTTTTCAGCACAGATCAGAAACTGCCCTGATATATTCTTGAATCTGGGCCCATTAAAAAAAACCAACCAACCAACCATGGAAAACTTTCCAAATACAGTAACTTTTTTCTTCCCTGATAGTTGAACAAAATATTGAAAATATTAACAGGCCAACAATAAAGGAACTGTTGGAGCTCTGATCCTCTGTTACAATTGAAGACTGTTATATTACACAACATAAATTTCCACATTTAAACAAAGCATAGCCATAAAAGATATTCCACATTACCACACCATTAATAGTTCAGCTGCTGCATATTGTTAATGTTGTAGCTGTATCTGTTTCAGATTTCTCTTACTAAATACATGATGCAGATTGACTTTTCCATAAAAACCTTTAATAAATTAATGATATTATGAAACCCAATAAAAGTACATGATATTAAAGCAAAAATTACAGCACAAAAAGTAAGTTCCTATAACAATTTAAAAAGGAAAGAGTTTTGAAAAAAAAACACATAGAGGTTTTTCCCAAAAACCGAGGGAATCCAGGCCCTTCAAGGGAATGAAGGGTTTAATCAGAACTACAATAATGTGCCTGGACTGCAGATCACGAGGCCAAATATTATCAGGAAATGAACTATTAATATAACAGAGTATTTTCCCTTGGAAGAAGTAGATACTTACAATATAAATAATTCAAATCAATAAATGGAGAAGCTGAATTAAAACTACTGCCTAACGTAACCTTTATCACAAAAGCCAGTCTGTCTAAGTGCAGTATTTCAAAGGATGTTTCTCTACATGAAAAGTAAATCACCATTTAATGAAAAACGTGTTGATCATCCCAGTGTAAAAGCTGAAGAAAATAATTCGGCTAACAAATTCCCAGTCAGCAGAGTTTGCAAAGTGTCAGTGACAACAGCACGTGATTACCATCCCTGAAAGGATCCTGGGGGAATGCCAGCAAAAGAACCAAAAAGGAGATGGAACACCCATCTTATTGATGGGTAATAGAAAAGAAAATAAGAAAAAAATGAAAAGGGCATCTTTTCACTAGGAACTGATCTTCATGCAGCCAAGAATCATTGGGCACCATGAGAGACAAACAAATCTTGATATTAAAATTGGGTTCAATATATAAAAACCATTTGTGAACCCCTGTTTGGCAGGGTAGGAGTTGATGCCAGTATAAGCTTTTGGGAAAAGTGACTGAGAACAATTCTTTCAGGATGCTGTAAAATGCTGTTTGGGACAAGCACTTGAACTTGTGCTTCCTGAACATGACTCCTCCTCGAGAACAAGGATACTCACCTTTACCAGTTTCTTCCCTTAGAAAAGGTGAAGGTTCTTAAACAATATCATCTTAACAACTGCACCATCTCAGGATTTTCAGAGCAGCTATCAAGCTTTCCTATTCTCCCTTTTCTTTAAAAAGTATTTTTAATGAAAGAGGGAATTTAAGAGAAAACTTGCTTGACATGCAGAAGTCCCATATTCTGCTTAAGGGACTCAGGACAGGAAACGTGTCAGGAGAAATAGACTTCATGCAAACTAAAACTTGTGTATGATGTACATCTATCACACAGCAACCTGAGCAAAAATTTTCAATACCTCCATTAAATTTTCTGTCCAAGTCTTGACAGTTATAAAGTACTTACACAGTAAGATATGATTTGAGCAACTTTAAATATTTGTCAGAGAGTTTGTCCATAGCCAGGGAGCAGAATAGGAAGAGAGACAGTAGGGGCTGTTACTGCTGAACAAAATTAATTATGTATTATTACTCCAGGCAATTGCAATGATTCATTTCTATAAAAGCAAATTCAAATGTAATTGTACAATTATTGTGTTTTCATTGAAAGTATGTTGATAGTGGGTGCCTGATGTATTATTCTCTTTATTCTGTTCTGCTTCACAACAAATTCAGTGTAGGAAACACATCTTTTCAAGATCTATGGGCCAGTAGTCAGGTCGTGAGTACTCAGACACAGCCTTTGCATGTGTCCTTCAAATTACACTGGAAATTCCTTCCTTACACATGCTAATAAATTTAAAATGCATAGGTTCAAATGCTAATGTACATTCCTACCTGCAAAGGGAACAGGTGCATCTTTATCCAAAGCAACCAGGGGAGGATCCAAAATCACAGTGTCATTGTTTTCAGTTATGATTCCATGGTACGATGTCTCAATCCAGGGTTTGTGTTTGTTCACTAGAAAAGAAAGAAAACCATGCCTAATTAATTTGCTTTGTGTTTCATAGCCATTTAGCTAATTTTATCTATAAAGTGAAACTATTTAACATACTTCCAATATTAATGGTATTACGCAAAAGCCACTAACAAGATCCCTACAATGAACATTCAAATATAAAAGAAAAATTACATGCCCATTGTGCTGCACTGATGAGAAAACCAACGCTTACAGACATCCCTCCAATTAAGACACCAAAATAAAAAGGCAATTCGCAAAATATTTTTAATGTGTTCTCAACTGTCAGCATAATTAGGTTCAGACATTTCTGAAAGAATTACTTTCAGTTGCAAAGCTCTGGTGCAAGGGAAAAGGCATCCAGAGAAACCCAGCTTGACAAGACACAAAGGCAAGCAGCAGGGTGGGTGAGAACACTTGACTCTTGGGCAACTTCTCACTTTGTATTTTTGGAACAATACCTACAATTACGTTTGTGTTCTGTACCTTAGAGAGAAAACATAAACTTCTACATTTTAATCACTGATAAAAGTCTGCACTTCTCAATGTAACCAGCTTTAGGTATGCTTAAATGAGATCTGAAGCTTTTGTGGAAAAAGCTGTCCTTCAAATCCAGCCATTGAATATTTGGATATCTGGTCTTGAAGCGCATAGGAAGATCACACAAAAAGACACTTTAAGGAGAGGACACACCACATCATCAGATTGTTTCATTCCTGAACCCTTTCCATTTATATCCCCTCTCACCATCCATCTCCTACTGATTGGAAAGTATGAAGACACAAAATAAAAAGGAAGGGGGAAATGTAAGAGGCTTAGCTTTGCTCTGCTTATAAATTGTGCTTTCTTCCTGCAGGCACAATCTGAATGTTATGTCACTGGAACTCCTACATAAGTAATACAATGGTGATAGCTAAACGAATTTCAATTTGAGGAATGTACTCCCCCAGGCAAGAGGGAGCACTGCACCAAGGAATATCTACCACATTTGCAGCAAACTCAGATGCAAGGTAATTTCTATACCTATTATTTAGCTGTGTGTACCAGATGCTGAGTCCATCACATACCCAGTGAGTTAACAGAAATCACCTCAAAGATGGAGAGTTGACCCTTAAGGTGAAACCAAATTAAAAAAAAAAAATTACAAAACCAAGCAAAACCCACAGATATAACCCTAAACTCTTTCCTGCCTTGTCTTCTGTAAAACCTCCAGACATCAATGAGATTCAAGTTTCTCCCTTTGTGAAGAAAGCAGCAAAAACCACCAAGACAATCGGGAGGGCTCTGGCCACAGGTAAATGTGAGCAACTAACAATTTTTTTTTTTTCACATTTGAGCTTAACTGGCTGTTTGGAAAAAGCATACAAATATATTTATGGCAAATTGAAGTTCATTCTTTTCCCTTCTTCCTTCTTTGTTTAACCACTAGGAAATTGTGGACTTGGGAAGACAGATCCTTTTAAAGCTGAATTATTGTATATTCTAGCACTAATCTGGGAGCTTTGAGTTCATTTCTATGTTGCAATATATCTTCTTTGAGAAGAAAGCATACTTATCTTCACAGTAGTTGGTTTTGCCCATTTTTGCAATAACTAAGCAACAGGAAGATTAAACTGGGGATGTGTCAGGGAAAGGTGAAATGGAAAATAGGGATCTCAAATCTCTTTATCTTGTAATGACTGTACAGCCAGAGGAGAGATTGGTGAGTTTATGTAATAGATGAAGGCCAAAAGTCTTGTCGATGTTGAAAAATGAGAAGTGATGGATGCAATTTCAGAGCTTTTTATGGCATTTGGGATTCTGGTTTGCAGGGCAGCTGAAGCATTCTGTATTTGTTATTCGAATACGTGAATTGCCTGAACATCCACACACAAATGTGCTCCACTGGCACTCAGCCATGACTCAAAGGCTCTGACTGACACAGGCTGCACTGAGCCAAAGGTCATCTCTTGACTGAAGGCAGATACGATTTAACCACAATTAAATAGTAAACAGGAACTCACATGAAAAGCGAACTCCTTATGCAACTAAAATTTCAAGTACCAAATGCTTTTCATTCCCCCTGATTCTGTTAAGTGTCTGAGATTTTAAAAAACCATCAAACAAAAAACCCAAGCAAGCAAGCAAACAAAAGAACCACCAAAACTTTCCTCCTATGGATTCCTACAGAATACTTTTGATGGCACTTTTACTTAAGAAGCTCTCAGGATACAGTGACTGCAATTCTGCCAGCCTTAGCTTTCTTCAGTTGGTGTCCAATGAGCAATAACAGCAGTCAAGTGAGTGACAGCAACATTATTCCTTAAATTATACTGGGGGGGAAGAAAAGAAAAGTACATTACAAACAAATGCTACAGCTTAGACCTAGACCTTAGAGATTGGTATTGGGAAGAAGAACAGAACAATAAAGCAAAAGCAAAATAAAATGTCGAATTATTTGCAAGCTCTTCTCTTGCAGCTGTATCTTGGAGATACCTCCCCAAATGTAAAAAAATATGACTATATAAGCTTCATGTGTGGAAATTTTACAAACAATGGAAAACATCCACGCTCTTGGGGAGTGCAAAGCAATTCTTTTGCATCAGACAATCTATCACTTTGAAATATTTCCACATCACTAAAATTATTGATCCTTTTACACTGTTTCGGATACTTGCTTTAAAATAAGAAATCTCTAATACTGAGAAGAGCAGCTGGTGTTCTGGTTGGGGGGGTGGTTTTTATTCTCCCTGCTAAAGGCTGGTAAAATGTTACCACAGAACTAAGTGCATAAACCACTCTGTAGGCTTTCATAAAAGAATAGATTCTAAAGGAAAAACCTTCATATGTAACATGATCAATGAATACTTTAAGTTTCTTACTCTGAGAAAAAGGACAAGTGCAAAATATTAGACTGGTTCAAATCAGTATTTATCCACAGGTTAACACACCTCTCAAATCTTTGATATTTTCCTATCCCTATGCAGTGTCTTTAAAAGAAATAGGATGTTCAATATTAATTCAAAAGTGTTTTGTCTTATTTGAGCTACTGATTCTACTTCAGGATATTTGAGTCAGATTTTAGGTTTCCAAAAACACAGTTAACACCTCACTGCATTTATTTAAACACCAGAACAAAAAGGTTTTACCATGTTGTTTATTTCAGGCTATATGTATGTTTAACTATAAAAGAAAAACAAAATTCACATTATTTAAAAAGGTCCATTATTCTGATTATAGACAGTGCTTATCAGGCTATTTTAAAGATTAACATGTATCTGTTTTGGAATTGTTTAGTTTTAAATAAGATGGGAACTTTTCATTTTATCTTTAAAATAGAAAAGGCAGGAATGGTTAAAAAATATTTCAATGCTTCTCAACAATGCTTACGAATTCACAGCATTCTATAAAGTGATAGCAAACGACTTTTCTTTAGTTTGCATTTGCTAAAGATGATGGAAGAGATCCAGACACAGATTTGTATGTGAAGTTTCAGGAACTAAAACAGCAGAGCACTACACAGCCAGTTAAGCTCAAATGAGCAAATAACCTCCATAATCAGCAGATAAGAGTTATACAAAAAAAATCTTTTCCCTCTGAAGGAGTATTAAGTTGTAGTACACTGATATTAATGATAAAACTAGAAAAAAAAAAAAGAGGTTTTGTCTTTCTCACAAAGGATCTTCTCTGGAAGCATTTATTGTCTCCCTTTTCCTTGCATTTGTCTAGCTGGGTGGAAGCTCAAATCAGTACAAGGCTTTCATGAATTCAAACATATTTAGTTAAGACATGAAGATACCCATGCTGTGGGTTGTTTGTCCTTTTTACATTTGCCTCCCTTACTATAATTTATTAGTCTTTCATATAAAGCCGTAATATAAATAATTTATAACATCTAGGATAAGACAACTAATCTTCTTCCCCTATTACAGCTCGAGGCCAATCCATTAAAATTTGTCTGCACCATTTACAGTGCATTTTCCCCGCTCTGTCCCACCAAAGGTGGTGATTACAAGCCTTTGGATGCAATTAAACCACTGTGCTAGAAAACTGCCACTCCGTGCTCCCTCTGCAAAGGCACTTGGCACGCAAAGCACCGGAGCAGAAAACAGCCAAAGAAACCCAGCCCCGTTCTGGAGAGCCTGCAGGACACATCATGCCCCCAGGACTGCTGTCCAGAAAGTCAGTTTAAGGACAAAATGAAACAAAATGAACCAAGAGAAAGGCCCAGATGATGTTGAGAAGCCCCAAAATACGCTGACCTCCTGCACTGTATTTAAGACTGCAAGACATGCGTGGCACTTCCCGAGTGCAATCACAGTCTGTGCATTAAATCTTCCAAGTCTCAAAGCCTGTGAGCAACAGAGCTGCAATTTGTCAGTGCAGAAGCATTATTATAAGACTACAATAAGGACAAAATGTATGAGGACATCATCTTATGAGGAAAGACATCTTTTCTCTAAGCCAAGATAGACACTTGTTTGGGAGGGGGAAGAGGGGGAGTGGGTGGAAAGCAGCACGTGCACAAGGGACACAGCACAATGGTATTTGCAATATTCAGATGGTTTCTGTCTCAAATCATTTAGAAAATGTCACTGATCCAAAAATAACACATTATAAAAGAATTATGAAAGAAAGAAAAGTGAATATTAGAAGGTTTAACTCCTGACACTAGGGCAGATTCAGTATTGTCAGTTGATTTAACTGCTAATTTCTAAACTTCAGGCAGCTAAAACCTGACATAGCAAATTATAATGGTTAAGAATTGCTTTATGAATGCAAATGTTTTCTTTCTTTTTCTCCTCTAAATAGCACAAGTGATTTATTTTCCATTTAATTGTGTTGATAATATGTTCTCTCATCTCTAGCTTAAAGAGGTTGTCAATTCCAGTAAAACTGGCAGAAAATTTAGCCTTTTATACCACCTCTTTCAGCTCTAAGTCTTTTCATCTACTAACTTGAGTGATCTTCAGCTCAGCCTGCTGGAATCCTGGGTAAGTGCTAAAGGCCTTCCCCTCAGAACCAGGCAAACTGAGGATGCTCAGGAAGCCTTTGACACAGGCAGGAAATCCCATTAACTTCTGCAGAATGTGAGACACTGAACTTCCTGCCCTGTGCACGCTGCAAGCCCTCACCTTGCACAGCAGAGAGGAGCTGCTGGAGCCCTGCTAGGGGATGCTGCACAGCACATGTCCAAGGGATGCAGCTGCCACAGGGACAGCTGCAAGGCACGACCCTGTGGCTGGAAAAGCCTCCAGACCCAGACACCACTGACCTGGCACTCACTCCTCCCTGGGGACAACACTTTCCTGGCTAAATGCCACAGTAAAACCTGTGGGATCAGGAACAGCCAGGGCTCTGGCTCACTCTTCAGGTGTTTCAAAGGAAAAGGCCACTAACAATACGATTTTTCCCTTGTTGGATTCCCATGACCTGTTCTCTGGAGAGTTTTAGCAGCCCTGGGCTCTGGAGCAAGAGGGAGAAACTTGAAAGAGGGTGAGGTCAGAAGATGATTTTGACTCACAGGTGTGGCTTGTGCCATGTTCATTCTTCGATGACCAAGCGAGAATTTCTGATAACTCATACCCTTAACAGAAATTTGGTGGCATCACCAATAACTCCACTTTCTGGAAACTGAAGTATTTCAGAGATTGTGGTTTTTTACTAATCAAATCTTCATCATATGGTTCATACATGTGACTGTATTGTGCACGTGTAGCTTTAGAACAGAGTAGACTTTAATTCCCCCAAGGTACGTCCTGAGATGGAAGCCTGGATTTCCAGAATGAGCTGGGAATAGAAACCAAAGATAGAAGCAAAATCCCAAATCTCATAAAGTAGCAGCTAAGAACAAAAATGTTCAGAAGACAGGCAGATTTGGGGGCTTAGGTCACTGAAGAAATGAGGATTGGAGCTTGAGAAAGAATTTAAGACTTCCTCTGGAAGGCAGAGAAAACAAGGACATGGATAAATGTATTTTTGAGGAAAAGAAACTAAGGAAGAAGTGGAAACTGAAAATGGCTGTGAAGTAGAAGTAAATAAATGTTTGCATTTTACAGGATTAAATCTTTCTCAGCATTAGGGAAAAAAAAAGCCCCACGGAGTATCTCTATCAGGAGAAACTGTGTTTCCCTACCTTCAAAAAACCCTGGAAACTTTCCAGAAACTTTCACATATAAAGTACATTTTAAATGCTTTGCCAGAGACAAATTGTAAAAAAGAAATTTATTCTGTCCCACACACTTTGTTCTCCTTGTGATGCCATTGCCTGAATCACTGAAATTCCAGTAGTTATATTCTGGCTTTATTTTTAGATAGACAACTTTAAACCATAATGCTTTATGTGCTTTTACATAAAATAATAATGTGAAACTCCTGCCCCAATTAAGGCAATGTGAGTTTTGACACTAGGATCAGTTGAAGCAGAATTTATATGATTTATGATGTGTGATTATGAGATGTGAGCCCTTTGGAGAGCATTTTAACTGAGCAATACATTATGGGCAGTGCATCTCAGCAACATTCAATTACTCAGTGGAGCTCCTGTGGATACCTTGGCTTTGCTTTGATTGTGCTGCACAACAAAACCTGTTCTGCACCAAGCACACTGCACAGAGCTCTCTGCCATAAACACATTTCCTGGCCCCTGAGAGAAGGTCTTTGAATAATGACAGTTCCCATCAACAAAATTTGCTCTTATATTAAAAAAAGGGGGAGCATTTGAAAAGGAAGACTCTTTTCTTAGTAGAAAATTCTTATTACAAGCTAATTTGACCAAAAGCACTGAGTGCCTTGCCTAACAGACTTGAAAATATCAGTAGTTACTACTCTGTTGGCTGCTTCTAAAGTAAAATAGCATACTCTGTACTTATTCTGACATGATGAGATGTTTATACAGCTATAAATATGCTTAATTATCTTGTAAATCTGTTTATTTGGGGTTTTGGGTTTTTTTGTTTGTTTGTTTTTTGAGTGGGGGAGAGATACTTCTTAACACTGACCAAATTAATATTAAACATTTAACAGGAATTTCATGAATGCTTTGCTCAACCTAAACCTGTCCTGTTCAGGAATAAACAGTCTAGCTACAAATTTCATACAACTCCACTTACTGATATGTAAGATTTTCAGCAGCAGTTTTTACTTCTGACCCTTATTTCTGAAAAGCACATTTTGAATTTTCATACACCTTCAAGAATCAGCCTTTACACCATGTCTCATTGCCATCTTCTAGGTAATGGACCACAGAGTTGTGGTCTCTGGGCCTTGAAGTGCCTTTAAGCTTAAAAGTTATTTTAATTAACAAGGAAGACATATCAATTCCTTTATCAAGGTGTCCTTACAAATTTATCTATTGATAGTTGTCATAACAAACAGACCTCAGAGAATGCAAACCTGAATTCTGAGCTGCCACAGTTTCCATGCCCAGTATTAAGAGCAGGAAGCTGCACATTTACCATATCTAAGGAACAGCACTGGAATTAGGGGATGAGTCTGTCCCACACCTATCCACGGGAATTTCAGCAGCACTCACTGGTTGCACCCTCAGACATGAAAGTTATACTGTTAAAAATCTTGGGGAAAGCATCTAATGGTTTAAAAATTTTTTCATTGATGTCACAGGGGCACAAAGAAAGTCACAAACAAGGTGTTTCCTATTTCCTCGTACTCAAAAAGCATTTCACCTATTTTTCTTATCAATGCTGATTTTTAATTCAACATCAATTCCTCATGACCAGCTTCATTCTCATTTAAAAATACATAAGAGCTTGAGATGCCCAAAATTTAACCCTTCTATCATTTCATTTAACTTTCTTCAATATTTAATGACTCCATGCTCACTATATGAAGCTGCCCCAGCCTTACACACTTTATCTCTTTTGTTTGGGCTGAAAGCTGTTCAGAACATGGATTTATTTTTCCATTACAAGCATTAACAGCATGCATTTTAAATTAACCTGACTGTAGTCCTTATTCCTTAAATAAACAAGAATGGAGTGTCCTCTGGAGGGTTCTGTCAGATCTGAACAGGGCTCCCAGCACAGCTCTCTCACTGCCTGGGTACCAACGCCTTGCATATATACTCCAGGCATTTCAGGTAATGCTGAGGAGCACACAGATCTCTAGTGAACATTGTTACCATGACTGTGTTTTCATAGGAAGCAAAAAAAAAACCAAAACAAAACAACAAAACCAAACAAACAAACAAAAAAATTCAATGGTTATGCAGGAAAGCAAAAGCAAACCCCTAACAGCACCTAAGACAGACCCCACGGAGGAGCTGCAGACCTGCAGGATGCCCTGGTTAACTAAAGAACAAATTTGCATCTGTAACACCCCTCCTACTGCCTCAAATACCAAAACCAGGGGATTCCAATTGCTGCTATTTCTTCCTATGAATGTCTCAATTATGACATCTCTAATGTGAACATTGCAGCTACTACAGAACTCTAGACTCCATTTTAACACTGGCTGAGCAGATTTTCAAAGGTTTTTCAGCACCATATCATTCAGATCAGTGCTTTTTTCTTTGTAAATAGTACCTGGAGTTGAATTTTTAAGAAAGGATATTGAACTTAGGTTTTATGCAATTATTTCTCAAGAGTTTCAGCAATACTCTGTAGCTGAGAACAGTATTTTGAAAAAATCCAAGTTAAAACCCATATTAGACTATGAGGCTAAAATAAATGAAAATAAAATCTTAAAAAATTGTAGCCTTTATAAAATTTCATGCCACACTATTTTGATAGCACAGACTCGAGTGTTATCACAAATTTAATCTCACTGAAATCTTATGCTTCTACATATAAGCCTACACATTTGGAAATCTTGGGAAATGAGATAAATCCTAATGCCACGGATTTTAAAGGAGTAAGTAGCATTGAGGAGAAGAAAGTATTGATGTTCATCTTTTCATTATTTGTTCAAAATTACAGATTTCCATCCACCAGGGGCTGAAGGATATTGCAGTAGAGAGAAGCTGATCTTGCATAGGACAGGTATTGCTTCAAATTACCAATCCTTTACTTCATCCAGAGGGATGGGCAGCCAGCATATCTTGAAAGAAGGTCATGATCTTTTTGTTCTCTTATGGCCACCACTCTTTCCAAATGAAGCATGTTGGTTCTGGACTTGTGACTGCCTTATAGAAGAGATGCTTTATTCCCTGATGAAAACCAAGAAACTCATCAGACCTGTCCAACAGCCATGGACCAAATCCACTGATTAAACCATGACATGTAAAAATAACTACCAGCAATGTAGGCAGAAGGGCTTTACGAAGACAAAAGGAAGTCCAAGTGCAAGTATTTTAGTGTTCAGATATCTCTTAAGTTGAAATGTACCTCAAAATAAAAATATATTAACTGATTTTCCATCTTCACCACAAACCTCTCAGAATCTGCCTTTAAATGGCATTTATTACCTGGTCCCACACATTAATAAAACAAGGATTACTTGAGTTTTACCACCATCAGTGCACGAGGCAGATGCCAGTCGATGGTGTTGTCCTTCTCAGTCACAGCAGAATGCAGTAAATAACACACAGGCAGGACAGAGATAACTCTGGAGCATCTTCTGCACTGGAGCCATTCAGTGGAGTTCTGTCCATGCTGGTCATTTCTTACAGACTCTCTATTGAGTCTCCTGAAGAACAACAGTTTTTTGGGACAGAGTCCACCTTCTTTTCACCTTTATACAATGCCTCTTATTAGTTTGTGCTCCTGACTGAAGCTTCCATATACACCAAAACATATATTGATCTGTCTGCCCCCCAAAAATCAATAGGAACGTGGGTGTTCCAGACATTATAAGAGTCAAGACCTCTGTGTTCAGCTGTCCAAGACAGAGAATGCACATAATTACACAGGCTATATAATCCATATGGTGAGCACACTGACATCCTGCTTTCCATAACTATACTGCACTCCTCAGACATATTGTACTGACATTTTAATTTTTTCTACTTCATTTGTTCTCTTTTAACAGCTTAGTCTAGACCTGGGAAATGCCTGAAAGAAATATGTTTTTAAGCTTTGATGCTGTTTCTGATTATAAACAGCTCTGACTTTATAACACAATGCTTAATTTAATTGATTTTTATGCACCTCCTCATTATAAATGCAGACTTTATTTTTTCCAAGGCAATCTTTTCTCTCAGTACATTTTCTACAGCTTTAAACCTAAAATTATCACTGATCCTATTTGAATGGTTTATTCTTCCCTCAAAACTCCCTCACCTCTTTTTTTGCATTTCAACCTGGAAACAGGCTCTTATTTTTCTTTTTTCCCTCAACATCCTCAAGTGTCTCCTAATTGCTGAGTGTTTTGAAACATATCAGCCTATTTACATAGAAATTATACTGCCAACAGCCAAGTATTAAAATTCAATTCTTAGCAAGGACTCCTTCCTCATACCCACATTTATGCATTTAAATAATAAATGTTGAGTACAGGTGGTGCTCAGAGTGAAAGTGTGGCAGAAGTTGCCTGCATTAGGAGTCAGAGTTCCCAGATTTCCAGTCAGAGCTGGACCATGACATTGCACCAAGGAACAGCCCCATGATGCTGGTTCCAACCACAGCACCAAGATGCCTTTTGTATTTCAGCCTCTTTAGGAATGAGAACAATCTACCAAATTCCACAACAACTTCAGACAGCTTTCCAGCTCTCTTAAATCTTGACTCTGAATCTGCATCTTGATGTCAAGTAGCCTCCCTGTATAACTGTTCCTCTCATTTTAGCCTGGTCATATACACAGGTGAGGAAGGAGATATCCAAGTACAGGAAAGTGAACCTAGAGATGGCCTGAATGTGTGGGTTACCTTCTCCCCTCCCTCTGTTATTAAATATGAATAAAACCAGCATTCTGGGGCCTGCATAGTCTTTCATCAGATGCCAATATAAATATCTAGGTTTCTTTTGGTTTTTTCTCCTGAAATTTTTAGTTCCTGCCTACATTTCTGCCCTACTCGGGCAATGCCAAAATGCTTTTACACTTGGGGCACGCTGTACAGGGGACCCCACAGGAAACAAAAATCTGTAGCAAGGCTGACCAATCTTCCTGACCTTATACAACCACATGATTAAAACCTCCTCCTCCTCATTAGAAACCACATCAAGTCCACAGCTGGGTTACACGTGGGAGACGAGAGGCAGCAGGTTCCTCTGCTCCGCTGTGGGATGGGACATTTCACTCACTTGCATGGCAACCAAGTGACATCTGCTACAGTGATGCCTCCTTGGCAGCTCTTCCCAGCAGCAGGCACGGAGATCATGCACCACCTCCTCGCTTCCCAGCACGGCCCTGCTGCCTGTCAGGTGGCAGTGCCAGCCGGGAACGGGGGCCCATGAGCCCCACCACAGTCACATGTGGCTCATGAGTTACAGGCAGCCACGGGGGCTGCTGACAGCCCCGAGGCAAAGGAAGGACAACCAAATGATGACGGAAAACTTCTGGTTTGAATCTCGATGTAAAACATCCTGCTGTGTTACAGGCTGGCAAGCACACACAACAGTGAGATGATCAGTGGTCAGCCAGACAGGAGCTCCCACCCTCGGGCAGCAGGACCCCAAGGAGTGCTCACTGGTTAGGAGGTGACAGCTTAGCTCCATTTCTCCTCCAGAAATGAAAACACACATTTGGAGAAAACATCTCGTTTTGAGAAACACTGAAACACTCTGTGCAATCAGTACTTTTTCCTCCAGAACAGGTACTATATAATACTAGAATAATTAATTGCTCACAAGAGCTTGATACGAGTACTTGTGTAAGATACATTCTTTATGTCTATAAATTAATTCATTTCTGTCTGTCTAATCTTAAAAACAGCTAAGCTCCCATTCATTCCTTATTAGTATTCCCTGGTAATTAAACAGATCATTTCCTAATTACTGCTGTCTACTGTAAAAAGAGTTTCCAGGGCTCTGACCAGTGTACAAAAACTTGTCAAACAAAAGACAGACTGATGGAAAGAAAATGAAATTGCATTTTGTACCCATTTGGGGGTTTTTTCAGTTAATTGGCTAAATCTCACGACTAAATATCAAACACTATTTTCCCCATCTTCGTCACTTGGTCCCTAATTACCAACAACCTCTATGAATTGCTAATATGAATGATTTTGACCCATGACATCTCAAGCTTTTGTCCTACACTACTGCAGATGGGACACATTTTATTGCAAATTTCATTTCATGCTTTTTATTGTGAAAGGTATGGAACACTGAAAGATAATTATATATTTTACAGTTCATTCATTTCAAACTGATCATTTCATATTCATTACTCCAGTGACAGACATGTCCTGTCAGTTTTACCCCTCATTATGCCCATAATATCTGCATTTGAGCAAGCAATAGAATTTTGAAAGGAGATTGCAACCAAGTTTCCATCTATAAAAACCTCACCAAAATTCAAAAAAAGCTCTGCCAGCTTAGCTTGTTACATTAACTTTAGGGCCTGCTGTCAAAGAAACCGCTGACTAAAATCACATTTCTGATAGTTTTTACAACCTGGTTAAAAAAACTAGGTTTGGGCATAAAAATATACAACTATATAAATCATTCCTATGAAATCTGAAGAAAAGGTTAAAGCTCCTGGACATATTTTCAAGAAATGAACTTGGACTTCAATTTTTCGTAGTATTTCAGATCTCACCAAAAAATCATTATTTTTTGTATTTCAAAAAGTCACCCTGGTGATAGCCAATGATTACTGGGAAATGTGTGGAACATAAAGGAGAACTTTTTTCTGTGCTTCTTAAAGCAACTACTCCAGCCAATTTATATGTTCCAATTTTAAGTAAGAGCTCTCTGGATACTCTTTTTTTGAGGCTCCGTTCACCAGAAATAATTGCTGATAATCAGAATCTCTTCATCCATTCATGTTCAATGGTATATTCAAAGGACATTTGGCCTGCACAAAATTTGGGTTGCTAATAGAAAATTGTTCTGCTCTTCCTTTTAACATCCCCAAGGAGAGGTTCTGGCTCCAGAAGAGGAGGTTATAATATATTAAATATGGCATGTCAAACAGAAAATACATGGGAGGAACGAGCGCAGCTGGAAAGCACACATGAAACACCAACCCAGATACAGCTCAGTGGGAGCCAACAGGGGCAAAATGATGGCAACCACAGCTGAACCACACCAAGGACCAAGCATTTACACTGGGTAACACCAAATGGGACCAGGACAAGGCAATCTGTCCCCTGCCCAGCCTGGAGAGAACCTTCCCTATCAGCCTGTGCAGCACAGGCAGCGTGTGGCAAAACCAAAGCAATGGGGACATGTCAGACCACTCTGGTTTTCCTGACAGCAGACAACATCTCTACAGAACAAGGATGCAGAAGAAACTGCCTGCAGCTACTTAAATGCAGGAAAGACACCATATCATAAGTGGTAAGGCAAAAAATATGTATTTTTCAGGGGTCAACACTGACAGATTTTTATTACCTGATTTGGAGAGACAAATGATTGAAAGGACAAAAGAAGGAATGAACTAAATCACAGTTATAAACTTTATTTATTTACATTTTGCAAATAAATAGAAATTCTAAAGACCTCACCCTCCATGTACTGCTCCCTGAGGAATAGCAGAAAGGTCTGAACATGCTGTGTCCTCAGCTGAACTGTACAACATTCACAAGTTTTATCTGATCTAAAAGCACACTTATAACTGCCCAGAGCCTGTCCTGGATAAAACCCAAAATAACCCCAAACAAAAAAACACAACTCCAGGTTTTTTGTGACTTTAAAACTTCATTCATTCAAGTATGAAGTCACACAGTAACTTGACAGTCACACTTAAAAACACTAAAATTGTTATATGTTAAAGTGCAACAAGAATCAGCAGAGTTCCTTCAATGTTTGGATCACGCTTGGGAGGCCAGGGAAGTGCCTGCAGCTACATAAATGCAGAAATGACACCCCATAATCATGTAAACATGAATTTAACAAGGCTGACACAGGGATTTGGCAATTGGCTGGGTTTGTATCAGCACATCAACCTTTACTGTTACCGCAGAGATTAAAGAGGCAGGGGAGAAAAAAAGGAACACCTAAAAATCCAGACTAACTTGCCTTTAGGAAAAAAATACATTTTATGTTATTTGTGTCAGTAATAGAATCTACAAGCTCAATTAACTAAAGTCACCTGCCTGGCAAGGGTCAGAGGACTGCCCTGGTTCAGCAAGAACAGGCAATAGGGGCCACTTCTCTTTGACTACTCTCACATATGGGTAGTCCCCAAACACAAAGGAGGAAAAACCCTGCTGTCAGAAGGGACATGTAATCGAGTACGGCTTGGCAACCCTTCAAAAGCACCTTCCCTTTCAAAGCAGTGCTTTGAGTGCCTTTACATCAAGGATGCCAACTGGAGTCTCCCCCAGCAGCAGCAGTTCTGTGTCCCCGGTCCCTGCCGGGTTTGATCCCAGCCCGGATCGCAGCACGCTCGGATCACAGAGGGCAAACAGCAGGGCCCACCCATGTGAGAGCTGAAAGCTCTGCAGAACACAGCCCTGGGAGCCACTGCCTCTCCCAGACACACCTCACACACGATTATCCCAGTGCCTGGGAGCCACTGCCTCTCCCAGAGACACCTCACACTCGATTATCCCAGTGCACAGCCCTGGGAGCCACTGCCTCTCCCAGAGGCACCTCACACACGATTATCCCAGTGCCTGGGAGCCACTGCCTCTCCCAGAGACACCTCACACTCGATTATCCCAGTGCACAGCCCTGGGAGCCACTGCCTCTCCCAGACACACCTCACACACGATTATCCCAGTGCACAGCCCTGGGAGCCACTGTCTCTCCCAGACACACCTCACACACGATTATCCCAGTGCCTGGGAGCCACTGCCTCTCCCAGAGACACCTCACACACGATTATCCCAGTGCACTGAACGTGTCTGTACATTCTAACGAGATGCAGATGACTGAGGGAAATGATGACAAGCAAGCTGCCCTAACAAATGCTGCACATATTTTCATCACTCTTACCATTGATACTACACTGCACATTTGCATAACAAAGTGTAAAATCACACAGGCCTCCTGCTTAACACCACTGTGAGGGGGATCAGAGAAAAAAAGTCACTGAATTTTCTTGGTATGGCCCTTGTTAGTTAAGCAATACCACAAATAAGAGCCATGCTTACCAAATAATTTATCTGCTCTCTCCTACCTCACACCAGCAAGAAGTCTTCCTTTCAGTATTCCTTGCTAAAATTAAAACTGAATAAAAATGTTAAGATTATCATGCAGATCACATTCTCACTGGTGCAACAAGTCAAACAAGAATTTAAGCAACTGATCTAAAGGTAACAAATATATAGCCACTACAAGCTCCAAGGATTGCCATACTTGCAGGGCTGGAGTAGAATTGCGTGGCTGAAAGTCCTCTGCACTGCCTTTTGCCCCATGTTTCTGCCAAATAACTCTGCTCCCCCATGGCTGGGACTTGGCATCCCACTGGGAGTCAGCTCCTGAAATACTCCAGACTTACAGCTCAGTGCATCAGTTTTGACAAAATCTCCCTACAAAGTCACAGCTCAGCTGCTTTACACATTTCCTCCCCTGGACCACAACCCATCACTACAATCGAGAGCCCACCAACACTGCAGTCTAGGACTGGGGTGAAGGAGGAGGGAGGTGGTGATTTGTTTTTCTTCTTTTCCTTCTCCATGGATCAAAACCGTAGTGGTTGGTTTTGTTAAGCACTGCTTTTAGGAGCAGAGCCTGTTCAGAGAGCTTAACAGAGCAGAAGCACTTTGAGCAGCCTCCAGTCCTTGCAGGGAAAGCACTGCCAGAGGAAAGTTTTCTCCTTTTCTAACAGTACAATGCCATGCCAGCATTTATATCGTGCAGGCAGCACGGTGCAGAGGTCCTGCCTTTTGGGGGGCACAGATCTGCCAGTTACCTGCAACATCAGAGAACAAAGGGCTGAGGGAAAAGTCAGGTCATCCCTGCACTAGTAGCTTCTAATCTTTGCCACTGAATGAAGGACGCTGTCAAAAAAATGAGTTTAAAGAAAGAAAATGAATGTCACATCAAATATATTATAACCATTGAATTTAAGAAGGGGGGGAAGTATTTGTCTTTAAAAATTACTCATGGGAGTTGTTTCATTTGTTTTGGTTTGGTTTTTTTAAATCAGTCTTATTCTATAGAGAAATGCTGTGGCCAGGTTAATTACTAAACCTTTTTTATCAGAACCCAGAAGACTAAACCTATGCAAGTCATAATTTGATGGACACTTGAAATCAGTGTAAGTCAGCTCTACTCCAACAGATTCACTGCATCCTGTGTTTTTGTAGCCACTATCTCATACCAGCATCACCCCCAACAAAGATACCCAAAACAAGGTACAACAGTGAAATCCTCCCATACCCCCAGTCTTCCTTTGCGAAGGCATCTGTTGGGAAGTCAGTTTCTTCCAGAGGATGTAACAACTATCTGTGGAATTGTGCAGATTCAAAAAGCTTCTGTGCAAGAAGCAGTGTCACAAAATTCCATGTCATAACCCTAGCATTGCAATCTGAAATAATATCACATACTTCAATGAGATTATTCCAGTTTTAGGCCAGCAATCTGCCTTGGTCATGTTTGCACACAGCTAGGAGATAGGCTTGAAGAATTTTTGCTGAATTAATCCCAGTAAGACCCAAAGACTGTAAATAAATTAACTTTTCAATGTGTATTTTTCCAGCTTCTGATACTACTTCTTGGTTCATTCTATGGTCCTCTTGCACTGCTTGCAATAGAAAGGTCATTATGAAAAATAAAAGTTCTCATCAGTTTCAAATGCAGTGGTTTGATTTTAGAAGACTTTATGAAATGAAAGCCTTGTTGCTTTTGTAAAATCACGGCTTATGCCTGTTACACTGGCTGGAGAAGAACCATGAGAAAAGTTTGGGAGAAGAAAAACAGTTTTTACCAGTGTAAATATATTATCAACAGAAGCAAGGAAGTTAAACAATGGAAAGAGAAGAACAGCAACACATCTGCACCTGGTATTTTTCTGAATGCTTATGCTACAGGTAGCCAATGGCAGTATAGTGTAGTGAACGATAGAATGTGAATCTACTGTGGTAATTTAGTAGGCAAGGACCATGTAACAAAGTCTATGAAGAGAAGCTGCTCTGTTTAATACAGACTGTTCACACTTTGATGGAGGCACAGGCTGTGTGTGCCGTGGCTGCCCCAACACCGACAGAGTGAAACTCCCCCGGGACAGCCTCAGCATCAGCCTGAACTCAAACCTGCAGCTGGGTTTCCTTCTGAACCAAACGAGGTCAAAACCAAAGCTCTTTTTGCACGAGAGATGATGAGTGGTGGCACATGGCCGAGGCAGGGTTCAGCTCCAGAGAACATCACAGTGTTCAGGGTGTCATTTACAGCAGGACAGAGAGATCAGGACACAGGAAAATATCACCAGCACAGTGAGCCTCGCAGTTCTGAGTGTGCAGTGCACAGCCACAGTCACCTTTGCTACTCACTGGTTTTTACACAAAACAATTCCACAGCAAGTTTAAAATCTACTAAGGTTCACAGGTTGGGGCTTTTTTTGCTTGGTTCCTTTTTTTTTTTTTTTTTTTTGTTGTTGCCTCAACTTTTAGATGTTAAAGACAGCGAGCATTATTCCTGTACATCTGTCAGTGTTTGTATTCACTTATCCTTGTCTGTTTCTGGTATCAATCACAGTGTATTTTCTTTATTCTTTCTTTCTTCTTACATCAATATTTTCAGTTATTTCTTTTTTTTTTAATTTCAGTTTTAGCATCATATTATATAACAGCCACAAAAAATCAATACAAATTTCTCCTTGCCAAGGAATGGTGCACATTCAGAAGCTAAAGCACATTCAGGGCTCCACTGAAAAAGAAAATGGATGGGCAATAGTTATGAGTACACTTTTAAGCTTTTAAAATACCTTTTATGAACCTTCATCTGAGACAGCAGTTATTGCAAGGGGCCACAGGCAGACAGAATAAACTTTTTTTCCAGGTCTTTGCCTCATAGTTTCCTGCAGGACATTTCTCAGAATGCAGGATTATCACCCTAACTGTATCACACCAAGCTCGCACTGCAGATCCAACACTCCAAGCACTCTCGTGGCAATGCTGGAGTGAACAAACCATTTATGAATAAAAAAGCTTCTAAATTATGAAAATTAAGCATCTATTTCAATCTTCAGACTACAATACACAATTCTCAAGGTTTTAAAGAAATCACTTGAGCTGTGATTTATTAATGTGAGTTTATGAATGCTCCAAGCCATTCCAGTGCAAAGCCAATGCTTTATGAAATCAAGAGCACTCACGGCGTCACTTAAGCCTCAGAAGAGAAGCTGCAACCACAAGTGAAAGGCAGAAGTCTGAGCCACAGCCCAGCTTTCAGAGACCCAGAACTAGCACAGACTCAAACCTGGCAGAACAAGGCAATGCCTCTAAACTCAGCAGGCACAAGAATAAAGTGACCACAGCAAATGACTCTGCCTGATGTGGGGATCTCACCACAGAATACAATTTGGCAGCCCAGCCCCAGCCCTGAAACAGGAGTATAATTCTAAATGTGGCCTCAGATTTCACCTGTTATCAAATGGGTAAAATCTAGACAAGAGACAAAAAAATCTGCAAGGAAAGCAAACCAGAGATGGCTCAGAGCCCTCAGCTGAGGGCAGCTCGAGGTGGCTGTCACAACCCACACAGGTGCCCAACTGCCTGCCTTTGGTCTTGTTTTTACAACTATTTACATCTCTCACAGGTGTTCTCAAAGCCCTAGAACACACCTCTCCAAATTCCAAAGCAGCATGAAAAATGTATGAATTGTATTTCAGTGACATGACACAAATATTTTGGCTGAACAGTGACTGGAACTCAAACTATGGAATTTCCACTTACAAAGCAAACATCAAGAACTGACCCATTCCTCACAACCTCTTTGCCTGCCCCATGTGCTCCACTTTCAAGCCTCCAGCTGATGTTTCACCTCCAAAGAAATACCCTCCACAGCAGCACTTTCATGTATAATAAGGAAATGATAAAATTAAAATTAATCCATTGCAATTCATTCATTGTTTCCTTCATCAAGTGAACCTCTCCTCTTTCCACAGAGCATTGAACAGTCCCCAGAGGAAAGGCTGTTCCTCCTTTTCTCTCTCCCAATTTAGACTCCTGTTTTTCCAAACATGACTTGCAGGTGCATCCATTCTAATCCCTTAAGAAGCTGAACATTCCTTTTCTATTAACAATAAACGATAAAAAGCCACTGGTAGGCTTTGGGAGGGTTTGGCTGTGGGGCTACCAAAAAAATAAGCAAATTGAGAGTATATATCCATTTTTTATTACTCTTTTTCTGTATAGCTGCCCTATTTCAATACAAACACGTCGTCCTTATTCCTTTGTTTGAAGACAGCACAAACAGCTTTGTGGCTGTTCGTAGTTCCTGCCATTCTCTTCAGAAATCTGCAGATCTCCTCACCTTCCTACAATTTAAATATCACTCTTTACACCTCTTGTAACAATGAAAACAGAATTCTGAGCAGCATGGTGAAGTGTGCACACAGTACCCCTCAAATATTCCCTTAAAATTGTTTTATTCATACAGTTTTTATTTGTAGCCATAATTCTGTTCCATTACGTAGTATCATCTCCTTCATTTGCCTGCAGGTGTTAACAAATGAGGTTTTAAAAATTAGGAGTACAATGCCAGTCAGCTTCATAAGACCTGTAATATATGAAATATAGAGTGTTCATAAATGAGTCTTTTAACTGACTGCTTTGTTATGTTAAGCAGTAGGAAAAAGCTAATTCTATTACTCTGTGTTATAACAGTGGCATGGACTTTCTTTTTCTGAGATGAGGAAGATTAAAAGTATAAAGACTTGTCCACTCATATGGTTTTTTTGCCAACATGAAAGAGTAGAGTTGTGTCACTAGTGAGGAAAATATCTATTAAGTTGTCAGTTATGATATAATTTGCCTTAATAATATGTAGCAACTGCAAGCTCAGAAAGTGACAGATAACGCACAGGCATGTCACAGAAGAGAAATCCAGAATAGCAATTAGCATGGAATGAAAGAACACGGAGATGAAAATGAGAAGAGAGATAAAATCTCATCCATAGGCAGACAGACACTATTGATGTGTGACAGACAAAACCCAGAAAGGATCAGGGACCGTTCTGTAACCACTGCTTTGCCAGCACATAAAGAACCTGCCTGCTTGGATTTTGCTGTGGACAAAGACCTGCCTTTGGGCTTCTCAGGCCAAAGATGAGATAATTTTCACTCCCTCTGTAGCAGGGGAACACAGAGGAACTAGACAGACACCGGACATTTGCTCCTGGAGAAGTCCAGACACATTCCCCCAGAAGAAGGAAATGTTTGTAGGTAGCAGCACACACTGAAGACTCAGGTACAAACATTTCTGGCTGACAGTGCAAGTCCTTTCTTTCCACCTGGGTTTCAGGTGGAGGAATTAGACTGTTTTTCTATGTGAAGTGACAGTCACATGGGAGTACTCCCAGTAAGAGTCTGCTATCAAAACTATCAAGATCATGCAACCCACAAGTGTACAAATACTATTATCTCTATTAGTCTTATTATAACAGTATTTTTGAAATGGGTGAATGACAAATAAAAGCAGCAATTTGCACTTGCAGGAACTTTTTCATTGATGTTAAGGGGCAAGGATAGCAGTCTGTCAGTGTTAGGTCTTATCAGCCTCTAAGCTACATCTTTCTTTAGGAAATATAACTGAAGTAGAATGAAATGTTGAACTGACAAAAAGATCTGACATCCCTTTAATAACAGAGGAAACAATTCAGCCAGAGGAAAAAACGACCACAGAACCTACTTTATACTGAAACTAATTTAACACATGTAACATCCCCATCATTCCAAATTATTAAAAGCAATGAGATGTTATTTATTTAGGGGTGTTTTTTAGCTTAAAACTAATACTTTGAAAATTAGATCCATGCAAAGTGGAGTAATGGTAAGACAATAGGACAAGTCCCATCTTTGGTACACATTCCCAACTGAACTGACAAAACAGCAACAGCTAGAGGTAAAATAAAGATAATATCATATCTTACCTAGATTTTCATCCAATATGGATTTCATACTGTTAATAAAAGGAATGCATGTTTAAATAGCACTGGCCAAAGAGGGTAGAACACACTCAGCAGTGAAAGTTCCAGTCTGAAGTCTTTAAGAGGAGTTATGGGTACACACCTGTGTATTTTCAGCACATTGAGACAGATGAATTTGCTGGATCAGTATCTGCATAGATTATCTGCCATGTCAAGTGCCAAAGTGCCAAATGCAGAAGAGAAGCCTGTCAGAAGCAGCTCTTCTTGCATCAAAAATAGATACAGAGGTGACATCTGTAATGAGTCCTTAATACTGGCTACCCTTTGTGCTCGACTGTGTCTTGATTTGTTTTTATCCAAAACTCTGCACAGAGTACATTGGGATAACTTCTCACATGGAGAAGACAGGGGCACACAAATCCAGAGGCATTGAGTATGTATGAAGCTGCAGGCAGGCTGCTGTAAAAATCAAAACAATTTAGTAATTTTTCTCTAACTGCTAAGTTATGGAGAGTCACACCACACACCTGCATCTGGCCAAACAGCATATGAAAACATGCAAAAAATAGCCAGATATTAATACTCATGATATAATCTATGCACTGGTTACTTCAATCTCTCAGGTTCTCTCCAATGCATTAGAGTAACTGCTCTGATCTCAATATACTAGATGTGATTTTAATGATGTACCAATACAAAAAATGACCACAGCCACATTAAAATCCATTTCCATGCACTATTATCTGAGTAGGCTTACAGAAAAGACTTAATTTTGAGAAGGAAGTTATTTTCACTAACAAGCTACCCCTCTCATAGCAGTCACCTTTAGAAATGAATTCAATTATCCATTCAATTATTCAGTTAGTCACAGTCACACTTTCCTATTTTTCCTCAAGCAGAGGGATGTTAACTTTGACTAAATCTACCCCACATTCACACATATTTTCCACAGGGACAGAACTGGGTACATATGGCACTCACTGCTTGCCTACCCCTACAGGGAGCCATCACTGCATCATGCTGGGAGGTCACACTGTAATGGGATCATTTAAATTTCTTCAGGACCAAAATAATTCTTCATTAAAAAAAAAAAAAAAAAAAGCATAGAGGACTGAGAGAAAAAGTGTTATTTTTTTACCCACAGGAGTTTGGAATCATATAGCACAATTTTATGGTTGGAATTTGTGAAACACAGACTAGATAGTTCAAGAAAAATGGCTACTAAAGCTGGGCAGAAAAAAGTTCAAAACCAGTCCAGCATTGTTACGATAACCCCACAGCAAAATGAGGACAGGACAGGAATGAAATATAGAAGCAGGAAGTACTTGTTCACAACAAAAACTTTCTTAAGCTTTCCTACTGATAAAAACACGTTACAGAATTATTTCTTGCGAGTGTCTGCTGTGCCCTTTCCCCCACCCTGAGGCCCCACTTATATTCAGTCTGACAATAACAGATTGCTGCAGCCTGAAGCTTTTTAACCTCACACTGACTGCAGAGGCTCTGTGCCACAGGGGCCTCAGTCCCCAAGTCACCCTCTCACAGCCCAGCCTGGACCCCAGCCACGGCACTAACACAAGCAGAGAAATCTTCACCTTCTTTTGGTCCTATTTCAGAACCCTGGTGAAAGCTGCTGATGTGACTCCCTTCTTCCTTCAGAAAAAAAAGAATGGAAATAGATCTACTTCAGAGTTACAAATAAGCTCCAGAATAGAGAACTAAAAGAGATCACAGCAATTACTAATTTCAACATACACCCCATGCATTAGTTTGGGGCAGTAATAAACTTGATCAGTTACGAATTAGTAACTAACCTAATGCCATAGATGTTTTTAGTGAAAGGAGCCAGAGATACAAGTCTGTAACTGGAGACTCCCACACCACATGTACCTTGTACATGCACCTACCTGCAAGAATTGCCTTTAATGAAAATGCCTTTAGTTGATCAGTCTGAGGAGAAGCACCTCCCTCTCCAACACCCACTCCTTTATTGTGAATAATTTTCTATAAAATATCGACTATGATGCTTTCCCTTGCTCAGCCTGGCTGAGATGTAATTTGCCATCCCAGACTCCTCTACAGCCCATAAAATTCTGTGCCTGTATTACGAAGACTTAATGCCTACATGCCAAAGCCACAAACATCTGTGCTGTGGGATTACCTGTATCTAAGAGCAGTCCTTCAAAATAATGGATGCTGTACATCATCCCAATGAAAAATCCATAAGAAACTGTCATTCAGAGAAGCACTTAATCTGAGGGGTAGAGATTTACTCTCCTCGTGTTTGAGGCACTGCTTCCCATGTTTGCCATGCTTACCATGAAGACTTGTTTGAATCCTTGTTTGATTGTTTCCTGTGGGGAGATGGGAGAGCCAGACAAGCCCCTTCCCTTTGGTGGCAGGGGGACAATCCAGGCAGGAAACAACACAAGAGCCATATAAAGATGGCAAAGAAATAGTTAACAGATTAAGGAAAATATTAAAAGATATCTTCTATTTTATATCACTAGAAAACCTAAGCATTTTGTTTTCTAAAAAGCAAAACGACAGAACCAAACAAAATCAGGAAGCAAGACAAGAGCGCAGATGATGTCAGGAAGACAACTTTAGCATGAAGGCAGCTCCAGAATAATCAGCTGGGATATGAACAAGTCACATGAGACTCCAGATCCCACACATGAGGCTAATATATTAGTCTCTACTCCATGGGTTTCTCTTGGGGATTTCTCTTTCAAGTTCTCACTTTCATCAGAGACCTGAGGAAATACTTGACAAAAGGCTCACCAAGGCTGGCATATTTCCCTGTAAAATCTCACAGTCAGTAAATCAGTGTTTCTGATAAAGCATACTGTGCTGAAAAAATTACCATCTTCTCTTCTAGCCTTCTAAAGGATAACTTGTTTCTACAGTAATGGGCTTGCTCTGAAAGGGTGAGTAGTTTCATTAAACTTTGTTTTCATCAGTGCTGAAAGGTGCTAAAAACCTATGAGGTATTGTGCCTACCACTGGCATAACACAAAAGCAGCTTAAGTGTCATAAACTGAGAAACAATGCACTCAAAATTCTGAATATTCAAACTCAAAATACATACGAAATTATTTAAGCATGTGACAGACAGAGATAATACAGTTTTCCAGGCCTACAACAATGTATAAATCAACCTGAGAGCTCCCACCACTACACTCTGGCAGATGTACCCTACAGTGACTGAGCTCTGGTTTGACATCATCCCCACCTTTCCCTGAGCCCACAATCCACCACAGCCACCACGAAGTCCCAAAGCAGTAAAACCTACCTGAGTTATTGCCTCCCTGCCTGCCCTCTTGATTAATGGCCCAACCACAACAGTTAAAAACAGACAATGGAAAGAGCTACATGAAAATTGCAAGTGATAGTAAAAATGTTTCCTAAGAAAGGAGGCTGTGTTTGCAAACAGGTAATTTAATTTCTTTGCACTGCTTTGTAAACTGAAGTTTGTGAAATTAAAGTGAGATTTGTTTTCATGCTAAAATCCACTGGGAGGCTGATTATGCTGAAACACACTTCACCAAGTGTTGAAGGAACAAAGAGGAATGCAAAGGATGTTTCAATATATAGAAACTGCATATTAAGTAACTCCTTGATTTTCCTAAATGAATACACTAAAATGAAAAAAAAATATTTCTTATAGAGCAAAATTAAGATTTACCACAGAGTAATGAGTAACTGCAAGCAAAATTATAGCTCTTTAGCCAGCTCACTTTATGTTAATTTCCTTGCTAAATACTTTGAGGAGAATTTCTTATGCAAGAATTTTGTTGCTCTCCTTCCATAAGGCAAGTGCAGGTAAACTCATGCTGTGGATCTGTACAAGACCCAAATAAATTCTTATTGTCGCTGCCACAATAATTTGACATTATCTTCACATCCCAGTCACCCATTTTTCCACCAGTTTCATCCACATATACATAAAAACTATCAAAGACAAACCAGAACAAGAAAGTTCTCTGGACTCCCAGGACTTTATTCATCATCACACTAAGAAACAAGTTGTTCTACTTGTAGGTATCAATCGTCTGAGACCAAAATGAAGACAGAAATGCTTGAACCTAAACAATGACACATCAGTATTCAAACGATTAAGTTCTGGAGATTTCTTCCCATTTGACCTTCAAGCAAAACCAAGAAAGGGATATGGAAGAAGCAGCAACAACTGCATGTTTCACTTGAGCCAAGGCATTCAGTCCTGTAGAGGTGCAAGGTATGAAACACTTAAATAACAGTGCAGTAGTGCATCCTCACCTGTGTGGAAGTCTGGTTTCCCAATCCTGATGGAAGTCCTTTTCCCATCCCTCTCTCTCCCTTTCAATCATAAACAGAGTGGGGGAAAAAACATCTCTGCTGATCTCATGAGCATATCTCAAAATGACATCCAAAACAAGTGCATGCACAATGGTCTCGCATGGTATCAAAGTTGTCCATGAATGAAAATTTCAAGAAATATTTTTTGGTAAATTTCTATAAATGTGAAGCTTTGGGCTTTGTTTTAAAACAGTGTATTTTGAAATGCTTATCTTGGGAAATGAGAAAAAGTCCTCCCAAGAAATGCTGCTGGGTGGTTCAAGTCGCAAAATAGCAGGGATGTCTCACCCTCACAGAGCTGCAAGAGTTTCAGCTGAGGGTATTTCCTTTCAGAAGTTTTCTAAATCTCAAGTGAATTAACAGGAAAATGGTGCAGGCATTAACCCCCTGGAATTCTGAACTGCTTGGGTGCTTCCAAAAAGCCTTCAAAGACTGCCCTTAGGAATCTTACCACAGCAGATGGATTTCACTCAAATGGCCCCATCTGTCATTTCTCATTCGTGTGGCTGCAGCTTGAACTCAAAGAACACCTAGGGCACATTTTCATCAGAATGCCTGGCTAAGCAATCCAAGAGATGAAAGAGATAAAGAAGATAATGCTCCAAATCTTACACTGAGCAGAGAGTCTGACCCAAACAAAATGAAATTCTGCCAGATTCGTTCAAGTTAAGAGATGGAAATAGAATATTCCCCCCTGCTCCCTTCACCCAATGAGCTGCAGAGGTATTTGGCAGAGGGAATTTTCTCCTTCCTGTCATTTCTTATTTTCCAGGGTTTGGCCATCTGTCCACTATTAGGTCCCCTTGAATGACAAACCAGTTTAGAAGCACAGAGTCATTTTCACAACTGTTCTCTTGCAGGGCAGATAAGGATAGAAAGGGATGATTAAAGCTTTTGCCAGCGACAATAAAATAAAGCAGGAGGAGGAAAAAAGAGCTGATCTGAGTCTTGCGAGACAGAAGATGGTTTCAAACTACTGCCACCCATAATTAGCCTGTCTGGAGGAATGGAATCCACCCCACACTTGGCAGCACAGCAGTTCCATTTTAAATGCAAAGTACCTGGGTCTATTAAAATGCTGTCATTTCAAGCACAACCAGTCAGATGCAGACGTTCAATTTCCAGTAAAGAAGGTGAATAATACAGATGGTGCACCCAGTTCCAGAGAACAAACCTCCACCTTTTCAGAAAGGGGCACTTGGTGCTCATATCTCCCACAGAGTTCTCCTCTCTCACAGGTAATTCAATATCCTTGCACCTAGTATAGACTATTTTTTCCTTTTCCTTTATTTTCTTTCCTCTCCTGAGAGTTTTGTCAATATCAGTGGAGACAGTTATCAAATGCAGCAGTAGGGAAGGATAATACAAGTTTTCTGATAAGGTAGTGTTGTCTGTATCAGGATAGTCTCTGGATCACAGTGTATTGTATTAGTGTAATGAAATAAAGAGTAGATTTCATTTGACTAGAACAAAGAGCTGTGTTTTTCAAAAATAAAAACACGAAACACCAAAACCTGTTTAAAAAGTAGTGCTTTTCAGAAACATGTAATTAATTTAACAATAAATCTGTGAGTTGCCAGACAAAATCTGAACAGTTACCTGACCAGCCTTTAAGTCATTATGAATTTAAGTTAGCATCTGTTGTCTGATAAGTGCATGGCAATTCTGCAAGATTTGTAAATATATCAACAGTTAGGAAGCCCAGGCACTCACTTTTGAAGGGAGTTGGCCCTAAAGGTGCCCTGCTCCCATCCCCAGGTGAAGAATGAAGCAAGGAACCTGCACTGTTGGGTGCTAACCACAGCAGGGATTAGGGACTGCTGGGACACAGCACATCACTGCTTACCCTTCCTTGCATGGGTCAGCAAATCCCAGACAGCATTCTGGTCTCTCAAGTTACGCCAAAGCAACTTTTTTCTCAGAAAAGAACCATACTCAGATTCAAACCTCATTTTGGCACCAGTCTCTGATGCTCTTTTTCCTTGACCCTCTGGACTGGCACCCTAATCACCCCCTCAGATTTAAATCTACACATCAGAAAATGTGTGTTTCTTCATATCAGAGGGACGATGCAAATAGAAATTCAGCATTTGTACCATGCTGAAACTCCAAGGCCATAAGAAAGTTGCATCCTGAAGAGAACACAATGGAATGTAAGAACTCTCAGTGGAACAATACCCTCACAGAAAGCAATTCCAAATGCTCTGCATTAACGCAGAGAATTGCTACCAATAATGGCATTTCTGTTGGCATTTTAAAGCTATTTTATATGCAGAACATTTTATACAGACAGATATTAGACTATAATCAAGCCAATGCCAGTAACACTTTGTGTGACAAGATCAATCACAGGAATCCAATATCTTGGGTAATCATTCTCTTAACTCCAAAGAATTGGCAGAACTCAGTGGCTGTGCTTTCCCCCAACTTTTTATCACTAAGCCACATGATACAAAGCATCTTGTGATGCAGAGTGAAAATCACTTTTATAAAGCTGCGAGAAGTGAGATGAAAAATGGATAAGAAGAAATCAGGGAGGTAAGATCATCAAGAACTGTTGGAACTACACAAAGAGCTTGCAAAGCATTTGTCTGCAGTAGGCCTAATCCCAGTAAGCAATATCATAGTGTATGAACAGTTAATTCCCCTCACACTTAAACAGAACATTTATAGTAATCGATTAAAAATGTAACTCCATATAATGCCTCTCTATATACACATACCTTGCACATGCATCTAAAGAGACTGCTGGTGACAGAGACATGAGATTCACAACACTGAGGTGAATCACTTTACAAAATGTATTTATTTTTTACTTACTATTCAAGAGGGAATACCTTGAGTGGTGGGTAATTGCTTGTTCCCTCAATAGCACTGAATTTCAAAATGAACAGTAGTAATGATAGCCACAGTGAAAATCCCTTAACTGTTTAGAGACCACCACTCTGCACACTTTTCACTAACTACTGTATTAGTGATTCTTCATAGGACAGGGAATTCCAGCATAATTTTTGTCAGAAATGCTACAGTATTTATTCACTTAATGGCTATTTTCATGCTTTCTAAGCAGTCAACTCAGTCTGAGGAAAAAAGTTCATACAGGAAAGTTACAATAATCACACAGATTTATTCACCATCATCTCTGTTAGCACACTCTCACACCTAGAGCACCTCTCAAGAGCCCAGCAGAAAAAGACAAATCAAACAGCTGAGAAGTCTGGGCCACTACTGAAGTCAGTGGGCAGGTTTAAGGTAACACACTGAGACAAGGAGAAGGAGAACAAAGATGTTTAGATCAGCTTGACCTCATCTTGTCTAGAGAAAACAGAAACAGCATCAAGGAGGACTTGGAGTTAAATGTGCACTGATCGTCATTGCGAATTAGGCACATCACCATCCACTCCAGGCATTGCCCCAGACACATTTCCTGCTGCCTAGGAACCATTCAGCAGCTCTCAGCCCACCCTCATCTCCTCAGCAACAGCAGGGCAGCTTTCTGCCAGCCCACCCCTGCATCCCATCCAGCTTCATGTTCCCTGCCTTTTCCTCTCCAGGGCCACATCTTACCTTCCAGGATTCTGAAGCACAGCTTAAATTATGAGAGTCACACCACTCTATCCTAGTACAAATAGCATATTTTGATACATCAAGATACTGCCTCACAGCATGAGAAAGGTTTGCAGACAGACAGACACGGTTCTCTCAAACAGCCCCTTCACTCCTTCACTCAGGTGTTGCAGAATTCAGCACTGGGGTGTTCCAGGGATTTGCCACTTCTGACTCAATCAAGACTGCAAAAAAAGTCATAATTTTAATACCAAGGCTAGCACAGGCAACAAATACTCAGGCACAACCGTAATTTCCAATAAAGATACACCTAATTATTTCATTCTCCCACTTTTTGTCTTTGAGCATGACTTTCCTGTATGTTAAACTCAACATAGTTAAAAGGACACTGTAATGGCTTTCATCATTCAGCAGAATAAAAAAAGAACTTAGAAATAATAATGTTTCTCAGAATCAACTGCACAAGAATTTCACCATCATGTACAGAAACTACTTGACTGTCATTTTGCAATTAAAAAAATTAAAATTCCCAAAAAAATACTATTAATGGGAACCCAAACTATCATTTTAACAGATAACAAATCTCAGTGTCTCTCATAGGTGCAATAGGGGGCTGCCCACTAATCAGGTCACTGTTGAACCAGATACAGAAAAGATGATAAAAACTGAATTCTATCTTATAGTCCTGCTATTGCCCACTGAAAAAAACATTTTTGCACACAATCACATTAATGATAACAAGGCCAGACCTTTTAATCTTACTATTATATTAAAAAAAAATAAGTAAGCCGTTCTGTGCTACTTTAAACATGGAAAAAATGTGACAAGTGTACCTATTAAAGGTCAACACTGTTAATTACAGATTCAAGAGCCATGTGAATTAGGAGCTGACTCTGGTGACATGAATTAGTTCTGGTGCACCTGACTTTGAGTGGGGTGGTCAGGACTATGCTGGGGGTGAGTTTAGGGCTTCCTGGCTTCATGTCTGAGATGACACTCAGAGACAAACAGGCCTGAGCAAGCAGCAGATCAGCACAGCAGGCTTTGGGATGCAACATCTGTTCCAGAGACTTTGTGCTCCAGCCTTAGTTTGAATTTCTTTTCTTACTTTGTATGGTCTCTGAATCCTAAATCAAAGTCACAGATAAGCCAAGGCTCCATGTGTGCACACTGGAAGAAGTCTGCAGCCTCACTCAACAGCATACAAAATCTATCACGCAGGACTGGCTGTACACAGTGATATATTGCTATTTCCTTTATCATCCTTTGAAAACCACCGTTTCAGTCCCTCATGTAAATGTGTTTGGATCCCCATTTATCAAACAGCAGCAATGTCCTCTTCTGAACTAAACTGCCTCGTGTGCAGTGGGTATCAGCCTTCCCCACAGCACACTGAACAACCAAGTGAGCACACTCCAAAAGACCTGATCAAAGAGGATAAAGGGTTTACCTCTGACATTATCAAGATAAGACCTTGAGATACAGTAAATGGATAATTTTGCTTGTATGGTTTGTTTTCCCCTTTTTGAGGACAAAATCTAGAACAGAATAGATTAATTGGAATAAAATTATAGGATGCTGATTAACAAAAAAATTATCTAATTTTAAAACAGATGTAATTTCCAAGATTTCAGGATACAGGTCTAAGTCTTATATCAGTTTTTCTGTGTAAATAAAAGTAATGGTCTGATTTCCACAGCCAATGCAGAACATACTGAAATAATTTTCATTAGCACAATACTAAACTGCTATCAATACATTTTTTCAGTAAACATCTCTTTCATGTTCAGCCTTTCCATCTTAGAGGCACTGAGATAATTTTCTTCAATAAAACAATTTAATTTAAAGGATTTTATCCACATTTCACAGTCTGCTCATGACCTACTTCTTTGTATTTGAACTAAAACTAATCATACTTCCCATGCATTTTACAGAATATTAAGATCAGGAACCGAATATTGGCGAGAATGGAAAAATAGCACAAAAGATGCCTCCACACTGCTTCAAACAACCTTGAAAGCTCCATCTCCAAGTCTGAAACACTAAGTTTCTGCTTTGGAGGCACTGGTAGTTTGAGTTTTGAAAATCTGCAGAGGTTAATTAACACAGAACCTGGCTGAAGCAAAGCCCAGCAGCCATAGGAGAGTGGAAAAGGCTTTGCAAATATTATCACTGCAATCACCACGAAGGCAGCACAGCCCTGGCAGCCTCGTGCATCCTCATGCATCCTGCTCCTCTTACCAGCACTGCTCCCATTCCTGGCTTTCCATTCGTGGCTCCAGCACCACCAGCCCCAAGCCTCTGCCCCTGCCTCCAGTGCCCAACACCAATGTGCCCAAAGAGATGCAGCATGGCTGTGTAAGCATGGCTTATTCCCTTCCTCAAAAGGAATTCCTGATCAAGTTTAAAGGTCTAAAAGAAAAGATTTGCAGCTTTTGACATTCTTCCATTTTCCAAAGGAAAATGCTAGTTAGGAAATTTAATGGGTTTGAAGTCTATTAAACAAATAGACAATTTGAGATGAAAATCTTGCAAGGTATGAAACACCATTTTTCCATAGGTTATACCATAACAGCAGTTCTACTGTTAAAAATTTCAGTAAAATAAATTCTGCAAGTTTGCTAAAAAAAGTAGAAAATATGAGAAATATAGTTTACAACCCAGGGTTCTTTCCAAAAATAATTCCAGTGAGCAAATCCAATGAGCACCTTAGCCTCAGCAGCACCAATAGATGGCATAGAGGTATAAATGCCACTCTCAAAACTTTCTGGTATCTCCATATTGACTGATAAATAAGATAGTGGAGTTTTTCAAACATTCCCTTGTATTAAAGTAGACACAGTAGCAATCTTAACATTTTAGATACAGCCTCTGTCAAGGTGATCAGAGCAAATGCCCAGTTTGTTGATTTCCTGGTTTTCACTAATGATCTGAAAGGCTGATGGTTTGTATGTGCTGAACTCCTACTGAAAGGCTCCCCGCACTTCAGACCTCTTATTCTCTTTAAAAAGAACTTTCAGACATTTAGTCATCATTGCTACATTTTGCAGACCAAAATGCAGGGGTGCTGGGATAAAACTTTCTGCTCCTGACAAGTCAGACTATGAGCCTTTCAGAGCACCGTGGTGATACAAACTGCTGTGCATTACCACCGTGGACTGAATGATTTATTCATACCTCAGGCTCTCTTTTTCTGCTCCGTATCAAGCCACAACAGAATCTATACTGGATTGCAAATCATAATGACCTATGACCAAAACCCAAGGGCAAACCTGCCACTTTTATAGATAAATAAATGATTAATAACTGGGAAAGGAAGGAATTGCATGTATTATTTGCTATATTAAATCATCTTTCTAAAGTGTGTTGTATTTCAGCTTGCAACTAGTGAAATCACAGAAGAATACAAAAATCTGTGTCTGCTATTTCTGCAAATGCAATAGAGAATGAGAGCAGATTCCACATCACCACTCATGTTCCCATTTTCACTATGCCAAAAGAACAAACCCTTCATATTCCTTCAAGCCTTCTCCATAGTCTTCTCCAAAGAAAACTTTTAACAGCAGAATTAACAATTGGTTCAACAAGAAATTAAGTATTTAATGAAGTAAAGCAAAGATTGTCTTAAATTGGAAAAGTCACCTTTTGGTAATGCAAAAAAATGCAATTATCCCCATCCCTGTATCAGTTCTACCAGCATATGAGCCTGAATTTGTCAGGAAAAGTAACTTGATGTGCTCAGTCTGAGGCACAAGGAGCAGCATTTGCCATTTCAGAACTCTACAGGTGAGTTTACTGCACTACTGGAAGAACCAAGTGCAAGTGTTCATCATCTCTCTGCACATCATTTCTCAGCAGATTGTACTCCACCAGTATAAAACAGCATATTCAAATAATTTTTTTTAATTTCATCGTGTTCACAACCATCTGTAAATTATTTATTGTTTGCTGCAGTTAATACATGCAGGAAGTTCAAAGAGAACAACCCAGAGCTACATTAGTTGGTTTTTATCCTGCGGTGTGCTGCAAGGACGCCTACGAAGCCCAGCTAAAAGCTTTTTACTAAAAGCCTGAGCTTTTGATCCAAACTGGCAAGTTCAAACATTTCAAAACCACATAGTTTTCATGAAAACACGACTGGTACAACAACAGGAAGAGCTTTCATTTTTAATCAGTTCTGTTTGGATGATAACTTCCAACAGGCTTTACCACCACTGCAGCTGATAACACAACACTTGCTGAGCTCCCTCATTACAGTTTGCTCCAAACTCAGCACAGCTTCCTCTGGCAACAGAGTGCAGGAATCACATCCCACTGCTCCCAGGCAGGGATGGGGGAACTGCAGTCACATGAACACAAGATACATGAGCTGTCTCCCCACTGATCAGCGCAGGAACATCATATTAATCAAAATACCAGCAACAAGGCAGAACCTCAGACAAGGATCCAGATGGTAACTCTGCAAAAGTTCCAGAATGCATTACCTGTTTGCAGTCTTCTCAGAGAAGATGGGTATATAACTTCATGCCAAAATAGGTTAAAACCCCAAGTATCTCAGGGAAAATCCTTTTCCCTGAAAATAGAAGGATATACATGCAGAACAGTGGACTTGTATTTCCTCTTTCTTCTGCACTACCCCCAGTCATTCTACTCTGAGAAGGAAAAGAATCAATTTGATCATTCTGTGTCCCTGACCAATGAAGTACTAAGACATTAAGGCTGTCAAATACCTTTGTTTTCTAAAAGAGCATCGTCACCTCTCCATATTAATTAACCTCATCCCCAACTGCAATCCCAAACCAGAAAATGAAGCTAAGAAATACAGAAAAATTTGAGTCATGTGGCACAGGAGAAAACAGGTAGAACAAATGCAAATCACTAACAACCTATTCTCAATCACCTTTCACACATTTTAGAGTGTTGTTGAAGGGAAGATAAGAAGGAAAAACAAGGGGGAGAATCCCTACTCAGCCATGTGACTTCAGGAGCCTTTTCCCCCAAGACACCAGGCAGGTGGGATGAATCCCACCCTCACCAAACGAAGGCCATTGGCCTTTGCATGCCCTGCAACCATCCATGGAAAAGCAGCCACTGTAAGATTCTGCCTCCAGTAAATTTTGCCTGGCAATGGCAATCACCTCAGAAACACTCTGTAAAATTTCTTCAGCACTAGGCATGAGTTTACTGCTGAGCAGCAGCAAGTCCTTGTTCAAAAGCCTCTTTCTGTTCCTCAAGTGGTTTTTTTAGTTAATCCTACCTGGTGCAGAGGGACCACGCTCACCTTCTAAAGCCCTGACTTCCCCAGATAGTCATAATCCACCCAAAGGAGATGGTTTGGATTTCAAAGCACTCAGGTCTCAAAGTGCTGGCCTAAATCTGCCAAATCAGTCCCAGATGGAATAAAACCAAGCTGAGCCAAACTGGGAAGTTAAGCTGCAAATATATTCCCCTGCCCCCAAGGAGTTTCAGTCCCTGCTCCACTGGGGACCAGGTCACAGTTACATCCCACTATCTTGAAATTGCCTGGTTTTTATTTCAGACACTAATATTTATAGGGCTACAATATATATGTAGAGTTTAACACTTACTTTAAATATACAAATTTTAGTTTTTCAAAGACTCAGTTACTAAAGTTTCTTCTCCCATTCTCTTTTTGTGCTTCTAACTCCCAAGGAGTCCAAATATACGCTTCTGAATCTGTAATCCTTTACAATTCAAACCATGTAGAGCATGCCAGTCACAAAATTAGTCTGTGATTTGCAAAGGAGGCTCAGCTCAAAAATAGGAAAAAAAAGCAGCATGTGCAATGATTACTCCATTTAAAGAGGAGGTGGGCAGAAATGAAAGCTACCACAAGATCAGAGAACCTTTTATATTGATTAGAGTTTAAAAGGATAACAAGAATAAAGAAGCCTGTGAAGAGTTATTAGTACAGGGTAATCACTACTAATGAGTTATCATTAGAAAATGCATTCTGGTGTCGTGAGGGATCTCAAGCACGAAACTCCAAGTACAGAAGGAAGGAGGATTTATGGAATATGCCTATTCACAGGAAGGGGGAAGTTTACCCACCTCAAATTGGACTCCTCTCTATAGAATAATTAGGTCATTTCCATTTCTTTTTTTATCTTTAATCTCATGTTTCTGAGATTGTTTTAGGGCAGCTATTCTCACAAAAGCACAGTAAACAGAAGCACGTGCCTGCACAAGCTCTATCATTAATTAGCTTTTACATATCATTACAATTTCAGCACACCAAGCAATTGCTGCTAACTTTGTGCAAAGCAGATCAATGTTGCCTTAGGGTAAAAAAAAAACTGATCAGCTCCAAAATCTGCACTGAGTTGCAATGCAAGGCAAGCAGCTTTTGTGCAGTGTCCTTTAGATTGTGTGATGCCCTGGGAGGCTTGGATGTCAAAACGCACTTGGGTTAATTAAAACCAAGGTCAAATTAACAGTGTTCCTAGTTTATTTTGTAACTAGGTATTACATCAAATTTCCTAATATCAGCAAATTGGGTATCTAAATTTGAGCTGCAAAATTAGTTCTAAACTTCAGATAATTTAATAAGGGTCATGGAGAGGTTAATATCCATTTAAAAGAAGAAGAAAGTGTAGCACCCAGTATTACTTTCTCCTGAACCTCCTATACTGAGTCTGAGGTTCCTCAGCTTCCTTAGCATATTACTCTTTTTCTTTCCGTTCTGGCAAGAATAACAAATAATTAACTGGAAAAAACAATTTATAGAAAAGAGTGCCACATGCACAGACCAGAGGTAAAATATTTATTTTGCCAGTATTTCTTCAATAATTACAAGCAGGAGGAAAGGAGTGAGTGCTCTAAAAACTAAAATACAATGCAATTACTGGCTTATTTTCCTTCCCAGGAATGCTTCAGAGTCTGTTGTAAGCCTGGCTTTATTTCTTATTGTGACAACAAGAACCTGCAATACAACTGAAGGTATGCAAAGCTCTTCAATGCTCTGACTGCTGTGGGCATCGTGCCACCTTTGTGGGAGACTTTCACACTTGGATAGAAAGTGCTGAATATACCAGAAAACCAATGGCCTTCAGAGTCTGGGGGAAAGATCTCTCCCTGAACAGATTTTACTCAGTACAGGATACCAGCTCCATTCCACAGACACGTCAATTCAAACCTCAGATCTGCTCTGGATGTGCCCTAAATCACAGCAGTGTTGACAGACTTGTAGCTGTGAAGGTTCTTGATGGGATTTGGAGCAACTTTGAAAGCTCAATCCAAGCAGTATTTGCAGAACATGTTCAATACTTTCCTTACATTATGCACATTGGTCACCTCCAGCCAAAACCTCGGGAGTGGCTGCAATTACACAGATTTGACTAAAACAAGCCTGAAGTTTTCTAACACCTCTGAATATAGAAGGGACCTTAAAAACTACTTGCATTCAAATTACAGACTCAATTAGGGAAGGAAAAGGATGATGGCCTCTGCTGCTTTTCTAAGTGAGGTTTGGTTTATCAGCATCAATGAAGGCTACTTAGCCCAGGTATCCACAGAAAGATAAAACCAGTATTTTTCTCAGAAAGGATGCCCTTTAGTGACCTGCATGGGACAGATCTTCAGATCTTTAACTTAAAACCTGTAATTATGAAAGTAATGGTCCTTCAAGGTCTTAAAACCTGACAATTTGTTACATTTGTCTTAAGGAAATGCTCATGATACATTAAAAACTCACAGTACAAAACAAGCCTCTAGCTGCCCCCACACAGATCATGGGAGGTCACAGGACTTGGTGCTTTCAGGGAATGCTGAAGACATTCTCACTTCATTCACCACTTCACCACCACCAAAGGCTGCTCTGGAAGGAGAGTCATGTTCTCCCACATCCCAGTTTGGGGTGATGCTGCCCTGAGCTCCCACAGAGATTGGGTCACCCATCAGTCTTCCAGCCTGGGATGTTAGTGACTGATGGATTTCTACTTTCACATGCATCTCAAACACCTTCCTTTCTTCTTGCTTCAAAGATTAGGTTATAGCTGTTGTCTTTTAATTTTGGTCTGGCTTTTTTAAAAACTAACTTCTTCCAATCCTACAAAAAAAAAAAAAAATCAAGTAAAAAAAACAAAAAAACCTCACCCCAACCTCCATAAACCCAACACCAAAACACAGCCTCCAGACATGCCCACCTGTCAACTCTTCTGTGTCTAAATTCTCCCTCACACACCAAAGGTGATGTCTGGGTTTTGAGCTGCTACTCCTGTTTTCATATTCTCTATGAAAGCAAGTTTTGTGCAAAATTTCACTCCCCTAAATTCACAGTCCACAGCAGAAATGTCACATGAACGTTCTGCCAATTTGATTTTCAATTTGAAATTCATCATTCCCAAACTCAGAGCGAAGCCCTCATTCAATTAAAGCCTCTTCCTTGACTTCAATTAGACCAGTACTGATCCTGTTTCTTCCCTCACAATTCACCATAATCTGGTTACTTCACGCTGCAACCATCATATTTCTCCTTTAAATACTTAATCCCAATGAAAATTTTAAATATTTATGTCATGCAGACTGAGCAGTTATCCCAATGTAGAGAAAGGAAGGGAAGAAAAGCACAGTATTGCCTGTTCTTCTGAGCAGATGTGGGAAAGCTCAGTGCCTTTTTGTCACCTGCAGGGCTGCCTTTGTTTTCCACAGGTATTGGACACTGTTATGATAAGCACTCTGTTCTTCCAAAGCTAAAACCAGATCACTTCAGTGGCCATCCTGCACCTCCAGTGTGCAAAGCATGGAAACAACTACTCAGTGACACATCCAGGAGCACCACTTGGAACAGGCTGCTCTGCCTTAGGCCAGTGCAAACCTTTGAAATAAACACAGTTCAGAGACTAAAATAAGCCAGTCTGGTCCCCCATTACCTTTCCCCCTCTTCACATTCTGCCTAGATGACATCCCACATCAAGGGACTCAAGGTCCCAGCTACATCTAGCTCCCCCTCACTAACAAAGGTTCCTTTCTTACAGCCTATCTCCCAACTTCAGTTTCAGGTGATAACACTTCCCCTGAGAAACTCCTCCACCTCTAAAAACATCTATTTACAACTTTTTTTTCCCTTGGTGTTTGCATTAATGATATTCCTTTATTGCCCTCATCACTACTGAACATGAAACAAAAATTGAGTTCTTTATATGTGCTTGCATAGAAATAATATGATACAGGTGACATGTTTTTGATACTAGAAATAATTAGATACAGGTTTTGCTTTTCCTTTCCTTATAGTCCTCAAAATTTATCCCTTCCTTCATTCCATTTTCTGTAATGTTTCACTTATTTTTGCTGCAGATCTGAAATTGAAGGTAGCATTTCCTGTGTGGAATCAGAACTGTCTGTAATCTGTCTATAAACTCATCGTGTGTTGCACCTACTGGTTTCTTGGATGATTCCTTTAGAAATCCCCACCTTTCCCTTTCCTCTGATTTTACCTGGTCACACAAGCATCCATTCAGTCCTTGTTTTTATCCAACAATCATCTTTCCCACCCCAAATTTTCCATAGATCTCTTTTTCCAAGAGGCAAGTAGTTTTGATTTCTACTCCTGTAACGCAGATACAACTTCAGCTTTACATTCAGTGGAAGATTTGTACTGTGAACACACATTCCTTCTTCCAGATGCTTAATAAAGTTATGAAGTGAAAAATCACCTCATTTAGCACCTCACAAGAGATCCATGAAACCCCACCAAACTACCTTACTCTGTGATCTGTCATCTGGTTTTCCAGAGCTGAAGCTGCCAAGTATTGGATGAGAATAAGAGTGAGAGGACACCCACAGCCTCGAGAGACTCAGAGACCAAAGGCAGCAAAAAGTCTGATTTTGAGACTGGGAATAGAGAATCAGAAGCAAATACTGTCTGGTTCACCAAAAAAGCATAGAGATTTTGTGCATATTTCCAAATGTGGAAAAGAACAAAGCACTAGAAAAGGGGATAAAATTTTTTCCAAGTTACTTTTACTTCTGGTGCAGCAATAGTTAAGTTTCTCTGCTCTTTAATTCTGTGAACAAAGAAGGTTTTATGTGGACTTTAGAGCTTAAAATTGCTACTCCTTCTTTGATGCATTTACTCTCCATGTTTACAAGCTGTTCGAAAAACAGCACAAGTAGAGTGGAACTTTTAATAAAACAGAGCCTCATCCTCAATTACTGCAGCAATTAGAGCAATTATAACCAACTGTCAGCCTCTAGCCAGTAAGTGAGGGCAGAGTAAAAGCTGTCAGGGTGCACGGTGACCTGTCACATCCCTTCTGACTGGGGAGGAACCAGGCTGTGACCCTCCTGGATGGGTGGAGTTTTTTGATGGATTATCTCTGCTGTAGTTAGAAAAATCGAAGCACCAGTGCAGGCATTGCTGCCTGGCTGCTCCTCACACCTCCTAGGAGCCAGACAAGAGCAGCTGCCAGCATGGGGTGAGAGCAGGTCACTCCCAGGAGACACCTCCACAATTGCCAGCCTCAGTCCCTGGGCTGGAACTTGCTGCTGTGATCAGCAACAGTGTTCAGCAACACGTTCATTAAGCCAGGAAGCTGATATAAATTAAAACTGATTTACTATTAATTAATAAAAACATGTCACCAAGCAGCCCTCAGAAGTTCTGCAAAAGCATCTACTGGCAAATTAAGCTGATTGAAGTCGCTGGGCACATTAAAGCCACAAGCCCTCAGGACTCCAGGGAGCAATCATGAGGCCAAGGAATGCAGTGAAGCAAACCACAGTGATGCAGTGAAGTGGGACCTGGAGCAGGATATTCTGAGCTGGGCAGGGCTCTCAGACCAGCTCTCAGACCTCCTCATGTGTTCACTATTGAAGGAAGGACCTGCAGAACCACTGGGTGAGTAACAAACACATGGCTCCCAGTAATTGAAGTGAGATCACTTCTGCTACATTTTGTAACAGATGCCACAGAGGTCTTGTTACTCAGTCCATCAGGATCTAATTCTGAAATCACAGAATGCCTTAACCAAACTGTGCTTCAAAACAACCTATTGGACCCACTTCTGTTTTTAAAGCCTCCAATTTAGAGGCTGTAAAGATGTAGCACCTTTTTGGTATAAGTGAACAGACTCACTGATTTGAGGTATAGAGCTAATAAAACTATTAATCCTTTACAGAATCAAAAAGTCAATTCCAAATTTAGGTTTCTAATTTAAAAACTGAAGTGCTCCACTACACAACAGGCACATAACCAGGTTCAGCATTTAACATCAAACTAGAGATTCAAATCTTTGTTTTTCCTTTCTCTGGTGTGATCTGGTGTATCTGCAGTTATATAATTGGATTTATTGACCTGAATTACTAGAGTGTAAAATATGAAGTTGTCTATTATAGTAACATTCTTTTTAAAAGTGTTATAATTTAGTTGGTAATAAAGTATCTTTGTACCATGACAATCGTAATAATATTCCAAAACAATAAACATCTATTTTCACAGATAAGAGTCACCAAATGACAAGGTATCATCTGGAAGATGTATTGATAATGGCAGAATAGCATTTTATGGAAAGTAAGAACACAAATTTCAAAGAAATAAAAAGATTAAACTGGAAGGTTTGTTATTATTATGCACCTAAATAACACAATCATATTTTCCTCCATGTGCCTCTCTCAGGATAGGCAAGGAACCCTCTCCTGAACCTCCTAAATTTGAAACTATATTTAAATAAGGAGGAAAATGTCAAGGGCCTGGGCCCCTGTTGGGATTGGAACCCGGGGTTCCAACCCCTGTCCTCTGCCCTGGGGCTTTCTTCCTTTGGTTTGTCATGTTGGAAAAAATGCAGCAAGAGATCTTCTGCTGTTTCAGAGTTGTTTATTTGTCTTATCAAAACCTTGGAGGCAGAGGCAGCATCCCCCGAGGACACCAGGGCAAAAAGGCAATGGCTGCAGATCAGCAGCTACCTTTTATATCTTACTAACAACCATTCAAGAAACAATATGTATCTTATTTTCTTTTCAACACCAGTAAACCCTCATCTTATTGATATGTCTTTTCAATACTAACTTTTTTCCACCAACCACCACACCACATGAACTGGTGTCAGAGGAGAGAGGAAGAGAATGAGGAGAGAGGAGAAGAAGAAAAAAGGAAAAACCACACCCAAAAATCTCCATCTTGTCCCTATGTAATACATAGAGCAAGATCCTAAAACTACAACTAAACTCTCTGTGGTTCACTCAACAAAAATCTCTTCACCTCTCTGGTGCATTCAGGTTCTCCCAAAAGTGGAGAGAGCTTCTCCAAAAGCCTAGGTCGCTGGCTAGGCCACTTTTGAGGAGGTCTGGGGACATAAAGAAACCACCAGAGGAGCAGGAGAAGCTGTCAGGCTTCCCTGGACTCCAACAGGAAAATATCCATGATGACTTTGAATTTTGCAGACTCTCAGGGAACTCTGCTCATTTTCATGCTCACAGCTCAGGCAGGCAGCCTGAAAGCACCACTTTTATCAAAGCATTGCACACAGTCCCACCCCAGGCAGTGCAGAGGGGCCCCTTACAGCCCAGCCCTTTGTTCTCACCTGCACAGGAGGACAAGGTTTACCAGCTGGAGAGAGCTGGATGTGCACCTACTGTCTGAGCACCACATTGCTAAGCTTTCCAGAAAGGGAAGTCTACTCCTGCAGGGAAATGAACATTCAGATTTAACCCAAAACCTGCATTTTTTTGAAAATATTTTTTCCCCGTGGATCCTCAGGTAACCAGCTCAGGTCTCAGCAGCTTTGCCTCGGGCTACCTTCCTTCAGAAAACATGGAATGAAACCTAACATGGTTCTGGTTTTGAGTACTATCTTTTTGGAAGGGCCAACCTTTGAGGTTTCTAAGTCAACCAGGCACATTTTGCAGCCACTTGTCCTTTGCTGCTGCTGCTGGCAATTTGAAACAACCCAAGTGACAAAGGCAGAGAGCTGGGAAGCATTGCAGTTTACAGGAGCATCCTGGGCTGCACAAGGAAAGCACAGAGGTGTGAAAGCTCCATTTCCTTTAAGGTATAATGTGTAATATACCTCCAGGATATTTAGATAAAAGCCATGCTACTGACAGACTGGTTTATTGTAGTTCTCCCAGAATCTCAGGGAGATTAAGAGGTTGTCAGAAAGATATCATGGAGTTGTTTTCTTTGATAAAGATTTTACAGTTTGGATCAGTGGAAAAAATAAGTCAATTTTGCTCAATATCAATTTAGTCTCTGTTTGGCAATCTCTTTAGTCTCTAGGCACTAAGGTAAGTTGCTTAGTTCATGTTTGCAAGGAGCCAAGCAAATATTCTTTGATAATATACTAGTTATGAAGGTTTCAGCATGATAAAGAATCTGAAAGGTTATGCAGCCCTAAAAAGTAAGTTATTTTCACACAGCAAGCAGATAATGATTACATTTATTCTGAGTTCAACCAAAAATGTCCACCAAGAATTAGTTAGATACTATGCAAATTATTTCCATTTTCATGGAATAATTAATGCCTATGAAACTTTCCAACATTTATCATCACTTCAATGTACAGTCAGATGAATGGATAATAAATGCACTGTCTGAAAAGAGGAAAGTTCTTATAAATCATCTGTGAAGTTAGACCTGGGCATGAGCTGAGATGTTTGTGCAGTAGATTTATTTAAGAATAAAACGTCTTTAATTTTTGTCCTATCAAAAACAACATGTACAGTATTGATTTGGGTAAAAATAAATGTGGGCTTTCAGTAATCCTGTCTTTCCTAATGTTTGGAGGGGGTTTTCTCTTGCATTCATTTTTTACTGACACATTATAACAACAATTCTCAGCACAGGGGAAACTGGAAGGATGTAGCAGAGGAAGTGATTAGTCTACAGTCACGGTTTTGAATTTAAATTTTTTCACAAAGCACACCCCACCTCTCCAGGCCTTTAGAGCAACCCTGTAAAGTCTTATTCCAGAACAGAGCAAGAAATTTCCCTTAAGGAATGAGATGAAGCTTCAGGTGATCAGGGAAGCTCAGGCTGTCGTCCTTCATACACACTCCTGAGCTCCAGGCTTGGAGCGGGAGCAGACTTCAAGGGAGAAAAAAGAAAAACCATTCAGCCTAAAGCTATGAAGGGGAACTTCAGCTCTAACAAAGGCACTGGAGGATCATCGCCTTCCCAGGATTAACTGTGGGAGAAATCAGCTGCAGAAGGAAAAAGGAACCTTTGTAAGCAAAGTCACCACACAACCCCTGACACAAAAATACTACAAAACAAATGGGGCCTTTGTCAAAGGCACACTCTGCAGCAGCTATTTTAACATGCAAATTACTATCGAGAACCTACAGGAGTTCATTCAAGCCCCTTCAGTTAAGAATATATGTTAGACATAAAGCAGCAGCCAAACGAATCAATTGTAAGACTTTTCCTAACATACATACAACATAAATTACCAAGGATAGAATTTGGCCCCATATATGTTTCTGTGTCAAAGTGAGGACTGCTGGAGCCAGGAGTCTTGTTTGATTATATAAGCTTTGACTGCCCATGTCATGCAAATGCTCTCCAAGCTATTGCCTGCAAACAGCTTTGTGGAGAACAAAACCAAAACAGAAATTAATTATTTCAACAAGGCAGAAATAACATTTTACTCATTTAATTATTCTGGATTTTTAAAATTAAATTTAGTTTTAATTTCATATCAGGAGTTGCTCCTTCTTCTCTCAGTACCCACTGCTGAAAAGGGCAGATGCTGAAGGTAATTAAGCCATGAGTGACAGATGCATATTTGGGCAGTGCTCCATTCAGGAGGATCTCCCAGCACTGCACTCCTGCTTGCCCTACCTGCCCACTTTGCCATGGCTCCAGCAGAGAAAACTCACCCAGAACCAAGGCACCCCCTCCTCAGCAGAGCCAGACAAACTGGGAGAGGATGAGGAGAGGCCGAGGGGGCATCCATCTACCCCAGAACACAATGGCCAAAGTCTCCATCACTCTGCACTGTCCCTTCCTCCACTGTCCCTTTTATGCCAAGGTCACTTTTTCATTTCGTATTTTGATTTCTATGCCTTTGGTATAATCTAAACAACATTGTTAAGTGATGTAGGATTCCTAATTCTCTCCTGATTCTTAAAACAAATAACAGGAAAATAACATGAGCCATTTTGGCACATATTTTACTTGCTAAATGTACTTGCTAAATGTTTCAGGTACAAAACACAGCAACAACTATTCAACAACTTTCATCTTATATGGAACAAGGTGTTGAGGAAAAGCAGTTTAGCAGCTTTGATAGCAGGGAACACAAGAAATTGCTCATTCTGACTCATGTTATGCAAATGGCAACAAGAGATGGGCAGACCTTTCAGCCTGGGAGCTGGGATTGAAAGATTCTACCTGTGAAATCTCTAACAGGTTTGCAAATCCTGAAAACCAGAAATGAGACATTAACAGTATAAATTGCTTGGGATACTGTTGGGATTTTTTAGGGGCTTTTTTGCTGCTGCTGTTAAAACAGGAGAGAATGCTTAAAAGGGAAAGAGAGCTTTCCAAAACTACAATATTTTGTAACACTGATTTATAAGATGGTTAATCATAAAATAAATGTTTTGCATTCAGGTCCTACAGACCAGGTGCCTGTGTTAAACTATGCCTGCATTAATTACAAACCAGCATTATCAATTTGAAGTCTTCCCATACAGACTCCTGGCATCTTCCACAGATTTACAGGGCTAAGAGCATTAATGTCTCACAAGGCAGGTAGATTTGAATATACTAGGTTTTAAAGCACATTTAAATCTAGGCACACAAAATGCTTCAATCTGTGTAGTAGCCATCCCACACAGACCAGAAACCTTCACTTTCAAACATGATTTATAAAAAAACTCATACCAAGCATAACATAGCCCAGCTGTTTGTTAGTCAACAGCAAAACATGATTGCAAACACAGTAGTTTAGTATTTACCATTGGTAACTTGATGCTAAAATCCAGCTGTTCACTTAGAAACTGATCCACCAAGCAGAGGGAAAGCTTTTTCTGAGGGGATTCTTCAACCTCTTGCAAGAAATGAGCGCTTAACTCCCTGACCTTTTGCAATATTTTCTTACCCAGCTGCCACAATTACTATTTTCTTTTGTCTTTTTCTGATATACCTTTATATCTTATGACTTCTGATCTATTCAAATGATAAACTGTGTTAAAAGAAAAAGAGAATTAACTACTTCCTCTAAATTTCATTGTGCTGTTTTTCATGTTAAAAACTCGTTGATTTTCACAATTACCACCCTGGAACAATCACAGATACAACTGAAATATCCTTTTTAGAGGAGTACAAAAGGCTCTGAATTCCATAAAATTAAAACTTCAGCTTGACCTGTTCAATATTGAACCGAAATTTGCATTTTTTTTAAGTATTTCAATTTCAGAGTTTCAAATTGAAAGTAGAAAGGAACCTGAAATCCTTGACTGCCCAGCTCTGTCAGCCAGGGAGGAAAACCATATTTGTATGAATAAACCCCGACAGGATGCTGGCTGGGCATCTCCCACTGAAAAGCATTACAGTAGGAAGAGTCTACTTAATTCTGTTAACTGGTTCTAATATCCCCTCATTTCCATCTCTAATTCAACTTCAAATTGTAGTAATTGGATCCCATTACTGCTTCTGGGGGTTTTGGTAGATTAGAGAGCTGCTAACTATCATTAATCTCTCTCTCTTCCCCCCTATATTGGCAGTTACATAATCAACTGACCCCTTATTTTTCTATACCATAGAATGCAAGAACAGACTGAGATGATTGTAAATCTCAGTACAAAGGACTTGTCTTACATCTTTCTCCTGATGGAAAGGACTGATACCACATGACAACTGATTATTTGTTGTGCTCAGCTGAGCCATGCCTTCTACCCAGCTATCTGGAGCCATTCCTCCCCCCTGCCTTACCTCCCTTTTGCCTTTTTAGATAAACTGTTAAGAAAAGGCAGAACACAGCTATTTTGTATCTTCAAAATGTCCTTTTTCCCAGAGGATGCAGCTCCCAGCCGGGCCCTGGAACGCCCCTGCATGCCTGTCCCTGCTCAGGCAGCTGCCCTGGGGGATGGCAGCACCACCTGCACAGCACAAAGCCACAGACTCCCAGCAGAAATCTGTCACAAACCTCTACAAAGCTCATGCCTCTGGAGAGCTGTCTGTAAGAAAGCAGAGCAGCACTTGGAGCCACACATCCTGCAGCAATCCTTGCCTTGGTAACTGTGCTGCACTTCACCTTCCAGGAAATAATCCTGATGGATTTTCCTACCTTCAGGAACTATGCATGGCAGTATTAACAGAAAGACTGGATTAGTGACTTGAGGGACACTTTTCCTTTGCACTGTCTCGAGAGAAAGACAGTCCATGCATCAAGAGCACATTTGCTTACCAGAGGTGCCCAAAAAAGAGGCACTTCAGACTGCAACTCACACACACATCAATTATCTCAGTGGTTCTTACAGGTCTGAGCCTTTCCCATGCTCTGTTCCACAATCCCCCAGCTGCCATCCAGCATGGCTCTTCCAAACAACAGAACTAAGCAGGATACACATCAGGAATACCAAGTATTACTTTCTTGTTGTGTCATATCAAGACTAAACTCAATCACTTTTCCCTCCTTCCCCACAAAAAAAAAAAATTCGTGACTTGAAAAGGCACTTCTGGGAACAATCCATCTGAACTTCACTAAACTTCTGTAACCAACAGAGTGCTCTACAGCAGGCATGGATGTGCTGGGCCACATCCAAATCAAGTTCAACTTTACATAATAAACTGATCTACTATATATTAAACAAGCAACTGAAAGTACATGGAATTAGATGAAACTTTTATCATGTGTCTTGAAAAAAAACCCAAACCACCAATTAGTCTTCTCACAGAGCAGCTGCTGGCAAAACCAAGCTCTTGGTAAGGAACTGTTTACTCATTTTTAAAGATCAACAAGCATTATTGACAGAAGTATTTAAATAGGATTCCTTTTTTTTGTTTATTAGCAGTTATTTTCTGTAGAGCAATTAAGACAAAGCTTGATTGCGAGGAAACTTAATTTGCAAAGAGAAATACATATTTCATGAAAGCTGATAAGGTGTTTCTAATTGCAGAAATTGCCTTACCTCCAAAAAATGCTGTAATCTCTTCTTTTGGGGAGGAGAGAGAGATTTTCCTACACCTTAAATATCCACTCTGTTTGAACTAATCAGTCAGTGATGCATGAAATTAGACTTCACCTGTCAGGGTGACCTTGTAAAGGTCTTTTGGAACCTATTATTTACCAAACACTCCAGGATAATTCATCAGGGAGGTCACAGGACTGGGCACAGAGCTAACTCACACCTAATGAACACACATGTCTGGGGGTTTTGTGGCTCCATATTATTATAGAAGCAAATCACATTTTAAAGAACCTTCCACTGAATCTTAATTAAACATAAAAAAAAGTTGGTTTTTTTTTTTTCAAATTTGCTAAAGCCTATATTACTAAGTCATATTTGATATCTACATTGATCAAATTAACAGCTGCTACAATGAAACCCATGTGGGTAGAAACAAGTGACATTACAGCATCTTGTAGTATTGAGCTTCCACCCAGCTCCTGCTTCTCCTCCTGAAACAGGAGAAAAGCTGGGAACCAGCCCTAATGAACACAAGAGCTCAGAGAGGAAAGGAATCAAGGTCACACCGTGCCAGTGAGTCAAGCCTGCACATGGTTGTCGAAAATCCCACACTGGTGGACTGAGACAGAAAAACAAAACTTAGAGTACTTTTCATTTAAATGAGGAGCCCTCAGGCTTTCAGTAGGAAAGGTGGCTGTGTTTTTATTTGTAGGAAATAAAAAGGAAGTGGCCACCATAAATATAGTTGCAAATAACAAAACAGAATAGCTCAAGCATCTGATATATGATTATATCTGATAAATGATTAGCTAATGAACAGTGTCTTTAATCTGGATCACAGGAGTTTCTTGCTGGTGGACACAGGACACATGATTTTGACAAAACATACAGCCCTTGGTTGCAACACACCTTGACTTTTTCAGTGTGTCTTCTACCTTTTCCATGCTTCTGTACAACCTGACACAAACTCTGTATAATTGTTTCTATCTACTTGAAAGGATCCTGTGTCTCCTACGATTGCAGAGGACATTTAAATGCCAAGGGAACAATCCAGCACAGAAAAAAAGCATGTGCATATATATATATATATATATGATCTCCACTTGTCCTTAATAAAAAATTAAGAACTCTACAAAAGAAAACACGAATGATCTCAGATCATCCACTTTCCTCTTAAAGCTTCTTACTTATTGAGTTAAATGCACAGTAAATTGATTTATAAACTAATCAAAGGGTAGCAGAGGAAGAGAGAAGATAAATAAGCCCTGACAGCTTTTTTTACCTTTGTACCCAGGCAGTCCCCGCTTCTCTTCAATGACCCATCCATCCCAGCAATGTGCTGCAGACTGCCTGAGCAGGGAGATGAACTTCAGTACCCATGACAGAACACACAGCTTGATCACCAAACCTTTCATTCTGGTTATGATATGTGTGCAAGCTGAGGCTTTCTGATCAGACGTGATACATCACTAACAGGTGACCACCCACATCCCCACAGTAAGATTTGCTGATCCCCATTAAACACTGGCACATGTAAGCTATTAACACAGCACTGTTAACAAGTTACAGCTGTTTCTGAAGGGAAGCATTTCCTAGGAGACTTGTGGGACAGCCAAGTGTCAGCACTGACATGCCAGGTGAACCAGCACGCAACTCTTAGGACCAGGACCATTATTCCAGGTCTCCTGGGGACTAACAGGATCAAAGAGTCAAGCCTGCAGACACTCTGCTACTCTGAGCTACTCTGTTGGGCATCTCTTTCTTCCCCCAGGAGAATGGCTCGGAAGGAATATTGCAGGCTGAGGCCCTGGCTGTGCCAGAGGGCCTTTCATGATGAAAGATTGCAGCTGACTGTGCAGATGGCCATTATCAGAGTCCACTCAGAGCACACTGCACTAACTTACTTTCCTACTGCACTGACATGGTTTAACTTCTAGCAAAGCAGAACTTATTTAAAGGGAAAGCTGAAGAAACTGGAGCGAGTTTGGAACCGGCTGGATTCAGTTCAGCACAGAGAGAATTCCGGGCAGGAACGACAGAAACCCTCTGTGACAAAAGAGATTTGAAAGCATTGATAGACATTTTCATCAACAGAACTTAGTGCTTTCACCCAGCTCCAGATGTGCTAAAACATCCTGACAGCTGAAAAGGGGACTTGAGGAAAACTCAATTTAAAAATGAAAAATACTTAGATCAATTTTTGTAATCTTTAAAAACCATAGATTTCATATGTTGAGGAAAGTTAAATGCCTTTATTTCACTCAAGGCTAATAATACAGTCTGTCAATGATCACAAAAAAAAAATCCTGAAGAAATTTCAGAACCTAGCAGTGTAACAGAATCTCTATAACTCCTACAAATCCTCCTTTTTATTGACTCTTGCTGCAATATCTTTGAAGTACAGCCCCAGAAAGGTGCACAGAAAGCTAAATTTCCTTATACTGTGCAGACTGAATTGGGAATTTTCTAAACTTACTGTATGTACCCACAGGGGCTACAAGAAAAACCAAGCCTGTTATTAGGTGTCCCTCCACTTCCCTTTCACTCTCATACAAACACCAATGGTGGTAGAACCAAAGGCAGAGCAGAATCAAGACTAAATTATAGTAGTAGAGAAGTTTTCATTTCAATGTTTCCTTCAAAAACTAATCACATAGCAGACTTTTCATTTCTGGGAAAAGGAATGATGCTATATCACCTTCCTCTTAAAAGGCATTCCTGTGAAACTTATTCTCCAAGGTAAAAAAAAAAAATAAAACAAACCAAACCAAAACCCAAAAACAACCGCACCACCACCACAAGAAAAAGAAAAAAGCTTCAAGGAAAAAATAATCAGCCATGTCGTGCCCCCTCACAAAGAATAATTCATTACATTTCAGTAAATTGTGGCCTTGAGACCACTGAAGTAGTCATGCAATTCCCAGGCTGTATTTATTCTCTCCATTTATGAAATGGAGGAAATGCTACGGCACAGAAAGGATTTTCTGCTCAAGGCTTTTTTACATTATTAACAAATAAGATGCTGGGTTTATATCTGGAATTCGATGAAGATTACCAGTGCAATTTCACAGGTTTCCAGTGATACGTTCAGGAAAGTGTTTAACAGGGAACCAGGCTGACATTTGGCTTGCAAAGCCTTTGAACTAGCGAGTACATTAATTCCTCTGCAAACAGCCTAAGCCCACAAAGGCTTATGCTATTGTTCCTGAATTATCCACGAGCTTTGAATTAGCACATGAGAGGCCTCCCAGAGGGTCACACATCATTGATTCTGCCCAGATGAGTCTCGAGCATGCTGATCAATGAGAGACATAATTGGAAGGTCTCAAATCATTGGAAATTTTAAAGGACTGCTGCAACCTCTATAACACACAACTGGTACAGAACCATATAAAAAATACCAGAGTCTGAAGGGGCTTTAAAACAATGCTCTAGCTTCAGTTTTTAAAGACTTTGCCCATTCAGAAACATCCTTCTTCACCATTAGTAGCTGGCAACTCCACCCATAATTTTCTGAACAAAATTACTTCAGGTCATGAATATTCAAGATTTGAAAACTCTCTCCTAACTTACACTGGAACAGCACTGTCAAACTTCTGGGGGAGAAAACAGAAATAGAAAATATGCTTTAAGGATTTTTTTATTTTTTACAGAACTGGTGAACTTCAAAGTAAAATCAAATCCATATAAATGAGATTACACATTTCATACAAGATTTACAGTACATCCTGGTATTACTGAAGTATCAGAGCTCTTACAGTAATAATTTTCACTGTCCCTGCTCTGCCAACTTAAGTTTATCTGAGCTTTGAGCTCGGATGACGTCCAGGATATGCTGGTGGTGCCAGAGAAAGCACAGGACCTGAACTCCCCCATCATCATATGCCATTACAAAACTGCAAGAACACCAACGCCACAGTGGGTTTGGTGGGGGAAAAAATGAGCTGCTGCTGATTCCCAGAACAAACTTCAAACATTCCACCAAGTGTGGAACGACCTACTATTCAATTTTGTTATATCCCTACACTATTTCCACATCAAGGTCCTGACTGTTCCATTTCTGGACTTTTTACTGCCTGTAATCTTGAAGGAAATGATCTCTTCTGTCAGTCCCACTTCTAAATGCTGCTCTTCAGCACGTTTTTGGTTCTGTTGTTGAAGCCTCAATTCTTCCTCAAGAAGAGCTGCTCATCATCTGCTTGAATGCAGATCTTCATGTGAAGTAGGGATTAATTGCCAGGGAAAAGGCTCCACACTTTAAGATGGCTCATTTCACGTTGAAGTAGTCTGACAAGAGCAAGAAAAAATTTCCAGCAGAGAGCTAAGCAGAGGTCAGAGCAGCCACAGAATAACCAGGCTCCAGTGCAGGCCTTATGATTTGTCACGCCGACAAATGAATATTTCATTCTGCCTGGGGGTGCCATCAGGAGCCAGAGTGCTCAAATGATACAAAACACTTCTGTCCTACAAAACTTCCTGTCCAGGATCTCGCAGCTGGAAATCCAGGCAGGCAGGAAGAGGAGTGTGAGGCACCTGAGGCAGCCACGCCAGCAGTGCCAGCCTGCCCTCCCTGCCTGGGCTCCGGGTGCGTTTCAGTGTGGGAAGGGAAAACTTTCCTCCCTGCACTAGGACACAGAGGGTCTGGAGCAGGGAGGGCACACAGGGAGTCTGCAGGGACCTGAATTTGTTCACTTCTCTGATTTACACCTGAGCACCTTGGGAAGGTTCTGCCACAGCTCTAAGTGCAGCACACTGACCTGTGCAGAACCTGGAGCTGGACACTGTCCGAGGGCTCCCGGCTCCCTCCTAAAAGCTGGGATTCATGGAATAAGAATACATGAGAGTGCCAGAAAGGAGATTCAGCTCCCCACAGAAATGAGGGCACAGGATGGAAATGCTGTGCACCACAGGGCAGTGGCTCAGGGCCCTCCATAAATAAAGCTTTCTCCGGGAGTCAATGGAGGGCAAACCATGCTCTGAGACACACAGTCCTCACTTCACATCCACCACATCCAACACACAAACTCCATGTCCTCACTTCACATCCACCACAACTCAGGACTTTATTCCCTCACTCATATCGGAAAATGAACTGCACCCACAATATCATACACAGCATATGTTATATTGCAGAGTATTCATCTACTTTGCAGCAAATATATGTCTTTTCTTGAAAAAGCACACGAGAGATTGCATCAGTTAAATATTATATTCCACCCCATTCTAGCAATAGGACTCCAAGAGAAAAACAGACAAGCACTTCCAATACCCTCAGAAAGAAGAAAAACAATTCATCTTTTGCAAAGTTCCTAAATACTGTGCTCAACGGAATTTTTTGCTGAACTATCCCCTCTGGAAATTGCATTTCAAAGAACTGAGAGGATACCCAAAATGAAGAGCTTAAAGTACAAACCCTGAAACTCAGCACTTCTGCACATTTAACCATCATAAATTCATCCTAAAATATGAATCAGTCAATAATGCAAAGCGAGTCAGTTGTGTAACAAGAAGGAAAGAGGACTGGAAATAAGGCCCAGAAAAATATCAAAGAAATATCATATTTTTAATATGACTGTGAGGCATTTTAAAATATTGAAAGGTAGGTAAAAAAAACAGCCCAGTTGTAATTAATTGTCTTTGAACCTATAAACATGCAATTCTTACACATTTCCTGACAAACCTTTTATTTAGCCATTGATGTCGTTTTGCAGCTTCTCTCTCTGATAAATTTAATGCCCAGCATTTCACTGTGACAGCAGCTGCAAGTTTTCTCATTAAAAGCAAAGCTGTGTTAGTAGCCAAATACTCAAAAATGTGAAACGTTAAAATTTAATGAGGGGGAAAAGACTTGTTCCAACTTAACAGAAAACTGAGTACTTGAAGTTTGTGAGAAACAGCAGTTTGCTATTATTTGAAAGGAAAAAGTCGTAGGTGTTAAAAGGTTTATCAGGAGTTTAACAAATTCCCAAGAATTTGAGGGTAGAAGGCCAAATAGAGCAAAAGAAAAAAAAATTATACCATCACCATTTGCAGGACAGATCTAGGTTGTGAAAAGTCCCTGATATCCTCTTTAAAATATTTTCTTCTGACCAGTGTCTTTTTTCCTCTGGCCTCTTATGGTACAATTTATTATTCATATCTTGCTTATGTTTATTTTGTTTGGGCCAGCTCACTTTGGGGTTTCCCAGTGAGAAAGAAGCTGCAAAAGCACACAGTGCATCCATCCATCCATCCACCCACCCACCCACACACCCCCAGCACAGCTCCATTTAAGAACCAAGAGAGAACAAACTGCACACACCAGGCTTAACAGAACCAGGGCTTTGTGCTCAGCAGAACAAGAGCTCACCCTTAGACCCAGAGGAGTTTCCAGCCAGCTCCTTCTTCCCTTTGAGGATAACCAAGCTTTGGAGCAGGGGACAAGAAGGGCTCTGGAGCCTCCTTCCTTGGAAGTTTCAACACCCAACAGGACAAAGCCCTAAACAATCTGAAGATCTGAGCTGAATCTGCTCTGAGCAGGGCCCTCATGGCCCTCTCCAACATGAATGATCACAATTCAAGCAACAAACCTGAATTTGGGAGCAATGCTGGATGTTGAGAAGTCAAGTTGGAGCTCTTGGGAAGAACCTGACCTTCCTGAGGTCACCTCAATGCACAAGAAATGCACGTCCAGCATCTGAGAGGACAGTTCAACGTGCACCTATTGGTGACCCTTGCTCTCCCTCAGGGATGTAGAGCCACAGTTTCCCATCCAACCTTCACATCAACATTTCCAGGTCAAAGCATTTAAAGAATTCTCCATCACAACAGCTCAATTTTTTTCTCCTAATTGATAAATTTCTTTTACTGTTTTCAGTTTTTTCCAGTGACACATTCAATTCCTTTCATGGATTTAATACTAACATTCTAGAGAACCCATTAAAATAGACAAACAATAACTTAATTATTTTGATTCAAATGTGGTGTGAAATATTTTCATCTCCTGGAAACATTCTAGAACAAGTTTAGTTTTATACAAATTAATTTTTTTCCCCTGAATACAGCAAGAAAATTAGTTTGTCTTTTTTTTAAAAAAAGCCCACCTTTTTATGTATTGAAGAGCTCAATTAGAAAGATTTTTTTTTTTTTAATTCTTAGAAAAATAACTAAAAATTACATTAATTTACACTCACCTGCCATAACTTACCCAGAATAGAGAATAAATGGCTAAATAAGGGGATGGAGGTAGGAGAAAGTTAGAAACATAAGAACAGACTTATTCCACATAGAAATACTATGACAAAGTTATGACAAAAAAGGTAGTTTTGACTGAACATTGAGCCTTTTTGAAGAAAAGACTAATTCCCTTCATTGCAGTCCCCAGCTGCAGCACCTGTGCAAGCCACAGCCCAGGTGACAATGACAGCCACTACTGTGTGACAGCACCTACCATGTGGCACCTAAAATCAATCCAAACCCTCCTCTGCCAACAGCTGGCAACTGTGATCTGGGCCATTCCATACTGAAAACTGCTCAATAAATGAAATAATCCCTCTCCAGCAAGGTCCATGGAGGGGACCATAATACAGAAAGCCAAGGTAATGCAAGGATAAAGGAGGGGGAAGCACCTGGGCTGCAACTCTCGAACACAGTAGTGTCAATTAATTGGGCAGAAAAAGCAACCCACATAGAAATTCTCCATGAAATGAACTTCTAGTAAGTGAAAAAAGCATCTTGAACAGACTGCTGGAGGAAGGTAAGGGGAAAACACCCAAAGAAGTGAAGCGGATACTCTCAGCTGATTAAATCCAACATCCTTGTTAGCCACTATCTCCCTCTGCATTTTCAAGAACCTTTGATCAAACATAATCAAGGAATAAGCTGCATTTGCATTCCGATATTTATTTCTGAAAATAAACTGTTTTCGGAGAACTTTTCAAGTCTTATCACAGCCCCCTCAAAATCACCTTATAGTCTGTGTAGGCAGAGGGGTGAGGTCAACCAGGATCAAGATTAGAAAAGCAAGATTCTGAGAAAAATGTCATAAGAGACAGACTAGAGTTTGTATGGTATGAAAATACAAATGACCCTCAAGGACTTGCTCTGTAAAAAGTTGCACTCCAGGGAGTGCAAGCGCTCCTGGAACTACCTACCTTTGGAAGATATCCCACTGTAATGGACATTCACTAAATCTTTCAGTCCTAATGGAAAACATTGCCTTTGGGGGACACATCTTTATGACAACACTATTTCTTCAGAAATAAAACTCACCTCATTCTTACTTTAACAAAGCAATTTTACTTGTGCCTGGTTTTCTTTGGGTGAAAAAGAATAAAGACTACTAAAATATCCCAATTACCAGAACAGCATGCTGCAGGAAGTGCTAATCAGGCATAGCCCAAGCCATGCAACGTTCCACCTCTTCCCAACAGAAATGCAACTGCCCTGTGTTAACCACCACAATTAACTATTCACACAGGTTATACATTTGATCATTTTATGCAGCCCAAACTGATGTTTTAAAACAATAAATTATAATTTCACATTGCTTCTGCCTCTTGCATCTGATACTACGAAAGCAAGCATTAAGGGGAAGCAGGATACAGTTCAGAGACATTAATTCAGGTGACAGAATCAATAGACAATATTTACTGGTCAGCAGAGTATCAGCCTGAGCTTTACGACTAAAATCAAAATTATTGACAACAGCAATTCAAATAACTTCACCCCTCCCAAGCATCAGTGAAACTTGCTCTCCCCTTTGGCATTAATTTCTTTAATGGGAGCTTTGGGAGCTCTCAAATCCAGATGGCTTATTTAGGTGTTTAATTTTAGGCACCTGCACTTGCTGTGATCCAGGCTTTGACAAAGATTTGTACATGTTTGCCCCAGTTCACTGAGTAGAGAGCAAGATACTTTGCAGTAAGTGTTTACAGGAACAAGCTCCAATACTTACATTCTTACTTTAATTATGATGCCTAGCTCAACACAGTCTGCCCACATAGATTTTAGAGCTCTTGGTTTAAGAGCACAAGCCCTAGAGTGGATTTAACACCAAAGAGCCTTCAGACTACGCCCACACATCGTGGCCACACAGGATTTCAGCACATCCATCTCCGATGCAAAAGTCACCTTAAATTTTCCCTAAGTGCACCTACTCCTTCACCTATATCCCTGAAATGAGATGGTTACTGCTCCTACATTTTTTCCTCCCCTTCTCAGTGTGCTCAGTAGTGGTCACAGCCTCTCCTATACAGGAAGGGGTACCCCTGCCTCTAACCCAGACATCAGAGCATTCCCTCAGAAGCATTCCAGTTCAGCTGCAGACACAATGCCACAAACTGGAAAGCTAAGTCAGTATTTCCTGAACGAGACAAGGTTTACTCCACACTTGTGTTTCTCAACAGAAGCTTTATTACACTGGTCTGTGTAGTGCCTCTCCACAGAAAAACAAATGCAGAATTTAAGATTTATCCAAAATACTTTTTTTTTTTTTAATTCTCAAACAGATTTTCTAGATTATTACTTATTTTCAGGAAGAACAACGTTTTCCTATTTTGTCTGTGAAATGGTTTTTAGCTACAGCAATCCACCCACAACAACTACAGGTCGATTTTAAACAAAACTCTACCATCAGCCACAGCCTGGTGTCCTGCTATTTCCCCAGCCTTTACCCAGAAGGATTATCTAAGCAGCAGAATGCTAAAATCATCCCACCACATCTCAAACCCAGCCTGCTGCAGGAGGCACAGCTCAGAAGGAACACAACTTGTGCAAACTTAGTCATCGAGATTTGTCAGGTACAGTACTTTGCACATATTTGGCATTAATTCAGGTATCTCTGTCTTTTTTAAATCCAAATGCAAAGGCATGGGGTTTTTGTCGGCATAATACAAACTGTTCAAGAAATTGTGTTCCCCTGGTTTTATTAAAAGGGTATTTCATGCTCCAGATCACAACCTCAACAAGTTACTGTGAATAAGCTGATCCCTGGCAAATTAATTGCACAACTTTTTAACTTGCAATGACTGAGAGGTAAATTGACTCACCAAGAAACTACTAACCCTTGCTGTGAAGGTTGACACAAGTCATGAAAAAAGAAATATTCATCTTGAAGAATTCATCTTATTCTCCAGATATTCTTCAGCATTCTTTCCCTCCTGGCACATGCCTCTTCCAAGCACTTTCAGGTAACAGTGTCCTCCCCACCTTTCTCACCAGTACAGAGACAGAGGTGAGTGTACACATGTAAATACACACATATTTAGCTGGTTGGCTTTTGCCAAGTAGCCTTTTGTTTTTTTCAATCTATTTCAAGTTGTAAATGAATGCTAACTATACACTTTACAATATAGTATATCCCCATTAAAACCTTACTTAATGTCTCGAGACATCCTTGGTTCATTAGCTTCATTGTTAGCAGTGTTCAAATGTTCACGGAGCACAACACTTCCTAAAGGAAGTGACAGAATATAACTTGGATTTTAAATCCTTAACTATTTACCAGTGTAGATTTAAGCTAAATATCATTTGGACCAACAAAACCTGTTTTGTGCTATGGAGGAGGTCTTGCTCTGTATTGATGGGTCAGGGAGATCCCCATAAAACTAAGGCAACCAGAAATACATAATTTTCCAGGATCAGGCTGTTAATTCCCTTGGAGACAGTGGCAGTCCCATACTTATACACTTGGCCTACAGGAGTTCTCACAGTGCTTCACAGACCTCACTCTTGCCTCAGGAGTGGTTACAGATCCTCTCAGACTGTTAAGAGCCATGAAGCCCAGCTGACAGCTGAATTCTGGGGACTGTGGTGTCCTTGCTGCTGCAGAGGCAGCTCACCCCCAGGCAAAGGGAGCCAGGCTCAGCGAGCAGGAGTTTGTGCTGAGTGCTGCCAGTGCACCTTCTCTGACCACCACTCCTGAAACCAGTGACTTCCCCTTGCCAAATGAGCCCACATCTGTCTAAGATCTGCCAGATTCTACCCTCCATAAAGGATACCACCAAAACCAAAGCACCAAAATCTTCCTTATTTTTTCTAAGAAACACCTATGACAAGAATATTCCTCTGCCTTCAGGAGTTTCATATCCTCACTGTCACCTTAACTTTCCCTAGATGATTCCAGCCACCATTCTGGGGTTGGGCCATACTCCACTGCTGCTCCTGAGGTTTCATATTTCTCCAGCAGAGATTGTACAGTGAGGTGTACAGGGACAGGGTGAAAAATAAAACAGGGTTATAGCTGTTCTTCCAGCGAGGGCACACGGATGAGACTGGGAACCCTGGGTCCCAGACTTGGTCAGTGAAGTGAATTGGCCAGCAATCAGATAAATGCAGGAAGAACAGCTCTGACTAACACATGAAACAAAGTAACAGAAGTGTCACTTGTAACAACAAAAAAAGACTAGTAAGTATTACCAGAGTAACAGTCTAAGTGCCCAACACTCCCACCCCCAGCTCAGCCTTCCGAGCTCTCAAAAGCTGCTTTGGATGCTCAGCCAGCCTAGAAGGCAACCTAGAAAGCTCCTGGTTTAAAGCAGGACACGCATTTCTGCTGGAGAAAGTAACAGAGCCTGGATTTCTAATCTCAGATTTTAACCATTATAAAATAGTTATTCCTCAGGACACAGCATCACACCACTGCTGCTACTTCTGCTCATGATTTGTAAGCATTTTCTTATGGTTAAATTACACTGTTTGCAGTGTGCCAAATGTGCACACATGGCACTGCAGAATTTCCAGCAGCTTTGAGCAGTTTGCACAATTACGACATGAAGGGCTGATTATGTTTTACTGCAACTGCTCTTTCTAGCAAATGCCTCAGCAAACTGCAGTGGTGCAATTACAATATGTTCACAATCAAGTCTTTCACAACCTCCCAAGGTTTTAGGGAGTTTCACCCGTTTTTATTTATTCTGTTAGGAAATATGTGATCAATACAATTATTTAGCTGTCTTTTGTCACTTCAATAGCAAACTAACTGTTCACCCCAAAAAGAACACTAGCCTGTACATCTTTTCTGTTTTCCCAGCTTTACCAGCCCAGACCAAATACAGTGATGGGAGCTCCCAAAAGTATTTTCTCTTTCAAAGACATCAAACCAGCTCAGCCAATTAAACTGTTAACTGTGGTTTCACTAACCACTGTCACAAACTTGATCTTATCAGTTTTCAGTGTAAATGGCAAGGTACAACTAATGCAATGTTTTGCATCTAAGTCAGTTTTGAAAATGAAATACACTTGCTACTGGTAGTATTTTTATACATAGGAACATGGAGTCATAGAATAAATTAAGTCATGAAGAATCCTTCAAGGCCATCTGCTGCAGCCAGCTCCTCAAATCAGGGCCAAGTCTGAAGCTAAATACACTTGCTCAAGGCTTTATGCACCTTGTTGTGATTATCTGCAAGGATGGAGATTCCAGACCCTCTCTCATCCCTCATCTCTCCTATAGGGAGAGAGAGAATCTCAAGGGATCTCAATGTGCATCCCCTCCCTTAGGCTTTCCTTTCCAATTTTACATTTGATTTAGACACAACAAATACATTTTTGGGTATTACATTGGGGTATTTGGCCTAGAGTCACATGTTAGAAACTCAGGAAATGTATGAAACTGCTTCCAAAAGACTTTATTTTCAGGAGCAGTTTACATTCACGGAGCCAACAGACCGAGATGGCTGGAAAGCAGGTAGAGGTGCAATTCTGCCCACAACTTTACCATGCCTGCTCATCTTCCAACAGCACAACCCTGTGTTGTGCATGTGGAAGGACAAGACTGAGGTTCTCTCTAGGAGGCTCTGGCATCTTCTCATGTCTCAGCTCCATGAGGTGGAACATTTCAACCCAGTGATGGATGCATGGAGAAAAGTTACCCACTGAGTTACAGAAGAAGTATGCAGTAAATGTTTGGGATTTTAAGCCCTAAAACAGATTTTAAAGCCCCACTAAATCCAGACACAGTATTTTACTTTGATATTACTGAAACTTGAGAACAGAATCTTGAAAACTAAAAAAGCACCCACTGTGATTAACAAAAACCTGTATCAGGTACCAATCTTTCGTAATTCCTACCCCATCCCAGAGCTTGATTTTATGGCACATGCTAATTCAATTGCATTACAATTTATTATTAAAAATATCTATAAAGCAGTCATTTACAGATGATATACCAGTCTGAGATGCAGAAATTGGACCTTTTCCTGAAGAATACTAAAGTAAAAAGAAATTCCAAGCAAATAAGAGAACTGCACTAGTTTTCATTTCCTTCTTTCTCTTCTCAAAGGTTTTCCACGCATGCATTCCCCTTCCTCCCCATCTAGACTTCATGGCCACCTCTCACCATATCTGTCAGGATATCTGGGTTGTGCTCCCTGCTCCACTACAAACACCTCCTGTCCTTGAGGATGTGATGTAGAAGATACATCATCCATGGCAAAGCTCCAAGCACCCACCTGACCCTGCCCTTAACAGCCCCTTATTCACAGGACTTCATGTTTTCCCAGTGTCCTGCCTCTTCCTGCCACTGTGTGAGCTCACAGAACCTGAATCATGTGGATGAGGTCAGTTTATGCTGCTCCACATTCTGAATTTACAATGCCACTCGGATCCTTTTGCTGACTGGGAGGTGAAGGACAAGATAATTGGATCAGGACTGGTTGGAGTAAGGAAGGTCAGAATCAAGTTCTAATTTTGCTTTATGTCTATTAATGTGTCAGCAAACACTAAGATTAGATGCCAGTTCAAATGCTCATTATTGAAGAGCAGATGGCAAACCAATCAGAATCCTTGAGATTTTTAATTCTGAGATGAACACTGTCCCCTTTTACTTTTCAAAATAATCTAGCTCAGCTTAAACAAAACTAAAAATGTATATATAGATTATAACCAGGTTACAGATTGACTGATCACAGCTGAAGTTTTATATTCAACCACAAACACTCAAAACTTTTTTAACCTCTCCTCTATACAAAAAATTCCAGGATCTGTGTCACAATTCTACCACAATGAATCTTTTAGTAATTACATGCAAAGCCAGAGGCTTCCTTCATTACACCTCAGCTTGCAATAAATCAAAAAATAAATTGCAAAAATAAATGTTTAAGTACTTCTCAGTAAAATGGCAACAGCAAACAGCACCTAAAGTTAATTTCTAAAGCCATCATCCCATTCAAATTTATGAAGTAAAATTACTTGAATCCTTCCTATGCATCATTTTAGATTTCAAAAGGCAATAATCCATTTCCTTCTGCCTTGTCACCACCAGGACCAGATGAATGTTTTCAGACAGATGTTAATAGAGGATTAAATTAGAAAGGCTATTTTCTTTTTCACACAAAGAATTATTTCTAAAATTCTAAGTAATAGAGGGGAAAAAAAAACCCAAACTGTAAAAATACTTGAATTCCCCTTCAACTAATGTTTAGGTGCAGACTGGTATGATAATAAATCACTAAAATCTTAGCTGATGCAATTTCTAGTTTGGAAAAACCTTGGAACATAAGTGAATCACCTTCATTATGCACTTGTACCAGGATTTCATACATTTGGAACTCATTTATTGCAAAGAATGAGGTTCTTCAAAGTCAGTCTTCCACAAGTCATCATTTCTATACAATATATACTCCCTCATGTCAGGAACAACCATCCATGACATATTTATCTGAATTATTTGGAGCCATTATGAGAAGAATTCCTGTTACACCTGCTTAGAAATACTTTTCCAGGCCATATGCTCTCAAAATAGCCTCTCCTGTGTCGAGACAAGAACAGCATAATGATTCAGTAGAAAGGTGAAACAAAGTCTGCTTGAAATTTGTTGTGCAAATGTCCTCAGACCATCAGAATTTCTTTTGAATGTTTGGATACATTCATTTTTATAAGTTTTGTATTTTGGCAACAGTGGCCAGAAGAGCCTCTTTTGACCCAAGCTGTTTGAAATGTAGAAAATTTAATATTTAAGAGAAATTTAAGAAAATTTATATTGATGTCTTCATTCATGAAATTTCATACAGAAAGTATACATTATTCCTGCCCACACATCCACAAGAAACAACAGCAAGTCAAAACAATCATTCATGACTCCTAAATCCCAAAGACTGTGCTCAGTTTGACTACAAAAATACCACACAGAACATCATCTTCAAACATTTCATTTGGGCAGAACATGGAGATGCAGACAAAAAAGAAAACAAACAAAAAAACCCAAACCAAACACATTCAACTTCAACAAAAGGCTTTATGAAGCTGTTGATGATCAGGGTTTGTGATAATATCATTTCTCCAGCCTTTGAAAAATGAAGAAAATGACAGATCACACAAGTGCAAAGGCTGATGTCTAACATAGATAATTTTCCCTTTTGTTGAAATTGGTCCTGGAATCAGAGCTGGAAACAGGCAAGTAACATCTGCAGCACTGACTCAAACTTCCCAAAAATTCAAATATCAGGCAGTCATTGGATTGTTTCTTAGTGGTTTCTTTCATCGTTGCTGCAGTGATGTTTACTTGGCAAAAACCAAGATTTAAAAGAGCAAGTCACATTTGCTTGTTGACTCTGTCAAGTGCTCCCCCAATGAGAAATGTTGGATTAAAACTCACACAGTCAGTTTACTTGCCTCTAAACTTTCATTTTAGAAGAAAAGTCATATTTCTACTTATTAAAATTCATTTCAGCTATGTAATAAATGCAGTTTATTTGCCCTTGCAGACTAAAACTTATCTGAGGGGATTTTGCAGTCAAGATGATAAATACACACACAGAAGGTGGCAATATTTGCAGCTTTATCTTTGTGGCTGCTGAGCACGAGGCAGATGTTGGAGAGCACAAGTTTGAGGTAGCACAGACACTTCCAGCCAACATCAGAGAGGATTCCTGATATCCAGGGAGCATTTCCACAGCTATCTGCACCTCTATCCCACAATCCAAGAGATCCCACTCCTGGATTTGGGCCACACTGACTTGCCACAGAAGAGAAATCATCAGGTTTTCCCCCTCTCCTGGGCGTGAGAAATCACATAATATGAAAGCACAAGTGAGAAATCAAATGATTATCTTTTTTAGCACTCCTGTAACTTTACATTACAACTTCATCTTGTTTATCTAGTTCTCCACTATGAAAAACCTCACTGAAAACACTCTCAGTGATTCTCTGGAGGGAGAGAGGGGTCTGCCACCTCACTGCCCATTTTTAGCTTCCTTAAGGCCAAGAATTATTTTAGCAGTACGAAGAGAAAGATGGGATTCAGGGTGAAAAAAGCAGAGCTTAGTTTAATCCACGCCTAGTGCTCTGTGTGGTGTTTTTCAGAACTTCAAAAGATGCAAGGTCTAAAAGACTTCTCTAAATAACCCAAGAAATTGACCTTCCTAGAACTAAAAGTACTGACCCAGAGGTCAGTAGAATTATAAAGTGGTTTAAAATGATGGTGTTTTTTTTCTTCAAAACTACCCATTGCTGCTTAGAAATACTAAGAACACTTACATGCCCAAGCAGCCAGTTAACTGCTGCACTATTTATGGTATCTAACCATCACCTACATTTTTACTGCTCCAGAAGACAAACTCACTTCTGAAGAGCTCTGGCACACCCTGAAATAACAGATCTAGAACCTTCAGGCTTGATGGCACTATTACCATAAGAGACAGGTATATCAGCCAATTATCCCAGAGCCTGGCAGGGATGGAGTTAATTGTCCTCCTTGCTGGAGGGTCTTGGTGCTGTGTTTCTGAATTGTGACTAAGCCAGCCTGAAAACACAGCAGAGTTTTGGCTGTTGCTGAGCAGTCCTTGCACATCAAGGCTCTTTTTCCCTTTTTCCCCACTCTGCCCCCACAGCAAGCAGGGGTGGGCAGGAGGCAGGGAGGGCACAAAGCCCAGACAGGGTCCTGGCCATGCTGATTATATAATTCTCACTACTGATTCAGCTCTGTCTGGTGCCCCTGTGCCTTCCAAACACCCATGGAAAACGTCCCAGTTCAAACCAGGGCTCCACACCTGTGGCACACCTTCAGGCCAGCAGGTCTGGGTGGCCAGGCTGAGTTACACATTCCCACCCACGCTCAGGTGCTGCTGCAGGTGTGGAAAAGGGAGAATTTCCCCAGGGGAGCAGTTTCTGGGAGGCTGCCTGCTAAAGAACAGTGACACACTTACCACAGCAGTGACAAAAGGCATGAAAAGAAAGACAGCAGCTTCAAGTCTTTCAGGGCACTTCTCAACACTGGTACAGTCTCACTTTCCAGAAAGGTTTAAAAGCAAAAAAGGGGATAAAAAAAAGGCTCAGAAGCCTATTCTTCTCCAACCTTGCAGTTTCTTCTTAAAGACAGGGGCAGGAATAAAGATTTTTCCCCCAATATCCCACAAGTACAGTATCTATCATATTTTTTTTCTTTCCCTTTTTCTGCAGTACAAGTGAAGTCCTTGCTCCTGGTAGTCTTGGGAGCAAAGGAAAATGAGAATTAGTGACTACACTGAAGTGCCTCACTCCTGCCCTCCACCAACCAACCAAAAACTCACCCCAACAGATGCTGTTCTCTTTCTCAGGAAAGCCAAGAGCCAAATCCTCTCTTCAATTCAGAGATCCAAACTAGTTTTGACTCAACAACACCAGAAGCTTTTCAGGTTCATGTTGTCTTTAATACAAAATTGTATTTTGGTATTACAGTAACTTCCATAAATACTTGGTAGATAATACTACAGCAGGGTGACCTTTCCCACCACTAGCTTCCCCACTGAAATAAAACTTTTAATTTGAATTTGCAGTAAACTGGCTTTTAGAGCTAAAATCCTCCCCCTTCATCTTGATGTAGAATTCTCTTCTTAGATAAAATATGCATTATTGAAAAGATTGCTATTTGCAGATTTCAAAAGATAGAGCACAGACCACAATAACTTGAATATTTCTTGCAATGACTTAGCACATTCTTAGACACAGAACATAGATATAATCTCCAAGGGAAAAACATCATTATAATTTACAGAAAGAACTGAAAAAAACCCCAACCCATATATACTAAGCATGTAATTCTGAATCTGCTAAGTACTTCAAACACTTTTTCTACCACCAGGGCTTTCACGGTGCATTTTCATAATTCTCCATTTGACAGAAATAATGAAATATTTGTTTTAGACATTGCAGTGCAGCAAAATTTATTTCCAACTCCCTGATTAGCCCGTGTGTCCCCTCAGTGAGGCTGAGCCCTGTCACTGTGCTTGGCTCCCAGCTCCCTTTCCCACAGGGAGCTGCTGCTGGACAAAGTCCTTGCAACCAGGGAGCAAACTCCTCTTTCTCTGGAGAATCAGCCTGGACAGAAGACTCACAGCACAGTAAACCTACAACTTCCAAAAATCCCTGGTCCTGGAAGCCAGGTCAGCTCCTCTGACACTTCAGAGGCTCTGATGCCACTGAAGTCTAAGCCCAAGTCACCAAAAGAAATAATCTGTTTAAATGGTGCACATACAACTGGATGAGGCCATTAAACCATTTAATTCCTGGATGCCAGAATTTTTTTTGCATTAAAAAAAAGAATCAGAAAAGAAAATTATTACCAACATCTCAAAGGTTACAGAAACATATTTTTCCCCTCCATCATATTGGATTTGGAGGTCAGCCGCTGGTATCCACCCATTCCTGGCTCATTTCAAAGAGAATTTAGGAAGCTGTGATTTATTCCTGGACCTCACAAAGTGCAAGACGAACTTAGAATGTGATTAGGCATGTTTGCTTTTCCCTTTCCACAGACCAATTGCTTAAAGCAGAAGACAAGGAGCAGAGGAGAGCCATATTATCTCTAATGCAGAGTCCCTTCTCTATGGAAGAGACACCTTTGAGGTGTGCAAAGAATGTGGCAAGCAAACCAAGGACACACTCAGGACACGTTAATGAGGGAGAATGAACAGAACATTAATACACTGCAAAACAATTTTTAAGTATCTGCAGGAATCTGGAGCCTATTATTCTGTCTGGTAACAGCATCAGCCCCTGATGTGGACCATCACTGCAGCAGAAATTATCACTACAACCAGTAAATAATCAGACACATCAGGACCTTGGCTCAAAAATATCAAGGCACTTGGAAAAAAAAGCGAATATGGAGCCAGGGAAAGGGAAAACCCAAGACAAAAGCAGTAGGAAAACCAAGCTAAACTTATGTCCATATTTTAAATTCTAAGTACATTTAAATCAATACATCTTGACCAACCACGATGCATCTAACAATAGTAAAAACACATAGATATTATGACCTAGCTACTTATTTTCAGTGGATCCTAAAGAAAATATTTCAAAGTGTCTTTGCTTCTCTCAGTATTTTCCTAGAAGACAATCTTCAGGAGTATGACTGCACACACTCAGTGTAACACTGATTTTTGGGGTAGAATAATACTCACAGATAGTGTCTAAAAAAGAAAAGAAATTTTTAAAAAAGACTCCCAGGGCACAGTAAAGGTAAAAGAAAGGTAAAAGTGAAATACATGTTGCCTCCTATAGTGTCAAGACAGGTTAATATTAGAAGGCATTCCAGTTAAACAGGATAAATGATTAAAAAATCCACTTTGATCCCAGTAATTATATGGGAGGTATATTTTGCATTTGAGAATTAGTTTGAAACTGCAGTGATAATTAGACTCTTCATTATCCTTGTAGAAATAGTTTTTAAGAAGGCAAGGTGCTTTGAACACATTCTGACCAAGACTGTGCTCTTTAATAAGTTGAAGATGAAAACTGTAACACAGGAGAACTACCCAATAAATTCTCCTCCAAATGTCCAATTAAGAACGAAATGTAAATATGAGTAATGTGGTCATTAAAACCACCAAATGAAAATACAGTGCAGTTATCCCTGCAATGTGCAGCTGGAACACAGGGATCTCTCACCTGAGAGCTCAAACGTGACAGCAAACATCATCATTTACTGACCTCTGCAGCCTAAACAGAAGACTTGTGGCCCCTTTAGTAAGTGAAAGCATCTCATTCTCATTCCTCTTTTTCCAAATGATTTGTCACCTCACAACAAACTTGTAGATTTTCCAAAGCAGCTGATAGATACACTGAGACTTCAACCAAAGAACGTTGCAGGTATGCAAATCCCAAGGGCTTTTTCTTCTGTTCTGAGAAATGAACACCCATTTTTCAATTTTTATTGGAGATGTGAAAAACAAACAGTCTACAAATGACAGCAATAAGCCTGCAGTCTCTTGAATTAATATCAAGGTTCTTTTTTTAGTTATTAAATTTTGATTTGTGTGTGGGGAAAAAAGATATTCTTAATTTACATGTCTGTATTTGTCTGGGCAGCTGTTCCTGCACAAGAATGCTGCTCCCTTGCAGAGGGAACACCAATCTTGTTTTCACATTCACATGAAATTTGTTACAAATACCAGAGTTCTTTAAACAGTGCCTTCAAAGTAGTTTTGATTAAATTTCTCCAGAGACCAGAACAGGATTACAGACTACTTCACAACTCATTTATCTGTCATTTAAACAGATCTACACTGAAATAGGTTCTGACACAATACAAATAGACAAAAAACACATAATTTGAACAGTATTTCTGGCAAAACATTTATTTAGTGTTTGCCCTGTTCCTTTGGGTGCTTTTTATTGATTAGATGAACTATTTTAACAGCTGTGGCTGAAGCAGCTGGACAAAGGGTGAAGATGTGAAATATGCTACATGAGTGAAGTCCTGGGTTAGACATGCACCACCCCAGTCTCAACGCCAGCTGTGACCAGAACGATGCTCAACATCACTGCTACGAAACTCTCAAGGACTGAAATGACAAGACACATAACCCAGAGACATGGGAGGAGAAGCAGCAGAGAGGGGATACTGCAAAACATTTTCATCTTATAATACAACTAGGAAATCAATTCAAACCTGGTTTTTCGGATTTTTTTTTTTTAATATGCTGTTTAATGCTTCTCTTTGAAAATAGGTTTATATTTAATATTTCTGAGTAGTTTCCTGCCTTTCAGCAGGCCTGCCAGACTTTCAAGCACAAGGATCCTTCAGTGGCAACAGGCATGCAAAGGCAAAATGCAAAAATAAAAAAGGCAGACAAGCACGTGTGCCCTTGCCTGGTGGAGGAGGCTGCAGATTGCACACCACAACAGAAAGCCTGAGTTTCAAAGCAGAAGGTGACTTTTTGGCAATTATTCAAAAGAATTACATCCTATCGAGGGATTTAATCACTTCTCTAAATATTACTGGAATCTCCTTCACCTTACACATTAGTCACAAGTGCAGAAATTCATTTGATATCTTGACAGAGTAAAGGGCTTGAAGAGCAGGCAGCTGGAGGCAGACAGGCTGAGAGAGCCGGCCTTGAAAAAGTTCCAAGTGTGCGTAGATATTACAGAAGAACAGGGAGCAATTAGGCTGAACTAGCCACTCCAAGGGTGTTAATAATATTGGATAAGTAGTTTGAACACAAAGGTGACAAAACCTACACCTCCTTGATGCACGTGAGGCCACATACAGCTTTTCCAAGAAGGGAGAAAAGAAGCTGGTGCCAAATTGGAAGAGCCCTCAGCTTGCTCCTGCGAGCGCTCCCCAGGCTGCCAGCTCTGGCTCTGCTCCTCAGCACTAACCCCCACCACAGGCTGGCTGCCAGCCCATCCTCACACTCTCTAACAGAAGAGTTGGTGGGAAAACATCACATGACATTTTCCTAAAGTAAAAACCTAATGAACAGGTCCTTGCTGCAGCTTTAGCGAAGGAATCAGAACTCTGTGCAAAGCCATAATTCTAAGGCGTGCTTTAGCAGCTTGCAGCTTCTTTCAGTACCTGCTCGCCTTGCTAAGCTCTCACTGGGGATTCTGACAGGCAAGAGCTGCCAAATGGAGGAAATACCCACCAAAAGAGGAAGCTGAAATTTTACAGAAATGTGCCAAGTAGGATTGGACTTGGCTGCTGACTTTGCAGAAATGTGTCCCCAGCAGAACTGCTCACCAAGCCTTCAAAGCAAGGTATTTCATCAAAATATTGCAACATATGCTTAGGCACTTTTCATAGGGCAGGGTAGGGATAATTGTGGTGAGCAGGTAGAAGAGACAGATTAAATCAATTAGATTTTGATTGATTTAGGATGGAACAAGGCTTCACCTTAAGCACAGTTCTGAACAGTTACGAGTTACTAGAAATGGCTAGGAACCAAGGCATCAGAAATCTTAAGAAATCTTCCAAATTCTGAGATTCTAGTCAAAGCCAATGATGAAAAATCATGAAAACTTGAAACAAAAAAACCCTCACCACCACCCAAAGCCTAAGAACTGAAATCTGTTCCTTTCCATGTCCTCCTGTTCTCTCTGCTGGGAGATTGCTGCAGAGCTCCCTGTCCCACTTGACTCCAGAAGCTGCTGCAGAGCCCCCACGTTCCTCCTGGCACACACGAAGAGAAGCTTTTCACATGCTCACCACATACTGCCAGGGACCACCTGACCACACATACATCAAATACTCATTTTTATCAGCTCATATTCTTTAGCAAAATCCAATTTTCTTGGGAATTAGCTAATCTCAGCTAAATGAGCTGTTGATGGTTAGTCAAAGCCAACAATAATTTTAAAAGCTATGAGGGAAGAAAATCCAGAAATAAGTCTGATAATGAAACACAGTTGTAGGCAGTTTGATGTAGCATTTTTGTTCCTGTTACAAAGAGAGACTGCAGGTAATAAAACAAAGCAGATGTTTTCATTACTGGATATTCTATTTTGCCTGGAATTATATATATATACACACATATATATTATTCCTGTTAAATATGTCAAGCATTTAAGCTGTTTCACTAGGAACTATTTGCTGTTACAACCACTAAGATGAGGATTTGTTTTTAAAGCAGTTTTGCAGGTAGGCTTTGCTTCTTCCTAATCAAAAAGAGGACTGTGAGGAAAAAGAATGGATAGAACCAAATATGTATCAACAGACAAATTTAGCTCAATTTGATAAGTGCACTGTGAAGGAGAAATACTTCAGATTTCTTATTGCACAGGATTTAAGTGTATTTGTATGCATCCATGAAGAACTTGAAAAAAGCTTACTGTTGTATTCTGAAAAAGCTACAACTTATTATGAATCAGAAGAGACTGAATGCATGAGAAAAGTCTTTCTAAATGTATTTTAGTGGTGAAAAAGAAGGCAGCAATAGTTAACCTAGCTGTGGAGTCTTTTTTCTTTTAAAAAAGAAAACACCAGAGGTGCCTGAAAATATTAATCTGAAGAGAGTGTTAAAAAGTTATCTTAGGAGAGACCACAGGATCTTATCACCCCAACTCCTGTCTGACTTGAGAACTGCCCTTGCATCAGGTGAGTGGAATGGAGGATTCAGTGTTAGTTGTTTCCCCTTTCTTGTACCTTGCAGTCCTGTCTGAATTTTGCTGGCTGTTTTTTCTTGTGTAAGATTTCATAAAGCTACTTCTTCCTACACTGAAGGGTTCCCTTTCTTGGAGTGATCCCTTTATGAACATGGAATAACAACACAGAGGAAATCATTAATACCTTTAGAATGTGAATGATTAGCTCCACATGCCTTTTGCATAGCTAAAATTCTGAATTTCCTTGTGCTTATTACAGATGCAGGTTCCAAAGGATAATTTTGAGAAAATGAGGCTTTTCATGTGAAAAAAGTTATTTAAAATGAGCAAAGTGTCCTTCACGTTTGCATATCCAGTCCAAGAGTACAGTGTGCCACACTGGGGTTCTCTGTGTTGCACTTATATTTTCTTTTCAGTAACAGCTACAATTCTGACCATGCATGACACTTATGCTCTGCCTTATGGTGAGTAAATAAACTTCACAAAGCACAGCAGCCAAGCTCAGCTCAGCACTGCACTGTTAGAACCTGTGCTACACAGAGGCAGTACCTGCTCACACTGCTCTTCAGCCCCAGTGTCCCCCCAGGGCTCTCCAGTGACAGCACAACCTGCACACAACCACGCTTCTTGGTGAGTTAAAACCAAAAGCACTCACAAAAATCCCTTTAAAAGGGTACATTTCAGTTTTGGTCTGGCTGCTGTGCAGTAGATTTACATCTGGCTTCGAGGTACTATCACGTTACATTACTATTTCTGCAACTCCAACAGCACAACAGATTTGCTATCTTAGCTTAGCTCCAACTCAACTTTAAAAATAAACCTGATAAAGCAGAAGTTCTCAACAGGTCTGAAAAGCTAGTGACACCAACTAGGAAACTTCCTTATCATTCCTGTGTGATTTCAGTACCTTAGCCATGACCAGTGTAGTCACTACTCAAACCAAGAAGTAAATGGAAATCTTCTTTACATCCAGCTGTGTGCACTGGGAGGAAGATCCCTTGTGGGACTAACAGAGGTCAAGATTTAGGAAAGGTCTCAAGGCTAGTTAAAGATGAGAGGTAAGACCTTTTAGAGAGATAAGACATTTTCATTTCCTCATAATAATAATGAAGATGCAGATACCCCATGCAAGTCATGCAAACAGCTGAAATAACAATGGCAGCAGGGAGTTACAAAAATCTGGTATTGAATTTTTCGTAGCCAGAAAAAGAGGGGAAAAAAAAAAGTAAGTCAGAGCTGGATCATGATTGTTTCATCTATGAGGGAAAAGCAAAAGTGACAAGGCAGAGAAAAATGTCTATGGAAATGACAGACACCAATCTATAAAAACGAGATGGTACATAAGAATAAAAACCCTGGAAACAGCATTTTAGGTACAATAGTCTGGAGAAGGTTTTATTTACTAAGTACACTTTTCATTCATGATACACACGGCTGAATTGGCAGCAGATAAATTTTGCATTGCAGCAAAGATTGAAGATAGCCAAGGAAGACATTACACAAAACATGTTCCAGAGGCTGACCAAGCAGCAAGATAAGAGCAGATGAGAGGGTTCTCCTTAAAAACAGATGGCATGATAGATATAGGTAGGGAAGTAGCATAATGAAGTACTGGAGGTTCTTCCCTGAGCAAGAGGACAAGACTTTACTTCTGGATGGTCTGGCATAAAAAGCTGATCTGTTCACTAGTGCCCTTCCATGAAACATTTGCAAAAATAAGGAATGAAAAGTGTAAGTTATAGTCACCTGAAAAGACATCACTTCATCACCACCTTCTCACATATTGCTAAGACTTTGCTTTTGGATTTCCAGACTGACTCCTCCTCCTTTCTCAGCTTGAGGGTACTAAACGGTATCAGCACTGATTCTGAGAATAAGGAAAAGGAGTTAACTCTTGATTAGGAGTTTATTTACTTTAAAATCCGATAACCCAATATCACATCTTTAAATAGTTTAATTATCAGCAACTAATCTCTTCAGGCAACTTCTAAAATTGATTTAGCTTTTCATGCTTTTCAACATTTTTAACAATTACCTGTGATAAAGCCAGGGATCCTATTCTACACCACACCACTTTTAACTTCCCTTTTCCTAGGTTATCCCAAGATAAAAATAGAATCCTTTAAGTCCCTTTAAGATGATTTCAGACACCTCCTTAACTCTCACAGAGGATACAGTGGAACACAGTCTGTTCTACAGGGCAACTTGGCCTGGATATGTCAGAGATATGAAAGAAGAGGATGAAACACTTCATCAGCTTTACCTATCACAGGCTCAACAGCAAGACCAGCAGCTGTGGGGACTGAGCCAGGGAACCATTCAGACAAAAGAACAAATTGGCATCAGCTGGACCCATTGTGAGAAGGTACAGACAAGACTAAAATCAGGGAGCTAAGCAGTCAGACGTTTCCTGAGGGAATAATCAGTGTAAAAGGCTGAAAAATTACTTTAGAAGAGGCTGAGAAAACAGAAAATGTGATTTGCAATCAAGAGCCAAAAAACCAGGTCTAGGCCTGTGTGTCTTGAAGTGCATCTCAAATTGTTTAAGATGTGTCTTAACTAAACAAAAACTATGCAAGAAAGAGACAGACAATGAGTTTCACAGCAGTTATGGCTCTCAAGTCTTTAGTTTCATACAAATCCAAACTACCCTTGAAAAGGTGTTCTGATTACATTTCCCACTCATATAAAATTCCAGCATCCAGCAGTGCAACAAAGAGGTGATTGTCCATAGCTGCCACGGAACATCTGCAAGGCTCTGCTTTCCTCTGTAGCTAAACTGTCCAACAACCTACAGGGAGTTTTTTGATCTTTGGTGATATTTCAGTGATAGCATTTATGTTTAGATGTAACACAGTTCATTGACAAGGAAAATAAATACAGTTGAGGTAGGCCAGTGATTAAAATCAAGTTCTCCCCTGCTTCAGGACTATCTGGTACCAGTGATTCTCATGTGAAATACACCAATCCCCCACAGCAGTATCAACATGTGCTTCTAAGCATTAGTTATCATAAGAAAGACAAAGTAATAAAACACAAAATATATCAGCTTTCTAAATTTCTGATTTCCATGTGTGTTGCTGTGGCTCAGGCTGGGCAAAAGTAGTGAATTCACGAGAAAAAAAATAGATCTTTCAAGCACTTGGTGCTTCTTCGATGTTGCAAAATGAATTGTCTTTGTAGCTGGGCAGTAAGTGGGGTAGCAGATTACCAAAAAGTCAAAATACAGTGGTTTGACCTTTCCTGAGATGTACTGAAGAAACTCACAATAAAGTAAAATAAACTAACGAATTACTAAATTTACAGAGTTGAAAGTCCATTTCACTCAGCCTGCATTTAGGACACTCAAGAGGCAAGACTCAGCTTTCCTTCACGGGTTCCACATCTGCTCTAAGAGTGTAAATCCACACCCTGAATGAAGTACCATGACCACTGTAAAGTATCCTGGGACACCCTGTTCTCCTTCCTTCCACAGAGCCTGTGCACATCCGCAGCAGTCCTTAGATGCTCAGTGACACAGTAAGAAATGTTTTAATGCTGCCAAAAGCTACATGGCAATACTACAGTGTGTACTGAACTGAGTTTAAAATGAATTGAACCCTCTAGAAGTAACAGAGTGTTTAAATACTTTCCCCTCCCCTTCTGACACTACAGAAATAAATGCCCACAGGTTTCCTGCCTCCAAAAGAGGGCTTTAAATGAACCTTCATAAAAATCACATCATCTGAGATGTTGAATAATGACAGACCACAAAAAAAAATTATAAAGCAACTTCTGAAATCTCAATTTCAAGGCTAAGCACAATATTAAAAACATCAATTTTTTTCTTAACTTAGGATATTCAAGCCTGGAAGTATAGCTTGAAATTGTTATTTTACCATGTTTTAGAAATGTATGAGATGAGGAGAGCTGTTGCAATAAGAATCATCCTATACTGTTGCTGGAGCACTTACATCACATTCCCACCACTTCCCCTCATGAGCACTTCCCAGGCTACCCAGGCAAATTCCAGCTGTGAACAGAACTGAATGAAGGTGCATGTGATTATCAGAAAGAAGAATAGGTTTTATCCAGATCTGAGCACGGGCTGTCTCCCTGGAGCTCTGTAATCCCACTCCTGGACAAGCACTAGGGTGTAGTTAACAATTCCAGTGCTGCTGTCTGCTCTGACAGGGTCATGGTCCAGGAATGCTCCAGAGCACGGTGTATAATTAGTACCACGAGCCAAACAGTATTTTTTAAAATCTCTATGGCTCACCACAGGGTGCTTATGTTAAGAGGAGGTTTGCTTGTTCCTACATGGAAAAATAATTTATCAGTGTAACCTCTGAACAGAGTTCTGTATCAGCTCACACATACATACCATAAACAGCTTTATTCTCACTGCTATGATCACAAAGCATTGTTTTCTGTTAACACACTCTGGTATTTTAAACTAATTTTTAAAAGCTCATTTGTTGAAATACACTCATGCTACTATGGTAAATTCTGATGGTTCATGAGTCCTAGGGTTTTGTTATTAGACTTTTTTTTTTTTTTTAGGATTCATCATGACAGCTTTGCTGCTCCTCCCAGCACTGGAAAATACACTAGAGAAATTAGAAGTGTGCCCTCCATTTATGTCAACAAAATATGGTGTGTAGTTAGTGAGAGCTCACAAGACCCTATGGAAGTGCTGCACAAACAGCTGTCCCTCAGATTTGCAGAACAAAGAGACTAGCAAACACAAGCTGTACAAACCTCCACACACCTCATGCCTTGCCTGAATTCATCCTATCTATTCCCTGATGTTTGTGATCCAGGGACTGTGTGTGACAAAGCCATCTTTTCACCACATTCTTTGGGACAAAGACAGGCTTAAGTTATTATTTCTATCTTATTCTGATCCGACAAACCCTAAGCCGAGGTTTGTATGCCTACAAAGTTACAGGAGTCCTCAAAGACCACTGAGCACCAATTTATGCAGCTCCATTGCTGAATTTAAGCCTTCCACCTTATTCCCAGCAATGCATTTCAGACTTTCTAAACTCACTTCATGCTTTTTGTGTAACTTCTTGTATTGATAATCATTACTGTTAATTCTTCACAACAGCTTTGCTCACCACTACCTGTCACAGCCCTCAGAGGCCACTCCATGCCTTGAATATTTGAGTTACACACTGGCACCACAGTCCAGTTTCAGCATGTTGGGTGGATACCGAATGGAGGTCTTGCTCTCCAGCTACATAAATCAGTGGAGCATTTCAAAAAGGTAACATGAAAGATTTATTACCCCATTTTCAGGGTTCACATGTATTGCTTCCTAACAATAGTTTAATAGTGGTATATAAAATTCAGGTTTTGGAAATAATTCATCATATTCTGAAAGGGCTTTGGTTTGCATTCCAAACTAGAATCTCGAACTCCACTCCGTACTGAAGTCTGAACATGCCTCCTCTGCTCTGAAACCTGGTGTTTCCCATTTTTAGACCTTTCCTTGCACACCAACTCCCATTATTTCAAGGAATGCTTTCAGCAAGCAGCTCACAGAAAACTGTCACCAGTAACGTGGCTGACAAAGCACTGGGACCAGGAGCATCCACAAGGAGCTGACATCTGGGATCCCACGTGTGCTAATAGCTGCTGATGTCCCTCAACAAAGGCTTCTCACAGCCAACATGATTTCCTTCTGTTGAGACAGGCTCTCCATCCAAATAAGCAGCTCCTTGGGATCTTTTGCATCAGAAGGGCAGCAGCTATTATTTTCCTATGACTGCCTGAATTGAAAGCAACACAACATGCGAGCTCAGGATTGGTAGCAATCATCCCACACACAACTCCAAGGCACTCTAATGATCCATCCATCATTCAGAAATCAATTCCAGAGATGTGCTGGCTTTAAAATGAGGTACAAAAGCCACACAAAGTTTTAAGTAAACAACTGTAAATTAGGTTCTACAAAACACACTGGTTTTTTTTTTTAATCTCCATACTTTTTTTTTTTTTTAATCACAGATTAACTTGAACCAGTTACAAACACACCACATTTAATAATCACAATTGGACAAACTTTAGTTTAAAACTCAAGCATAAAACACTGTCTCTTCATAGCCTTGAAGACTTCCTGAACTTCTCACCCACTGTGCTGGGCACAATGGGCATTGTTCCCTTTCCATACCAAGAGAAACAGAACTAAGACAGCAACAATGTGCACAAGCCAAAGGACCAGAGTACAATAAAATAAAGAAATTCACAGATCTATACTCTCAAGAACTATTTGGGGATGGTGAACATACAGAGAATAAAATAAAGTTTGAGTCACTGTAAAAGCCAGGTGCTTTCTCCTTTTAAGTGAACTTAAGGGAGACTGCAGCCTAAACAGCAAGGAACCAAAGTTAACACTGGAAACCAGACTTCAGATATACGTCTTCACTTTCAAAATATATTGGCATTTAATTTCTCTGATAATGCTATACTGCTATTATTGTTATATATTAAAAAATGCTGCAGTTAAGGTCATTTTACCTCACTATTTTTCAGGCACACAAAACTCAATGCATTGGGCAATACATAAATGACTTAAAAATGTATTATCAAGCTGTTCTGTAGGCTTTTACTTTTTGGCAGCAACGTGTAATTTCTGTCTGGAAAAGATCTTCCTTGAAGTGTGTTCAGCACAACAAAACTCTTCCCTGCAAATCTCTGTTCCAGTACACGACGGGTGAGAACACTTCATTGCAATTCTTCACCCAGCCAACATCTTATGGCAATATAGTCTCATGTCAAAAACAGGGAAGATGTGCAACTTGAGCTCATCAAATACAGCACCAGGGTTAGAAATCTAATTTATTTTCTATATCTACTGAACAGAGATGGAAAAAGGGTTCAGCTGGGTGAATAAGCCATTTATTTTGTTGTCCGTAAGAAAAGAGAGTAACACTTCAGCATAATCAAAAAATACATATTCAGTTGCTTTGACACCGAATGAACTTTTTGTCTCTGGGTAGGAGCTGAAGATTCACACTTGTTCTGCTTCCTCTGTGAGTCTATGAAAGTATTGCTCTCGGAGCTAAGCTACAAGATGCACAGACTGCTTGATAAAATATGTTCCACATTTTCATGTGCAGTGCTAGATGAACAGTTGGACTTGGTGATCTTAAAGGTCTTTTCCAGCCTAAATGGCTCTGTGAGCCATAGACCTTAATCTAATGAGAATCACAGTTTTCAGGGAAAACAGTGCAGAGCAATGTTCTGCATTATGAAAACAGGCTCCTGTAACTTGGAGTACAACTTAATTTCTATCACAAGTGCAGGTTGTTGCTAACTGGAAGTGCTGGGAGAAATCCCCAAATGCCCAGACAATAGGGGCCACAGCCATATCAGGCAAAGACTGGAAAAACAACAATAAAGCCATCTGCTACTTTTAGGAAAGCCTATGATGAAGCAAGCAATATTGCAGGGAATACCCCACGTGGGAAATAGCAGAGTACTCACTCATCTGAGACAGTCTCTCTACTTAAGTAAACACAGTTGAGCATTAATCAGGCTCTCCTCAGCCTGGGATTTTGGCAGCTAGAAAAATGCTCCTGTATTTCTACTTCATCTTGTTAAGTGGCACCTTAAAACAGAGAGAACCATAGGATTAATGAATGGTTATTTTGCTTATCTACCTGAGGGCAACATGCACAACAGAAATGTTCTGAATAACAGAAAAAAGCTCAGCAGCATATTTCAGGGTGGCCTGGCTTTGAGGCAGAGTGCTTAGATGACCAGGAGATTTACATCTCAACTAAGATGTAAATAAATGCCAATGATTTAATCCCAGTGGTTGCTTCGAATAAATCAGCTCCACGTAGCAGATATTATTTTATTATACCCATGATTTATACCAACCCCTAAATGAACACTTTGGCACAATGGATTTTCCTTATATGTCAACTTCATACTTTTTCAGAAATATTTTTTGTTAAATTAAAAATTCAGACTTCACACCACAGACTCAGGAATAAAGCTTTCTTCAGGGAAGAGTGTTTCACATCACACATCCTACACTTGCTCTGAACCCAGCTCATATAGGAAATTACTGTAACTTGTCTTCCTTTTTTCAACAGGACAATCACTGTATGAACCAATTTTATAGTTTTAATTATCATTAGGGGCTGATTTGCCATAGCTTTGTACTCAGTAACCCTTAAAGGCACCTCTCAAGCACAACTACAGCTGGTGGAACAAATTTCCCCAGAGCTCAAATGCAATCTCTTGGCAGTACCAAAACCAAACAAAAAGTTGAAACTGGCAAAGGGAAAACTTATGAGACAGAAGACAGATCCCTGTGTGTGGGAATGTTAAACAAGGCACTGAGGCAAGATCCACTCACTGAAGTAATGCAGAAATGCATCATCTGTCAGAGAGGATAAACAGTTACATCGTTTGCTGCCTAAAATTCCAGGGCTTTCCTTCCATCATGTAAGTACTCTTTTATCAGCTAACAAGCACCTAATTCTCATGTGAGAACATTAATGACAAGATTTTCTTTATTCCTCAGTGAGAGCCCTGAAACATGCAGGATTTGTCTTGCTGGCTCAGTAAAACAAGGGCAGTTAATACACTGTGCTCTCCCATTTTTCACCTTCTCCAGACTAGTGCTTTCCCCCAAAAAACCCAACCTGTTGCTTATGCTGTTGTAGTTAATGAAACTTCATCACTGAACAAACCATGCACAATTTCCATGGCAGCTACAACCTTCATTACAATTAAACTAATTGTACACGTTCATTCTTACAGTATTTTGAGCAGTCTAGCAATAAAATTGACTCTTCATTAGCAGCATGATAAATAATCCCCTGGAATTTTGCAAGAGGCAGCAGCACCAAAGTTATACACCAGCTATCATACACCAACACATCCTTTCTGCAGTGATATCAATCATATTTCCTTGATTTAAATCCTGATGATCCCAAAAAATGTCTTTCTACTCAACTACAGTGGAAGAGTTTCCCCAGTTCTTATTTTTCCTGCAGCAGCTCCACTACTGATGAAAAGATCACTTCTAAATGTAATCCAAAGCATGAAAATTGCAGAGAAGAACTTGGAATTGTCCCTCCTTCCCTTGAGCCAGGCAGTGGCAGTGCCAGACACCAGCATGGTTAAATGCTCCAGGAGCACAGACAGCATGCAGAGCAGGGCCCCCAAGGGGTATTTTGTAATTTCACCAAGGCTACTGCACCTGCACACCAAGCAACAGCTTCGTTTATGATTCCTCCAGAGCCCACATGCTGTGAAATTTAGGGGGGAAAAAAAAGTTTCTAAGTGGTTTTTAGTAGACAAATAATATTCCCAAATATGATTCCATTCCACTTTAAACTACTTATTTTTTTTATTTAGACTTTAACTTCCCAATCTTCTTTGAACCACACTTTTCTAAATTTATAGGACTCACCAGTGGGCTGGAAATCAGTAATAGACAAAAATTTCCTTTGCCTTACTCTGATATTTACTGCTCTGTCCCCAGGAAATCTTCAAATGTCGCATGACAAACGGGCCATGACTTACTGCCATTTTCACATACCACAAGGGTTGAAGCTGAAGGCTTTAAGCATTGCTGAGTCAGCCATGGGTGCATTAAAGATTTAGCAATTCTGAGCTGTAAACTAGAGTTTATTCATTTCCGAGTCATAAGTTAAGTACCAATGCCTCAGCTCTGGAGTAAAAACACTAATACTAGTAATTTTCACATTATAGTCTGAGTTGTTTATCTGTTGCTTACATGTAAAATTGCCATCAAATCCATTTCAGAAAGGTCAAAGAAATCGAATAGGATAGGGCTGAGCATTCTGTATCTTAAAATGAGTTTGAAAAATCAGTGTATTTTCTGGTGAAGCCGAAAGAATTTCAACCTCTCCAAAGGAATGCATTTTGCTTTGCTTCCACACCACTCACCCATCTCCCATTTGAGCAAACCTCAAAATACAGAGAGATTTAGCTAGAATGAGCATTCGTGGCACTGTGATCCTGCTAGCTGGCTACAAACTGCTTTGTAGAAACACAACTGGCTTGGGGGCTACACACATTTTGCTATTTGCCTATTGCAAGTGGTTAAAAAAACTAACACTCTCTGCAGAGGCACCTCCTGCCCACTTGGCTGGCTTTTAAAAGTGTCAACACAGACACCACTCCTCAATTTGGGATAAGAAACAGCTACAAATACTGCATGGGGAGCACAGAAGACATTGGTAAATATTTCCCACTTGTGCTCAGCGACAGCAATGCTGTGCACAGGTCAGACTGGAGCGCTAAGATCATCAAGCAAAGGAAGGATGGATTACAATTACAGCACGAGAAAGGAATAATTCACTTGGCTTTCCTGTCAGGGTTGTCCAGAAAATTCATTTAGTATCTTGGTATTTCAGAGCCCTCATGTCTCACAGTCCACTCTTGTATTAGGTGCCTGCTGTGAAGACTCATAAAGCAGCACCAGAGAAGCAGCACTCACAGAAATGAGCTTCCAGGAGATGCAATACATGGATATTTACCACTGCTAACACTCTCAGGTTCTAGAAAGAAATAATGCACACACAGTAATGTCCCAGCCTGCACTGCTCTCTGATTAGGAGCTGACAGACCTTACAGAGAAACAAAGGTTGATGCATTACTGATGCATTATTTTGTTTTATATGTACCTTTGCAATCTCCTACGATGGACAAGGCTGAGGGGAGTCAGTAGTTTTTCTAGTAGGATGTGAAACAAGTAGGAACTAAATTAGTGCAACTGCTTTACAAATACATAAAAATTATGAATTTCAACGACCAAAATGCTATGAGACCAACTGCACACCTACTGAAAAGATAAAACCAGAATATGCCTGCAGCAGTGACAACATTAATTCCCTTACAACCATGCTACTAAAGCAAACAAGCAATTTTTTCCCTAAATCCATAACTATTACCACATGACACACAGCATGACAGCCATTAAATGTTTCTTTATGTCACATACTTGCTCACATTTTGAAACAAAACACACTAAGGTTTGTGAAGAGGCTTTCACCAATTCCAAACACCACTGGATGGTGCATTAAATAGAAGCACATCAATTCAGAAAAGCTAGGCAAGTCATCATTAAATATTGGCACATGTCACAAAAAATTAGGTGCCTTTTGGACATGCAATAAACATTCCAAATTTTATTACTGATAGTCAGCTGTGATACCATTTTGTCCTATCAGCATTATTAGAAAGATGAAAACAGAGTAGAAAAAAAAATCTGCTTCAGATTTAAAAAAAAAAAAATCCCTCAGACACTAAGTTTAAATCAACAACTGGGAAAAAAAATGATACAACTGAACCACCTGCTCATGTTTTTAAAAAAAGGAATATAAAATTACATGAAACTGCAAGTATTACACTTATATTCACGAAAAAGTCTAGTTTTTTGCATTTGCAGGGTAAGCAGTTATAAGGAATCAAAATAGAATAGTTATTCCAAATATTTCAGAGTTCAAACTTCAAATGTATCAGTTCAGCAGTTAGCCATGAAGTGTGCAGCATGGCAATATTACTGAAAGGACACAGGGGCAAACCAGTGATGTAAACCTGCAAGTGAATAATTGATTAATGCTGGCCACTGCAAAGGAAGAATGGCTGAGGCACGAGGCTGCATCCCTCACATCCCCAGGGAGCCCCAGGCAGCTGTGGGGGGCACAGACTCTCACACTGCAATGCTGAGAGAACTCCGTAGTGAAGGAATCAGTCTGGGATCAGAGGGTAAAAAGGCAGCTATAAATTTAGTTCTGCCTGAAAACAAGAAATATAGGACAGATGCAAGAGAGAAAACCAGGACTGAATACTAATGAAACTGTGGTAATGCAATAAGACCAGACAGGAAGGTTACTAAAAATAGCTCTCACTGTTATCTTCTGAAGGTAGTTTCAGCTCAAATCATGAAAATCATTGAATAAAAATTCAAATGCTTTTCTGACTGGAGAACAAAGAACACAACAAAACAGAAACACTGATGAACAACATTACTATTAACTCAGGAATGAAGAATCACAAATCTGAGGATCATCCCACACCTTTGCAAAATTTCAAGCAATGGTCTCTAATTTGTTCACTTATGGAAGCTGCTGCAAGAAGAAGGAAATATAATAAAGCATTATAAAATTCTAGGAACTCTTAGTAGCAGATCATTTTGCATTATCTGGATCATAACATGCTGGGAAAGCAGACAATTAATACTCCACAAATAGGACTGGGTGCTGTTTTATTGCAGGCTGGTGTTCTAATTGTCCTTGCTGCTAAGCAATCACTCATATTGGAAAGCACTTAGCCCAAGACTAAATAAGAGACAGTTGCTCTACTAAAAGCTGTGAAAGGTTTCTTTAATACGTTTCTTTTAAACAAAGTACTTGGAGGAGCTAATGTGAAGCAGATGTTTTTGCACTACTCCAGAGAATACAAAAAGACCTATTTCATCATTATATGGAATAAGATATTACCCAAGGCAAATGCTGGTAATAAAATTTTCCCCCAGGATTCCTGTTGATATTAGGGATATTATCTTACACTAAATATTACAAGAACTTAATTTTCATAAATGAAGCAAGTACACAAATTTGCTGGGAGGCAATAGCAAGACATTAAAGCACCTTTGAAAAACGATCAGGTTTCCTATACAGGTTGCAAGGTGCAGTGGTTTCCAGAACTTCTTTGAAGAGCTTCCACAACTCCAAAGATTCCAAAACTCAAAAGATATTTTTTTTTATATTGCCTAAGAAATGGGGATTGATGTAATCCTAATTCACTCCAAAGAAAGTCTCAGAAGTGCCACATCCTATCCCAGGCCTTCCTCAAGTCTCCTAACTTTGCTGTGCTGTGATTAAATACAATCAGATAGTGAGCTAAAAAGAGCTAAAGCTACCTTTAAGGCTGGATTCTGTGGGAAATCTAATAACAAAGCATGGCCTGGAGAAGTTGATGTGAAAGGAATAAATCAGCAGTGGTTTGAGGTAGCTCTACACAAGCGCTTGTACAGAATGCTACTTCTTTTTGTTAAAACATGGTAGTTTTCAGGTGAGGGAACTGCCAAGCCAGGCAGTTTCTTTGCAAGAGCTCCAAGAAATCTGGAAATTCTATGTGGAAGAAGCAGATCCTCCCTTCCAGCCTGGATAAGCAAACAAGGCAGGCATGGAGCTGTGCCAAGGAAGGAAGTCACGACCAGCACCAGGGACACAATGACCTCACTCTCCTTTCTGTTCATGTTGAGCACGTCTGAGACAGCAGACAACCAAACCAGGGAATTATCCTTTAAGAAGGGACAAGGCATAACAATGAATGACTACACCATCCATATAAATCACCTGGAACAGCTTTTATTTTATACTCAGGAACCTGTAAACAAATGACAGTAACTTTTTGCTGTGTCAGAGGGCACTGCTGCTCGTGGAGCTGGGGTCCTGAACTTGTTTAGTACACCCAACACCAGGAAGGAGATTTGGACCTCATTTTAACTTGAATTTCTGTTTAGAAAAACTGAGAGTAAGCCATTTCTTAGTCTAGTGCTGAAGCACAGAGCATAACACCCATATTACACATCATGTTCAAAGGACACATGTATGGGTGCCAATTGCTGCCGGGCATCAGACCCCGAGCTGCTTTCACACATTGCTCTTAATTCACTTCTCCAGTTATTTGCAAATGTAACTTGATAGCATAAACTGTTTATTCTGATCCTTAAAAACCACTGAAGTCAGTGGAAGCCTTTTGAGCACACAAAACTTTCCCTGAGAGCTTTTAAACATATGAAACCTCTATAAAAGCACTAGAAAAGAATACCCTTTCCCTCCATTCCCAACAAATAGAGAAACGGCTATAAAATGGCTTAAATACTTAAATATTCTGTGTCTGAGAATGGAAAGGCATCAGCTGGGATATGGTAATAGAAGCATGGAAGAGAAATACACAATTGCCAGGTAATTATTTATGATGCAATGTTTTATTATGCGATTTGAGGGGTATCAGTGCAACAAAGAGTGATTGCTCCTATATTGCTGCAGGAAAATTCATACAACAATCACAGCTTTGCTTTTCTTGTTTTCTGCTTATTAGAAAAAAAAAAAATCCCCTCTTTTCTTTTAGATGTGTTTTTCAGCTGAAAATATGAAAACCAAAATGACACTTCCATTCTGAGATTAATGGCTGCATATTTTGAACAAACAATTCTGAATTTTAATCTGAATATCTCAAGGCATTATTTATATTTATGCAATCATTTGAAAAATACTCCCTCACTCCTATCCTAGAATTTTCCTAAAGCCAAGGAAAGCCAGTATTTCAGAAAATTACTTTGTACTTCTAATAAACAGGTATTTCCATATTAAAAACCCATGCAACAACTACAATCACAGCAGAACCGATCGTTTTAAGGAAGGATTTGTTATATTACAGGAAAAAAATAATGAAAAAGTTTGCCTTAGAGATAAATAAGCTAAAAGTTTTCTTTTAAGGATGACAGTGCAGTTTATTACAACAGTCCACAATCATCCCTTGTATACAGAGGTGCTGCTGAAGACCCAACACTGAGAGGCACTGATCAACTGGGCAAATACATGTTTACATTCTTAAACATCATCTACCTACTGCACAGTTTATAAAATACCTGCGGTTTCACTTCCCTCAGATCTATTTCTCTGAAATACCATGATCCTTTGAATCATTATTTCCACCACATGTGAAGGCTTTAAAATTAAGATGAGGCAGATACCAACATACCTTTTGTGCTTCCTTTGGAGCTCTGAGCAAAACCATCATCTCACAGAATCAAGGATACCTGGGTGCACCACATCAGCCACAGGATGATCTTTGCAGTGATCATCAGGAGATAGAGATAGAGGCATTTATGTCTTTATTCCCCCTGACTAAAGATGAACACAGAGCTTCTATAGTCTGGTGGAAAAGTAGAAAAATTCATAGATACAGTCAAAAAGAACTTTGATTTTAGACCTTGATTCTTCAAATTCTCCAAGAAAGCATATGCATTGTGATTACCTTGGGACCTGCTGTGCTACCTCAAAAACAGATGCTAAATTGAGAGCACTAATTACAGAATAAGTGCCCACTAAATCAGACCTGATGCTGCAGCACAGTTGTTACTGACATTCCTGTTAGTTTGAAAGATAAAAGTACGTTCCTAGCAGGCAAATCATATTTTGTGCATCACTTACTGCCTCTGCACGGGTGAATGTAACACCTTAGCACCACTCTCTAGTAATAAAATCAAGCAGTGATATCATCCCCTTTCCTCCCTGGCTGGTGTACACCTGGTTTCAGTCTGGTTCACATGGTGCCCCTTGTACAGTGCATTAGGAAAGGCTACTCTCAAATCATGATATAATTGAATAACAACTCTCTGTCAGGTGGTGACAGCTCCCTCAAGTCTCACTTGAAGAGCCAGGAAAACATTATCTCAAATGTCAATGGGAATGAGGAGACAACAATAAAGAAAGGCAACGACTTGAAATTGTTTCTAAGAAAAAAACCAAGGCACTCATAAGGAGAGAGATTCTTAGAATTTTGTGTTAGAAAACCTTTTCCTGTGGTCCACACACATGCACATTGTTTTTCCACTTTTTCTGCTCTAAATGATGATGCCATTTTCAGAACCACTAATCCCACGGACACCATGGCACAGTTTCTTCCTTTATAAATTGAGCCTAAGGATTTCTCACAACCACAGGTCAGACAGTAGCTGACAACATTTAATTAGGCAATATGTACTGCAAATGGAAAACACGGATTTAGAGGGAAAAAACCAATCAGCTACTAAGTATTAGAGGAGAAGTCATACTCATTTCAGCAGCAGCCAAAATTATATTTCTGTCTTCCCACTAAGCTGTTTTCTGGAAAGCAACATCTTTAAAGTAGAGTTACACTGCAAAAATCCAACACAGAGAGGAAAAACAATGATTAAGACAGATCACACCTTTCCATCCCACAGATTCCCAAGCTGCTTTATAAAACCCAGTCATAGCACTTGAATAAAATGCATTTTCCTATCTAGAAACTGTACAGTGCAGAACAACAAAGGAGCAAAAGGAAGTTCTGGCAGAGAACATATGGGCACTGTGTTTACACACAGCAGGACTGATTGGACTAAGATGCTTGCAGCAAAAAATATCAAAGTCCATTCTCCCTTGTCTATCCAGCCTTTCTTTATCACTGATAAATTACATTTTCTTGTGCAAACTTACCACTAAAGAAGGACTTCAAACACTTTTTTGAAACAGTTATTTTACCAGGCCATCTTTGTCTGATGTCCTTGGCTAGACCTGATCTCTCCCCATTTTTCTGCCAGGATCCAGATGGCCAGAGGGAGCACTTGTTAGGATTCAGTGACATTTTCAGCAGGCACAGCCCCCAGCAAGCAGTATCTGTGCTCCTCACAGCAGTCCTCTGCTTGGGCTGAACCTGTCAGTCCTGACACCAGGGGTCTTAGCAGACATCTGTTTAAATTAAGAGACCCAAATTCCTGCTGATTAATTACCTTTTTCTGTGAATAAACACAGAGTATCATGAGTTAATTAAGGTACCCTTTCAATTAATCCAACTGGTGTCAGGTGCACTACTGCACATCAGATGCAAGGCAAGAAATCCTTTGGCTCTTCAGGACACAGCACACACATCCAAACAGACTGGGGTTTATCTGGGCAGACACTGAGGTCAGCATTGGGCAGCAACTCTGCACACACTCCTCCAAACCACAAAATCAAACGGTGCACAAACTAAATTTATCCTATCACATATTCAAAAGCTTCTCTTCCAATGAACTCGAGTCAGTCGTAAAAGCTTTGTGACTTTCCCGTGTTAACTTTGAGAATTAATGCAATAGTGAGAGAAAAAAAAAAAAGCCATTTATGTCTATGAATATTCATGACTGAACTATTAAGGAAAGTTACTTTTGGTCTATTCTAGGTCGTCAGCCTACCCTGAGGAACTCCTGCCAGCATCTGAATGGTGCAGCTGACTGTGGGAGGAAACCCAGGCAGGCACATCCCTGACTGCACACATGGCTCTGTGAGTCACACAGGAGCCAGCTTGGAGCTCTCCTGCAGCTCCAGGGGCTCTGTTCATTTGCTGCTCAGGCTTTCCTTCCACACCATCTTCAGTACCATTGCCAAAGAAATGGTACAGATTCCACTCCAAATAGCATTCTTCACTATACTCATTCTGTCCTCTTCTGTACTGAAGAACATCATCAACTGTTTGGTCAAGAACATCCACTCTGAGAAATAAAACCAGACTGTATTACTGTCATTCAATCTACAGTGTCCCTCCAGAAAGATAATAATTTGAAAATCTTTTTAGAGACTGTCATGAGACATGTAAGAAAATACCAGAAACACATGGACTGAGAGTCCAGGGCCCCATGTCAATCATCTGTAAGCAAAGTAAGATCAACTTTTAAAACTGGTCTACTTCTTTTGTGCAAGCTTTAACTCAGGGCTGGAAGTTGTTTACAGCTAGGAGAGCTATGAATGTCAGAGCCAAGAAGTCCTTTTGCCAAATAAAAGCAGAATTTTAAACGCTAGAATGAACAGGAGAGCTTATGAAGTTTATAAGCAAGTTTCAGAGGAGCACATTGGCCACTGCCTCAGGATCATTAGGTTAGATTACAGGAGGGCAGGTCATTATTTCTAGAAGGCTGATGCTGTAAAACAGAAGATATCACTGCCACGATTAGTGTCAAAACAACCAGCAGAAACAATAACTCAGTATTAATAGACAGAGAATGTGATAAATCAAGAAAAGGAAAAAAACAGAACCTTCACTCTGGAATACCATGAATTTCACATCCTCATAATCACAAAGACTTTCAGAGTGCAACACAGCAGGGTTTTTACTGCAGTCTTGCAAGCTCTTTAATAACAGAGGTTGTCATTGCAGTCCTTTGCATGGTGGATCTTGGCTACTTTAGTCTCCTACTTCTGATCAACAAAAAATGGCTTGAAGAAGCCATGTCTCCAGCAAGTTCACTTGCATTTCTCTCAACATATTGCACAAGTCAGAGCAGCCTATGAATAAAAAGACTCACAATGTAACTTTCTGTCTGCTAAAGAGAAAACCGAAACCTCTTACAGAATTGTAGTCTATTCCACTGCTCATAGCAGGTTTGAACCATCCTTCTGGAAATGAAATAGCATCAATATAAAGATGCTTAAAAGCATTAATATAATTGTGTTTCTCTAGTTAATTGGTAGCAGCAGAAAAAATTGTTCTTATAATTATACAAAGTCTGCTTTTAATGCCAATAGTAGATACAAAACCTTGCAAAACAGCTGCTAGAATTAAAGCCAGTGCAAGTCAGTCTGCTGCTGTCACTGATTTGGCATTTTCCAAATGACCATCCACCAATGGTCTACCTTCCCAACACATCTGTACAGCAAATAAACCTTCTTTCTGTACAGCTTTAATTGTGACTTCACGTCACACACCTGAAAGACTCCAAGGACATTTAATGCCTTGAATTGTGTCCTTCTTTCTTTAGTCTTCCCACTCTGGGAAGGCAGAGGTCCATCTCTTTCACGAATATTTTTTCCTTCCACCTTTCTCCACAGCTACAAAGAACTCTTCTTCTTCCTCCCTCCTGCTGGCTTCCCATGGCTGCCTCACCTCCGGTCCTTCCAATTACACAGCTATCAGCCTCCTCTCTCCCAGAAACACAGAAACTATCCTGCTGATAGCCTCAATCTCTCCTTACCCCAATCACCCTAAATCCTCCTCCTTAGGAAAAGCTGGTACCCTTGAATGAGGTCCTGCCCTTATCTTCTATAGATATTTTTGCTTGATTTTAGCAGACTGAAGGACCTGGCAGTCTGTTGAGCAAGAAATGACAGAGATAGAAGAGCATACCTGCTTCAAGGTCTTTTTCTATCAGCTCTGTTATCCCCTTATCTTTTACAGAGTCTGGGAGTGGACAAGGCACAGCACAATTTCAAAGGGTAACCCACAGAAAGGCCGAAGATCCATCAGTGATCCGTGTCCGTGCTCAGTGTGCCCGCACTGCAGAAGGGCAAACCATGACACTGCATCCAAAGGGGATCAACAAAGGACTCAAGGAATCATTAGGGTGACACACAAAGTTCCAGTTCCAACGAGGAAATAAGCAGAGTAAGAAACAGAAGTGCAGGTTACATTTCCAGTTTGAAGGAGAAAAGCACTTCCCCACCTACAGAGAGCTCCCAGCTTTTCTCGTACAGCCACACTGTACGACTTGCTCCCATCTTTAACGTCTTTCTTTGGACCAAATCACAGACCCAGCTTCATACCCAACCACCCCAAAGAGATTCTGAGTTCCTGGCACACCAGCTGAATGGCATATTTGACAATTCCCACTGCACTGGATGCTGATGGAAACGAGTCCTCTCCAGCACAGCCATCTGGGCTCCCACTGCAAGCCCCAGTTACCAGAGTGAAAGGAGACACCCACTAAGTTCTGTTCATACTCCTCAGATGAACATTTCATGAAATGAAACTCAAATGGACCAAATTCAGGGAACAACTATTTTTATAAGCAGGAAATTCTCATATCTTCAATTACAAAATCAGGATTACCCTCAATTGAGTCATATTTTATGCTAAGCACACAATGCCTTTACATGTCAAATGCCTTTTCAGCAGTACTGAGAATGAGAGCCCTGATTGGATGAAGCAGAATTATAAAGAAAAAAAAAAATCCCAAACCTTAATCTTTAAAGAGCATTACTGCTTCCTAAATCCCAGTCTGGGCTAATAAATCCTTTTATCATTTGAAATATAATTTCTGTAAATACCTTATGAAAAGATATTTGAAAATATAAGAATATGTTTTTTATAGTTGTGCAAAACAATTCAACACATCTGTTTATTCACTTAATCTTGTTAACTTCTAGCAAAAGAGAAGCAAAATGTGTCCATCTGTAAAGAAAATACTTTTGAAAGGCTTTTTGATTTTTTTTTCATATCCCTGAATTACCAAAGTGTTTGAAGGAACTGTTTCTACTTATTTATAAGAAGGAACATATACAAAAACATGCAATTTGGACAAAGTTCTTTAGCTAGAAATTAACAGAATTCAGTAGCTATCAGCCATAATGTACAAATTCCTCATCCAGAAATGCTGGAAAGATAGCTACAGTCTCAAAAATGACTTAACACCACACTGTTTTACCCAAGAGAATCCCTCGCAGCTTCCTCCTTTCAGTGATGAAAGAGTTTATTTTTTATTTTTTCAGACCTTCTTGATCAAGAATCAATTTGAGGGGAAAAAATTTAATTTGAGGGGAAAAAAATTAGGTTTTGTTCTGCCCCAGGTACCATCATAATACACATTAATCATGTTCCTATTGCACAAGTAAATTAAGGTTTTGTTTACTCTGTTGGATTTTCACAAATGCAATTAAAGGCAGGATATTTGAGCACCAAAAGTTATGATGGATTTCATAATGACATCTTAAGGAAAAATACATATTTATGCCTTTTTATTTCCACATGAAGAAACTTTATTTTGGAACCCATGCAGGCTCAAGAAATTAATTTTAAAATAGGTCTCCTAAGAGGCACCATTCTTTAGCCCTCAATGGTTTTATACTAACGCTGGTGTCTAAAAGCATTCTGTCCCCTCTATTGAGAGGTAATTCCAGAGAGTGATAAAACTGCCAATAGATATTAAGTGAAGAGCACTAAGAAGTAAAGATGATTCTGAATTGTGAAAAATTGCAGGAGAAAAGCTCACTAAAAGAGTGGTTAAAAGAGTTCAGGGTCTCTGGACTGACACATGAGCTCCCTCGGGAGCACAATGGAGGCCACAGGGACCCCAGAGAAATGTCAGAAATCGTGGTCTGCCCAAGCCCTTGTTCTTCCCCTGGGCCAAGCTGGGAAGCTTCTGCTGAGTTCTTGAGGGAATAGACAATTGCTGACCATCCACATGAAACCCATTCTTTCTGACTGGGGAAGGTGCTTTCAAATTCCACTTCCTCTCTGAGGGTGGAAGAGAGAGGGACAGAAGTTTCTCTCAGGAAGGGCTGCATGGCTGCCTTCTTTAACTGAGCAGACACGACATCTTTTACCCAGGCAGCTAGGACAGACAGGCCCAACATCCCTGAGTGAAGGAAAAAAGGTGCATTTTGGAGTACATCTCTTAGAAATAGTGGGGCAGCTGAGAACCCAAACTGAATTTGAGGAGAGAGGAATTTATGCTGCATCCTCATTACCATGGTGAGCTCCTTCAAGTGCCTGGGCAAGTTTAATGCCAGAGAGGGAGGCTGCAAAATCCCACACTTCTCATAACAACTGTCCCCCACGGGATTTGAGTCACTCGGGCAGATTCTAAGGCCCATTCAGGGAAACTCACATCAGCTCCTTCAAGTGGGCAAGGAAGGCATTCAAACACTTGAAGAGCAAATTATATCCTTTCTTTCTCCAAAATTAATGTGAAAAATTTCAAAAGGCTTCCAAAATGAATATCTACTCCAAGCCCCATAGTACAACAGTGACATAGAGCTGAAAAAGAGGAAAGAGCAAGCACAGAAGTACAGAAAAATGCAAATGAGCACTCGATTTTTATCCTAAATGTGGAGGTAGGACTCAAGCAGCTGAAACAAAGCAAGATACAAGTTCTATAGCCCACAGCACAGGGAAATGGGAATGGAGGTAAAATGTAAGGAAGCCCCTAAGAACTTTATACAGAACTATCAGACTGTTAAATAAAAATGGAAATATAAAAATGTAAGTGTCAAGTGCAGCAGATGAAACAACAGAAGTCTTAAAATAATTTAAGAAAGACTGAAGTTGCCTACAGAGCACAGTAACCTCAGTGTAGCTGACAGAAAGTTAATAGATTAATTAGCCTTTAACAGGATTGTGCAGAATGTTTCTATCACTGTTTAAGGGCCCCAGTGATGGCTGGGAGTAGGTCAGGGAGTATTTAGGACAAGCTAACTGATAACAGAAAGGCTGGCTTGGAAGTCACTACACTCATTTTTTCATCTGTTCTTTTAAAGAGCAACAATAATTGAAGGTAAGTCTGGAGATTCAGTAACACACCAGAAAGTCAGAAGGCCACAGCAGCAAACATTAATACAAAAGACTAATTATGTAATAGAGGAATCACTGATTTATGTTCAGAACTATCACTGATAATAAAAACAGGTTCTTAATACAGAGCACCAGGTAGGAAATGCTCCTCGCACAAAAACAGCTGCAGAGCCCATGGTTAATAAAATTTTAAATAAAATACAAGGATATTATACATACCAGAAGAGATAATGCATTTACAGCCAGGTGATAAATGTGTAAATACAAGGCTTCAAATGCAATTAGGAGCATAACATTCAATTATTCTTTACAAAAAGCATTACTTTATGTGGGTTAGGGCTTGTTTCTAGCATTCTTTTTTTCTTCAAGTATAACAGAAAAAAAAAAATTCCATATTGGATACTTGTCCCTCCTTCATCCCCTCCACAGAAAACTTCGAATTGAAAGAGGCACTTCTTTGTTTTAGAATGAAAACAGAGTAAGAAAAATGCTTCTGGCACATGCTCATAAACGAAACAGATGAAGTTATTTAAAAGCCTCTTCTAGATCAGATAAGTGAGTGAGAATTCTAATTTGGAGTGAAAGCTTCTCAGATTTGACTGAAATAGAGCTCAGGACACGAGGCATGCAGTGATTTAGGTGACATCCCCACCCAAGGGGCTCCTCTGTTCTACACTTCTCCTCTGAGCAGCCATGCACACAGAGCCAGAGCTAAGAATAAACAGATTGCCACACTTCACTCTGCTCTCACTATGGCTACCAAAACATCTCCATTGACAGACCATTTGTTCTTGGAAGTGTACTTTGGAATTCCTAGAATAACACTTCTGGGTTAAAAAAAAAAAAAAAAAACACCCCTAAACCCTGGGATGAGAACCTTAACTACTTTCAGTTTAATAAAGCTAACATTAAAAATTAAGTGCTTTGTTTACACACAGATGGCAAGAGAGATCATATACCCAGTAGAATTTTCTGATTTAAAAAGAAAAGGCACGAGAGAGAAAAATTAAAAGAATCTATCTTGAGAAGACAATGTATGGGCAAGCCAGCTAAAGAAAGTCACCCGAAGGAAAGCTTGTACAATTTCAACAGAAGCCAGAAGTTAAAATCCTGTAATTTTGCAGCTGGCTCACTTAAAATACCTAAAGCACAAACATTATGAGAAAGGACAAAAGGGAAAAATGGAAACGAATGTTTCCTGGGAGATGAAATCATGCTCCATAACAAAGAATCAGCATAAAGCTCTCATGCAACCAAGGAAACAATTCTGCCCAGCCTTCATACCACTGTGATTCATTCCCATTCAGCATCCCGAGCATTTCCAAGGAGCACAGGGCTCTTTCAGCAGAACCAACCACTACCCCAACTTTATTTCCACTGGAGTTAACATCTGAGCAGCAGCACAGTCTGAACATCCCAGACCTGCCTGGGGAGAAAGCAAAGGGACACAACCTTTACCAGTGTCCTTACAGAATTCTCACCACCCTTTAAAACCCACCCAGCTCCACCTGTGCCCCCAGAAGCTGCAGCTGTTTATGCATTGGAAAGGGACAGGTGACAGCCTTGTCCTGCCTGTATGTCTTGGAAAAAAAAACACTTCAACCACAGACCCCCTGAGGTATTTTTGAACCTTTATTCATGAGAGTTTGAAAGCAAGTTGAGACATGGCTGCTTCTCCACTCAAATCACTACCCTTATTAAAACACAATAAAAAATACTGGCAAAGGCTCAGGCAATAATCAAGAGAACAACTGATATTTCAATTGGAATAGCTGATACATAAAATGATGTTGGTTTACTTTCTGAAGGAGAAAGAGCATGAAACAGTAAAAGAATGCTAAGGGATTATCCTTCAAGCTTAAAGGAAGAGATACAGAAAAACTTACAGTAAAAGAGAATATTTGCACAAAACAAATAATTCTGACCTGGACATAAGCATCTCAAATGCATAAAATCACTTCTACATAAGGAAAAAATGCATTACTTCCTTTTTAGGGGGCAGAAGGGTGTACAGACTGCCTATGTACCACTCTGGGCTGGAAAGATTCTGCTGTAGTTACAGAGCTAAAAATGATGTTTTCTCTGAACAGCCACAAGACAATTGCAAGCTCTGGCCCTTGGGTCACTGAGATCTCACTCAGTGTCTGTAGTTTGCATCAACAAACAACTCACTCGTTTTGGGATGAAGACAGGAAGTGTTTAATCCAGCTATGACCGAGACAGCATGCACGATTCTCAGGGGTTGTAAAAAAAAAATAAGAAGTATACACTGAATTACACTTCACTATGGTTAAAAGTTTTAATAAAGGCAAATACAGTTGCACACACCTATATGTGAGATTTCATAGCAGAAACAAGTTTAAAACAATGGGGAAAGACTCAGCACTGTTTCAGAACAAGCTGAATCAAGCTGAATGAGTGTTCAAGTTCAGTGAAACCTCAAGAAAGCAGGTTTTTGCCAAAAACTCTAAAATTCTAGTCCACCTTTCTACCAATGGTAATTAGGCTTTTTATAGAACTTGGCTTTTCAATTTCATATGCCATCTATTGCAAATTATAGAAAAAAATAGGTCAGAGAAAGGAAAGAATGTGTTTTAGAGGAGTGGCTATGAAAAGGCTGGCAGATGCACAGTGTAAGCCAGGAAAGGTACAAGATACACCTGACACTACCTTGAAGACATTAGCAGCTGACAGAGTGCTGCCTATGAGAGAATCACACAACTTTATAAATAAAAGTGTAATAATAACATAAAATAATAAAAGAAAGGGGGTCTGGGATTAGGGGAAAGAAATTCAAATAACTGAGCACCACATGTGTCCATTTATAACTTCCCCATGAACTGCAGGAAAAAAAACCCCACAAGCTTTCTCTACTCATGCTTTAGTGCCAATTTAGGTGCCTGAGGTCAGAGCAATTGGCAATGCCACAGTTGTTAGGAGGGAGACACAGGGAACAGGAGGAACAAGAGCAGACTGGAAAAGGCAGGAGTGACCTCTCAAAGGGAATCATGATTTCCTTCCATCAGTGAGAAGACAGCAAGGCTCAGACAATTGTTTAGGTTGGAAAAAGGATCACTGAGCCCAGCTGCTGCCCCAGCACTGCCAACCCACCCCTAACCCATGTCCCCAAGTGCCACATCCTTTTAAACCCCTCCAGGGCTGGGGACTCCACCACTGCCCTGGGCAGACTGTTCCAGGGGCTGACAACCCTTTCAGGGAAGAAATTGTTCCTAACAGCCAATCTAAACCTCCCCTGGCTCAACCTGAAGCCATTTCCTCTCGTCCTAATGTGACAGACAATTTGTGCAGAACACAAGCCATTAACTATATTCAATTCTGAGAAAGGGCTTTCAATGACCTTGCTTTTCATATCCAGCATTTCTTTTGTCCCAGCTGCATCTGATGTGCAGCTCTCTCTGTCTTCATCCAGGGAATAAAATAGATTTTAGTTGAGAACTGTAAACAAAACATTAATCTTCCAAAATATTTATTAAGTACTCAACAGCTGTATGTCCTTTATAAACTATCTACATAATACTTTGCATCACTTTTTATTTCTCTGATTTAAAAAGATACTTCAAAAAAATAATTGCTGTGTAGTACCTTGGAAGGTATTCTGCAATATAAATCTCCCATGTGCTGTATATTAGTTATTCAGACAGACCTTACAAGAGGTGGTATGAAAACATGCCCTCAAACAGCACATGAATAATAACTAAAATTAGTGTGTAACCACCACAACTGGGGCTGATGTTAGTGTATGTCTGCAGCTGCTATCACTGCAATGATTCCAGCTCAGGTGGAAATTCCCAACCTCACTTCAGAACAGGCACCTGCAGCTTGAGGGAACAACCTCCCAGCAGGCACCCAGCGCTGCCTGCGCTGCCCTGCAGCATTCCAAGAGGCCTCACAGAGCTGCAAACAGGGTAATGGATCCCAGGGATAAGGGCAGCAGGACACCAGAGATTCTCAACACATCAAAGTCCTGGCCCTAAATCACCCAAACCAGCTTCCAGATTCTAAACGCAGTTCAAGCACTGAGATGTCATCTCGGCTGCAAAGATGGATTTAAGGGTTCACTCCTTGTTTGGGCAGTTGTCCCTGCTGAGTTTGGAGCTCAGACACTGCCCAGGATCCTACACAAGCTGCAGCAACAACAATGACAGCAACAAGAGCACAGAGACCCCCAGGGCAGCACAGCTGCAGGGGCACTAAGCCAGATGCTGCTGCAGAAAACAGCATCTTCCCAACCCACATCAGCTGCTCCTGGGCCTCTCACCAGCCTGGGAAGGCAACTGATTTGTCCAGCCTGTGTTCTGCTCAGAAGAAATGTCAAAGAGCCAAAGAAAAACAAGATAAACCTACTTGTAGTCATTTTTCCCCATCATCTGTTCATTCACCTTTCACTAGAAACAGATCTAGTTTCAGATGTTTCTTTCTCAGCTGGTTTACAACTCTGATAACTTGTTTTCTTAAGCCTTACTAAGACTGAGATAAATATGGGGCTTCAGGTCCCTTGCTTTGCATTGGCAGAACATGATAATGTACGTTATCTGCATCCCCAGATAAGTATTAAAGTTAAGATCCCCTGAATTAAGGGAACACCAGCTTGTAGTCTTTAATATTAATAAAGTTAATTAGGCAGAAAAAAGACTAACTTAGAGCACATTAAGGAAAAAAAAAGGCTTTGCTGGCTTATTTTCTCTCAAAATCCAAGCTAACATTTCTCATTCTGTGTTAAAAGCTTCTATTCATGTGTATATTCAGGGACTTTAGTAGCAGAATGCTGCAAATGCAGTAAAGACAGTGATAAATTTGCAAGGACAAGCAAAGAGCAATCTAATTGTGTTGTTTCAACCAAAGCCAGCTCAATGACTAAGCTCTCTAAGGACATGGAATATAAAGCCTTTTTTTATTTAACGACTACAATTCAATTTCTGCCACTGTTGGTCACCTGAGGAAATGCCAAACATGGCAAAATTTCCCATTCTAGAGACAATGAATAACGGGGTAAGAGTCTTAACCTCCCTCATGCAAAAATTACAACAGTAGTGAATGAAGATCTTTCAAAATGTGGCTAAGGAAACAGAAGGATTTGTTATTTCTGGCTGTTTGGGTTCAGGTATCTGTGGTTCAGCTGCAGTCAGTGCCCTGTATCCCAACCTTACAGGTGAAAAGCTACTGAATCAGACCAGGACCAACTGCCCAGGAGATGTTCTCTTCCCAGCTCCCACTGGAACCACCTTGGCTTGCACATGGATTTATGGTCTAAGAGGACTAAAAGTGTCTGTTGCATAGAGTCTTTACTACTTGATACATTCCAACAGCAAGGAGGTTGCTTCATGATGGGATGGCTTAATTGTAACTGTTAATTAACCATTCATTAGCACCACTATGCAAATCCAATAATACATTACACAAGGTTAGGTTTTCCAAACCTATTCATGTTCACAGTTCAAAATACCATTAATTAGCAAGTACATCATATTATTTAAATAGGGTTAGGGAATGTAATTTTTCCTTAATACATTCTCCCAGCTTTTTTGCCTCAAGAAATCTATCAAGTGTTAATTGCTGAGTTTTGTGTATACAAGACTGCTCAGGAACACTGAACATTCTCTGAGAATTTCATCAGTCTGTGCAACCCTCTTTAGTTCTTTTACAAAATTTCCTTACATCCTCCCTTTTCATTTTCTTATTTTAACCCTGACTCTAGAAGCACTCTCTCTCTCACGGTAGTGCTTCAGAATAAGTTTGTCCTTCCTTAATGTCATGGCTTCATAAAAACAAACCAAGAAAAAACCCAGTACAACACCCCCAGCTAGCTGAGGTGGGGATAACCTGTCTGGCCACGTAAGTGGTACCTGCCTGCTGCCAAGAGCCAGGGGTTCCTTACTCAGCTGAGCAGCTCACTGCCTCTGCACAGAGCTCTACTTGAGACGTTGGCCATCAAAAAATTATTCTCCTCAGCAGCCTCACACAGCTATAAAGCAGAGTGCAAGGACAGGAAATGGGATCCTGTACCCATCAATCACTATTCCTCTGCATGCAACCAGGACTCCTAGCAAAATATAGAGAAATAACTATTTCATAGCCTGACTTGAACCAGCTTCCCCCCCTTCCCTCCCTATCATAAGGAGCTAAGTGGTCCTTGAATGCATCATTATTTCACAGCTTATCCCCTAAAAGCATTATTAGGTTTTTTAGCAAAGTAATAGAACACTAACACTGAAGGTGCAGCAGCAGACATGAATTTAATTCTCTGATGCAGTTCAATCCCAAAATTATAGACAATTACAAATGCACTTAATAAAGCTACCCCATTAAAATATGACACAAACACCCAGAGAAACACTGCAGTATCCATTAGGAGCGAAAGACATAAATCCTGCAAAGTTCTTTACCTTTCATGCAGTGTCATCCCTCAGCTGAAACCCCTAGCATCTGTGTTACCTGGACATTATTTCTCTGATGATTCCCATGCTGCTGCAAAAGGTTTGAAACTGTACCTGAAAATCAGTGGCAAACACAGACAACAACTTTGTGTTTTGGCACCAGAGCTACAGAACTTACTTTGTTATTCATCAGTTTTTCATTCCATTCTCAGACTAGTGAACATCTTTTTATCCATCACAGTTTCAGGTTGTTGCTAGTTCAATCACAGTGCAACTAAATTATTAGGAAAGAGGATGCAGGAACTGACAGCCACTACCAAAAACTCTCAGGTTTGGTTTTGAGAGATTTTAGATGACATTCTCAGCAAGAGATGGCAGAAAGCACAGCTGGAACAGAGCAACTGCATCATTACATTGTAAGCACAAGTAAAACTAAGAATATCAAAAGCAAACAAATACTTCTTAAATCACACAACTGCAAAACAAACTAACTAATAAAAAATTACTTGAAAAACAGCACTTAGGGCAAATGCTTCATTCCTTTCTCAGCCCTTTTCTAATCTGCCAGAAGGCACGAGCAATGAAATCTATATTCAGGGAGCCTTTACAATACCCTATATAACTCCTCATTCCATTTCAGATAGGGAAACTCTCAATACACTGCATTTCTGAACCATCCTATCTGATAACATAAATCCCTTATTACAGCCCACAGACAGGCTGAAGTAGCTCCTTTCTCACAGAAATATGGAAACAGGCAGAGAACACTGAGCAGACTGGACCCACACCAGATACAAAGAGCACATTACACTGGTTTTTCGAGCAAGACAGCAGCCACAGAAGGGTGGGATTTTTCTACAGAAAACTGAATGATCCCCTTGGCATTCAAACCTCACTTCATTAACTGTTGACAAAAGAGAAGAATGTCTGAGCTATAGAAATGGAAATTAAAAAAAAAAATTAAAATCAATTTGCTAAATACCTCAAACCATGAGGCACCTCAGAAAGCTACAGAAGTAGCTGGTTACACTGATGGGGATCTACAAATTGGCTGATGTCAATTCCATCTCTTGAAAAACTGAATTTGAGGAAGTTTTTAGAGGACAATTTATCACATAAAAATGGGAAACACATAGGTTTGGGTTTTTTAAACTGAAAGAATGGATATTTCATATTTCACATCAACATACAGAAATGAATAATCACAAAAGAAGTCCAACCATTGTGGACACCTGTAATCATTTCTATAGCAAGCTATTACATTGCAAATGCACACAGTCACTGAAAAGAGATCAAATGGGGAGAAAAAAAAATAATTACATAACTTTGTGAAAGATTAGAAAAAGAAAAATTGGCAAGCTATCAAACAGCATCAGTACAGTAATCTTCCCCATGAAGAGGAACTCACACCTCTGGTGCTGGTATTTCATCACCAACCAAAAAATTAACCCTGGGGGAAAAAAGAGAAAAAAGAATAAAAAAGGCAGAGTTTGTATCTGTATCCTTGGTATCCATTCCAAAACGTGCTTTAAGAGAGTATTTCTCTCCAGATACATCAGGAGCTCCACCATGCACACAGAGCTCATGCTGGGGAATTCTGAAAGGAACCTGTCCCCGTGTTCACTTCTGCAGTGAGGGAATGAATGAGGTGCTTCCCTTGCATCTGTGGCTGTTGTGAGAAATTAGAACAAGGCTGATTGCTGCAGCATAACTGGATTGCAGCAGTTGGCAGAGTAATAAAAACCTCCTAATTACATGATCAAACTATATCACAGGCAGAGAAATGCCTGTCCATTAAAGCCTTGCCAACTTCCTCTCTTAGTCATTTCACGTGTCCCACTCAGACTCCTTTTTCATTCTGTTGACTGTTAAAACAAATGCTCGTTTTGGTTACAAATCTTTCCATCAGTTATCTGAGGGTACTCTACTTGATTACAGTCTCAAAGGATATTAAAAAATATCCCTATTATACAAGGCAGCAACAGAAAAAACTTCTTTATCAGCTCACCTAATGAACTTGGGGGATGTTGTTCTTGGAGAAAGCGCAACTTGACTGAACAGCTCCAAAATAAAATCCAGCCAAACTGAATCTCCAATTGCTCTTAAAAAACTCAAAGCTGCACTTCAGAAAAAGCAGATATCTTTATGAAGGTAATTAAAATTGATTTGGCAAATGCCTGAACACCATTTGAAAGTGGGAACTGACTCCGTTCCTTTTATTAGTCTCTCTGACCTCACTGACCACTTCGGTCTCTTTCCATATCCAAATTAGAATTCAAGTGCAAGACATTCACTTTTCATTAATGTCTCATGCTCCCCCAGCAGAAAAAGAAACCTAAAGTAATAGAATGTTAACACTGTACCATTCTAGAATAGAAAAAAAAAAGCTATTAATAAAAACTTTAGCAGACAGTTCAAAATATGGTAAATACTGATAACAAGTTCTACCAATTACTGAATTCATTTTACTCAAGGATTTGATTTCATAACTTTTTCCTCTTTTTTTTTTTATCCTCATGGTACAGAGTCCTCACAGTCATTGTCATTTTAGAAGGGAAATCAGCCTTGAGGACACCAACTTCATAATGTCAGGTGCTGGTGCCAGCCCACATGTTACAACACTAAAACCAAATTCCATAATTCCACTATTTGTTTGCAGGAAACATCCAAACCCAAGTCAACAATTCAAATGTGAAGCACTGCATTGGGGCTAATTAAACTACCTGACTAGAATAAAACTCATTAAAGCTTTGAAAACTAGGAAAAAAAGTGGGAACTTTCCCTTTCAAAGCAGATTTAGGGACACATATGTTTTAGACTCTGTTATTGTGTCTGTAAGTTATAAGTGGATGAAATTTTTCTTTAAGATAGCCCTCAATAAAGTCGAATTTAGTGGTTTAGGGTCTTTTTGATCACGAGTTCTTGGGAAGGTATAAACATCAAAAAACAGTTTTCATTCAATGGTCTGAATTCCTTTTCTGTTTGTCTCTGAACTGTTGCATGCTCCTGGGGGAGGCATTATCTGTTAATCACTCAGTTTCAAGAGATCCAACCCACACCCTGCTGGAATTGCCACTGACTGCCATCACATGGGAGTTTCTCACTGCTTGCAGCTGATCCCAGCAAGCCTCAGCTGGACCTGCCTATGGTATAACTGAGCAGGCCAAAAGTTCCTAAAAATACTGATCCTCTCATACCAGGACTGTAAGGCCAGGGCAGAGCTCTGTGTGACAGCAAGGCTCCTGGGATTTTTATTTCTTCTATTTTTGTTATTTTTGTACACTGCATTTCCCCTCAGCTTGCTAAAAATTTTACCAAAAACAGGGAGACCTGTTTAATACCTCCAGTATTTAAAATAATGATGCAAGTCTGAAATTTACACCAGCAAAATGACCTTTAACAAAGAACTCAGGGAGCCATTTGTGCATAGGGGTTTCAGTGTCCAGCAACTAACACATTTATAATGATGAATTATAATAAATCCTTTATACTTTTCCACAGCACTCTGGCAGGAATATCAAATAAGCATAGTTAATATGTAGTTTTATGATACATTTCAAAAGAATTCCTAATGAGCCTATGCTCAACATTAACTTAACTCCTTAGGCAAGGATAACCTTATGAAAAGGCTTTTCTTCTGCCACCATATAATAAATAATAAAGCTTGTAGTGAACATTTATCTTTCACCTCTGTTAAATCTTTCAGGATGCAAAAGGCATTAACACCTAGACATTAAGATATTGCACTAAAGCAAAACACAAAGAACACTTAAAAAAAAAACTTTCAGAAAGACAGTTTAGACTGATTTGTTTCAAATTAGAAACAAATATTAATTAGGAATTTAGAAAAATTTTCATTTCAGGGTAAATGAGGCTCTTGAACTGAACATTGGTGGATTATTTTAAATACAGCATTTTTCCCTTCAGAAATGCAGATTTTGCATTCAGAATTAACAAACTTGTAATCCATGTGTTTTCTTACAGACCAGATAGTGTAAAAGGATTTGTCACAGTTTCAGTGACTGTGCACTCCCAGCGCATTCAATGCAAGGTTTGTACACACAAGATTTATTTCCAGACTTCTTTGTCCTCTTCTCCCCATCAATCCCTGCCACTGTAAGATATGACACCACTTCCTTCTGAAACACACAACTGACTTCAGCTCCCTGAGCAGAAGGAAGGGCTCATTCCTGCTTTAGGAAGTGAAACAGAAGGTCCATAGTCTTTCCAATACTATACATACAGGGGGAACAAAATCTAATTCAATTTAACTTCAAGTTTAGACCCCATCTCCCACCTCATGTCTACCTTAAGTTGACCAAATTGAAATACAGCTGTGATCCTCTCTAGGTTAGTAAAATAAATCAGGGCAGGGTTACACAGCAGTCTCTTCCTCATCTAGGCAAGTTCTCCTTGTAGTCCAGTGTCTATCAAAACAGACCTGGCTCTCTGAAGATCCAATGTTCCACAGCTGCCATCACATTTTCAGCTGGCCCTTGTCTGTTCTAGGTTTTAAAAGAACCAATATTATCACATAGTGCCCAGAATTTATGAAAGGCTCTTATAATAACCCTGCTCCCTCGTAAGATCAATCGTATCAGGTGTCAACCAATACTGGAATCAAACAGTTGAGAAATGAAACCAAGTCCTTCAGATCACTTCAGATTTGAGTAACAATTTCCAATGTACTTGGAATCCAAACACCAATCTAAGCATACTTAGGAGTGAAGTACCTTGTGCAAAGGGAAAAGAACAGTCACTGGTACCAGTGCTGCTTCACACTGCTCAGTTCTCTGGAATCTCTTCCTCTTCAGGCCACATTTCACAATGAATGGGCCACGTTCCTCCACCAATATTTTTCAGAAGAACTGCACGTACAAAAGTATTAAATTGTTATTTCCAAGTCCTTGGTGATAAAAGTTTATTAAAGTTTAACTCCAGCAACTTAGTGACAATTCCAACAGAAAGAAATGTTCTCCTAAGAAAAGTACTCAGTACAAAAGGGATGGCATGCCCAGCTTGGCTAGGGAACCCTTCATGACACCAAGAGGCACCCAGTGCACAACTGAACAGCCAACCCTTGATAAATCACCACCTTGCAGCAGAGGAGCTGAAGAGTCAGTTCTGCTGATATCATTCCCATCTTAATGATGATCATAAGAACCATTCTAAATTAAAGATTGTATTCGATTTTATACAATTCTTCCTGGTAACATTAATGCACTTAACAGTTGTGCTTTTTTCCCTTGAATCAAGAAAACTGAGTTTTTTCTACTGCTTCACCCAGTAAAAAACCCAGAAGATACTGGATAAAACAAGAGCTGTGGTATAACTATCAGTGATGCTGTATAACTATCAGTGATGCTGTACAAGTATCAGAACTAAAAGTTTTGTGCTAGCATGGGGGTTTGATGGTGACAGCAGCTGTAAGGAATAATCCAGCGATTTCCAAAAAGCTCATTTTCCCTCCAGCAGCTTACACAATATTTATGCTTCTTCCTTAAGGAACCACAGAACCAGAAAAGAAAGCTATAGGACACCTGGGCCATCTACACAAAAACTAACTCAATCTCCTCTGAAATCAAAGTTTGCAGAATTTGCAAAGTTCATCATTTGTTTGCCATTGCTTGGTTATAGCCCCTTTGTGACTTGCAGGGGTGTGACAGGAAATAAGAGGTTGGGTATACCCAAACTAACAGCACTGATATATCCTGTGTTCAGCCCCTAACAGAAAATGTCATCAGATTCTTAGGAATATTCTTAAGCTGAAAGAATGAATTTAAAAGAATTTAAGTTTTTAAATCGAAATTGCAGAAATAATTTCCACTGTTATCTTTTCAGCAAGAGAACATGACTCTGCCTTAATGACTGAATTCTGCCACAGAAGCCACAAGCACTCTGAAGGCTTATTTCAGTCTCCTGTTCTGCTGAGTAATTGTAACAGTCAAGATTTGTAAATTATACTCTTATTACTTAAACCTGTTGATGGAATACAGAAAATAAAACAGCAAAAAGTTATATATGCTGCTTGCAAATAGACTGGGAGGTCAGAACAGTGGTGTTGGCCCACAGGCTGCTCTCTTGCTGGAGTGAGACTCCAGTCCTTTAACAGGCTCCTTCTGCCCCTTCTTCACAGGGAATGCTTCAGTGTCTCATATCTGAAGTTATTTATTCAGCTCAGCTATCAAAGCTGCAGTCACAAATTTCTTCATGTGGCTCTAAAGGTCAGAATCATGTCTCTCCAGTTTAGGTCACTCTTGCTGCTCTTCTATTGCAAATCAAGGTCAAAAAACTTAGTTTCCTCTCATGAAAGAATGAGAAACAGTTAATGTCACCACTGTCAGCAGTACCAGATGAAGCACAAATAGCCAAGAGTAGCACTTTACAAAACATGACATTCACTTCTCTTCCCAAAGATCATTTCTTGTGGTAAATAAATATTCTGTATCAAGTTATCTTCTTATGCCACATAACCAAAGTTGAAATAAACTGAATTTTTTCTCATTTAAAGAAAATATTTATCAACATTATATGAAAATATTTCCATATTGTAATTCATGTGTTCTCTCACGCAATCTTTTACCTAGAGCACTTCAATTTGTTTGCCCTTGATTATAAATTATAAACAAGCAGTGCATGTGAACTAGGTTCTCCTTCCTTCTCAGAGAAAATCAATCTGAATAATTAATTACAGAGAACCTATCCAGTTGTTTCTGCAGCAGTAACATACTGGGCAAGTTCAAAATTTTTCAAACTCACTATTTCATAATCTAGACTTAAGCCAGGATCCAACTCTACTTACTTTAGCTGTCAAAAAGAATAATTTGTTCCATCTTCTCTAGATGAGCCTTCCTCTCTTTATAAATATTGATTAGAGAAATAGCTTAGAGACAATTTCTAGACAGCTCAAGTTCATAAAATGGGTTCCTGCCACAGTGTGCTGCCTACGGCTGCGTGCCATATGCAGTTCTGGCTGCAAAAAGCTCAGCAGGCAAGGCACTAACTCCAGGATCTGCAGTAAAAGCCAGCAGAAAGGCAGGAGAGCAACACTGAAGTTCTCAGCTGGACAGACCCCCTCACTTCAGAAATCCTGGATTCCACGGGCAAATCCAACAGGCATCCAGCACCCAGCAAGCAGGGACTGTTCCAGCCCACGGGAGCAGACCAGGCAAACACTGGTGTGTCAGCACATTCACTGCTGCACTGCCAGCCCTGCCCTCCAGGCTCAAACACAAAGAGTTAAACCTTTCCAATTAGATTAGCACACGTTCAACCCAATCCTCAGAAAAAAGGAATTCAAATAATCGTTGACCTCTTTTTCCAGGACACTGTTTAGCCATGGAGGAATTTAACTGCTGAGAAAAGGACCCACTTGATCCTCTAGCATTACATGTAGAGGGATGTGCTGCCCTGAGCATTGGAAAGTAATAACAGATTTTACATACAAACTGGGAGCTAAGTTACAGTTACACTTTTCCTCCATTATGACCCTTTTTCGCTGCAAGAGCTTATTCTTCTTCACATAAAATTAGTTACTTCCACTGATGAATTGGTTAAAAAGCCTTCTACCCTATTTAAACTTATTTACTCACGATACACTGGAGCAATAAAGAAGAATCCTTCAGCAAGGAAAACATCCATTCTGTATAAATACCTACACCATACTTCCCACCTGCTGTGTATGACCAGCATGTGTACATGCAAGATACAGGACTGTTAAAGAATTGTGTTCAAAGCCACCCCAGACAACAGCAACAGCATCTGCATGGACCCATTTTGAAACAGAAATGCTTATGGTGTGTACAGATGTACATAAATATACTGTGAAAGTAGACTGCTATGGGATTGCACCTGAAAGAGGATATAGAAATGTATGTAAAAGAACTATTCCCATTCCCTCTCCACTACAGGAGGATGTTATAAACTTAAAATAAACCTCTTGGGCAAAGGCTTCCCAAACCTTAGATTGACCTGAAAAGCCGAGACAATCACTCTTTACTGACATAAAACCTTACCTTGATGTTTTCAGACATAAAATTCTGCTCCTTTCACATTACAGTAACTTTGTAGAGCCTTTGTTAACTTCAATACGTATGTTCTTCCACTCCTTTTGATCACATCATGGCAAAGTCATTTCAGATCAATACATGGCCCAGGAGGTCAAGAGAACTCCAGTCAATGGGTCATTTGGACCTACCACACACTATTATTAATTAATCCTCAGAAAGAAGCACTGTTCTACTCACAAAGAGAGATAAAGCAGAAATAGCTAGATCAAAATTCAAAAAATTCACTTAGTCCTTAAAGTTAATTAATTGCTTCTCAATGCTTTCTGGGGGCTTTTCCTACTACAGCTGACCACAGAAGCCCTCCATTAATTCCCATAATTAGAAACAGTATTAATTTCATGAACATTTTATTTGGCAATGATTAAATTTTAAGTCTTTTGTGGTTACCCTTCCACTCTGCTTTAGCAAGGTTTTAAGAACAATGTTCACCCTTTCCAACAACTATCCGACAAGGGGAGGGAAGGAGAAGCTCATGCCAGTTCACCAATGAGAAAAGGAGAAACACAAGACAGAAGGAGAAATTCTGAAATAACTAAATTAGTTTAAGCCTTTAAGAACTTCTTTATGTCTCCAAAGAATGTCTCTTACACTTGTTGCTGTTACTAAGCTTCTGTAAAGTCCCATAATACTAAATAAAGTTTGACATAATGAAAAACTGCAAGTCTGCAAAGCACCTCAATGTCCTTAGTATTTCTGGAGAAATCTATTTATGTTATGACTTACAAGCTGATGTGTATGTACAGCTTTTCAGAAGCAAACTGGAAATCTGCAGACTCTGCTTCAACACCAAAATTCAATTTTGCTTCCTCAACTCCTCCTGAAACAGACTGAAATTACTACAATAAAAACAAATAAATTATTTGATATTAAAAAAAAAAGCAAGTTAGTTTGGATTAGTAAACCAGGTCTAACAAAAATCTCAGACAGCAACAGTTTGAGTTTTCCAGATGTTCAAAAGACAGACATCTGTTTTCCTTTGGCTGTGTATCCCTGTACAACAACAACAACATCCATGTTCCTGCTTTCAGAATCCACACCAAAATCTTAAAGCTGTAACTACTCATATCCACGAAGTAGAAATTTTAACTCACTGGAAAACTTCCTTACTGATTTAGTCACTGATTGTTACACAGTTAGAGGTATTTACTTTCTCCTAGTAAAGATTCTGACTCCACAGAAGAGCTGTGTCTGATTTCCCAGAACATTCTGGAGTTGGAAGGATCACAGGGTCCAGCTCCCACAGGAGTGGCCCACGCTGGGATTGCACCCACACATGCCATTAGCACCAGCTGAGCTCATCCCATCCTCACTGCTCATTTCACAGACTTGGGATCCCCAGTTCTCCCTTTATAGACATCAGCATCAAAAGCATAACTGCATCAACACTGTTTGGCAATCCTGGTCCACAGCTGCAGAGAACAAGTAGTAAGAGTAATTGTTTGTTTAATGCCACTGCCAGAAAAATGTATTTTGGAAGAATGAAGACCCAGCTGTGTCAGGAGCTGCACAAGGACCAGCCAAAAGCATAAATAATCCCATGAAAAACAATGAGGCAATTTACAGTTTCCTGAACTAAGACTGGCATATCCTGAAGGCCTGAGCACCAAGAAATGAGCATAAAAACACAGAAAGCACAGACATGCAGGAGGCCTCTGCTCAGATATTGCCTATTCTACTTAAACCATTTAAATTCAACTGCAAGTCATCTGGGCTAACTACAGATTAGAAATACACACAGTGATGAGAGAAAAATCTTTTTTTCCTTCCTATTATGAAACCACACTCCCACAAATTTCATTTCTATTTTCTACTATCTTTAGTATCTTTGCAGCCCTGCATACTTTGTATTTACACCTCAGCTCAGAGAACAATGATACTCCATTGCTATTTTACAGCAGTGCTTGAACTACTGGCATGAAATAGAGGAGTGTTTCTGATACAGAACTTTCTGTTGAGATTCATGACAAACATCCTTCCTGGAATTAAACTATCCCTTCAGAAACTGCAAGTTTGGCTTGACTGAAGACTACACGTAATCCTCTATCAGATTATATAATATAGGGCACACAGTACCTCTAGATAATTGCAGGGCAGGATAAAAATGAAGATTAATCTTTTTTCACTCTGACATGAGGCAAACAACAGCTGCAGGTTTAAATTATGCCATCAAATTCCACAAGACTGTAAAAGCTTAATAGTATCAACACCAATTTTCAGTCTAAGTGAAATAGTATATACTCACTAAGGCACTAAGATTTTCACAATTTAGGAAGAGATGCACCTGATATCTTGTGCTTTCCTCTTACTACTAAAGCTTCTATTCGTCAAAACCCAATTGCAGTTGCCTCTGCTCCCACCCCTCCTCAAAAACCTCTTCTACTGCAAGAAACGCTTCACTGACTGCAGCTTGTACACAGATTCATATTGGGAAAGGAGCTAAACAATTACACGGGGATATTGATTACCAAAGACATTCACTTTTATTAAAAGCATTATTCAGATTTGAACACTGACTGAACATTTCACACTGCGTTCAGTCAACAGCAATGCTTCACCTCCCGGTGGGCTACAAGCTAAGCTTCAGCTCCATGGCACAGTGTGTGGCAGAAGAATCCAACCATGGAATTATCCCATTTATCATCCTAATTATGCCTCAGAAGCTGCTGCATTAACATCAATATCTGCATCAAACTCCAGGTGTCACTACAAATTCTCAGGCAATGAGCAATGTCAGCATACGAATGACTGAGCTGCCCAGGCAGAAATCAATGCAATGTTACTTCCATCCTCCCCTCCCTTCAGAATCCTGGCCAGATGAAGAAATATCTGTGTTTGATCCTTACACTTGCACAGGGCCCCAGCTGACACGATGGGCAATTCCACAGAGCTGCCTGGAGAACCCTGACAACACCCAGATCAACAACTCACACTCTCACATCAACTTCAAAAAGAGCTTCATGCAGTATTTTTACCAGACATGAGAAAGGAAGATCCCTTGCATAGTAAGTACACTTAGGTTGCTGAAAGAATAAATGTTAAAGACATTCTGTAAAATGTGCAATGGAAACACACAGGTGCTGTTGCAACACTGAGGTATGGCTAGTTGTGACCAACAAAGGAACTCTCATGACAAGGTCACAGCGCTCACAGACTGCCCCCACAACACTGAAAGCACCTCTGGCATGGTGGGAAAAGGACAATGGTAAGAGGAGATTCACAGGAAAGCCATCCCACAAAACTCATCTGAAAGCAACCCCAAATGCAGTGCGAGTGTACAGCTTTGTGTTAACAGCATTGGAACGTGGACATCAAAGCAGCTATCAAAAATAAACCTGTCCAGGAGCTTTTCAAGGAATACCTACAGTGACTGCCAAGAGAATAAATACTGACCCATATTCCTTTCTGACACACAAATTGTTTTTACACCCAGTGTGAACCCAACCCACTCCCCCAGCTTCTTGTTCCACAGCTACAAACACATGAAACAGCAAAAACAGGGAATCAGAACCTTCACAAAGGACTTTTTTTACAGAGGAAAAAGTATCTTTCCCACAGATTAAATGCAATCTTTGATTCAGATCTTTACATTTAAGAGCAACACACTTCTCACTGCATTTATATTAATGCTCAGATAGGAAGCTTTGTTGATTAAACATTCAATTGCTGTTGAGTATCACCACAGCCTTATTACCTCGTGGTGGTGTCTCAGAGTGAATCTAATTCTAGCCCAGAACTAACGCCTGTAAGTTTTTTCCTAACTGAATTTGCTTTTTGATATTTGTGCAAATGACTAATTTACTCAGCAGTAAAACCTCTTTGCTGACTGAAATTAAAAAAAAAAAAAAACCAAAACCACACCACAGGCAGTTAAATCAGAACTAGCACATCTTACAGGCCCTAAAATGAAGGGAGAGCTATGGGCAAATGACTGGAAAGAGGAACAGCAGCTTTCTCTTTTAATTAATATACTGCATTCAAGTTGGCTGACTTTGGTTTTTTGTTACAATTTAGGCCTCGTCTTGAGTAGTTATTTGAACTGCAATGACACTGACCTGATAAAAAAGTGTCAGAAATACAGGAAGCTCTTACCAGGATGCATCAAACCATCTTAAAACTCATCTAAAAGAAGGACCATGCAAACATGACACCCATTGATTAAACCAGTGCCAGTCTTGATTGTGTTTATAGTATCAGAAGGTTCTTCCAAAACACCTTGGCTTTTTGTTTAGTACTATCTATTCCTAGTTCATGAAAGTTAAATTCAACAGTAGCATTCTGACTGCAGAATAATTGTCTAAATGGAACAAGATTCTGCTTATACTAAAGCATGCAGGACAGAAGAGATGCCCTGTACAAGGCTGAAAAGAACCACCTTCTTCATTGTGTCCTCTAGCTGCCTGCTCTGTGAAACCCTGCACATTAAATGGCACAGGAGAACCTGCACACAGAGCAATCAGTGATACGAGCTGTAATTGAAGGTAAAAATGGTCTGTTCATGGACTTAGACAAAGAAACCACAAAAGAATGTGCTGCTGAGAGATGCTTTCTCCTGCAAGGTAAAGCTGCTTCACGTTAAAAGAGATTTATTTTCAAACGAAATTTATAATACATTTTGACAAGAATACACAGCCAAGATTGGGAACAACTTCTAAATTATTAAAAATATGAACTGACTTAATTTTATTCTTATGAATACAAAAATAAAGCTTTGTCTTAATTTTGGTCTGAGACCTCTTTCCAAATAAGGAGAAGCCCCCATTGTTACATTCATGGCTTTCTTACTCCCCCTTGAATTTTATGAAGTAAAAAATGAATGTAAGAAATTATTCCTTAAATGGCTCACACATCATCTTAGGCCCCCTTTTTCACTTTATGAAATGTTTCCCACTAATCTTGATTTCACAAAAGGACAAAGGGAGGTAAAAACATTGGAGATATTTTTCTGATTCCCCCTTCTTTGTGCATGAATGAAAACATTAATTATAATCTAATTGTTTGATCTGTCAGCTAGTCCTAATACAACAACATGGCACTTCCATCTGAGCAGCAGTTTATGTCACTTACTGCTTTTTCTTTATTAATATTTCATGATATTTAAAAAACCCCACAAAAACCACAAGAACAAAGTCAGCAGTAAAATAAAATACAAGAGAGACCAGAGTCACTTCAGATCTCATTTTCTATTCATGGTGTATAGTTTAACAAATAATGTGTCTCTGTTTGATTTTATTATGTTACTGTGTGACCTACAGAATCTCAGGAGACCAGCTAAGAAGAGAGATGACCATTACTCCATTAGTGAGAAAAATCGAGGGTAGTTACATACTTTATGCAGTCTAAAACCTAATTCATATAGAATTTTTAAGGAGAAGAATAAAAAAAAACCCAAACAAACAATTCTTAACTTTTCCTAGCCAATAAAGTAAAAGAAAACTGTGTTTCATTGAGAATCAAGGCCAAGAGTCTGGCTCTTATGCCTAAATACACCAAATGCAAATATATATAGCATCTGTATTACAATATAGGGTTGCTTTGGGGGTTTGGTGGGTGATTTTTTCCCCCCTTTCGAACCATTCTTATCTATAATTTCACACCTATTAAAAATAACATCCTTATTTTACAGTAGCTAGAAATGCTAAACTAAAAACCTACACAAATGGAAAGTAGAGATAAGAGCCAAGTGATCTGCTTGGAAAAAAAAAAAAAAGTACAAAAAATTAGCCAGCAAGGTTTTCTCCCATCTCTGTTTTCTGAGGCTCCTTTAGTGCTTCTGCCAGAGAAGAAACTTAGAAATAAATTGGGGTAATAGGAAAACTAGCAACACCCCATGAAAATTATTTTTAAAGCCCTGAACAGCAATTTCCAGCCAGGGCATGATCACTGCACGGTAACCTGCATATTCCTGCCTCAGTAAAGACAAGGCATCCCTGTCACCAAATGGGACCCTGCTGTGCCAAGAAGGCTCACAAACCCTAATGATTCTGTAGGGAGATAACAGGCAAGCATGAAAGAATGCCAGCTCGATGGACACTGCAACAGCAGCTCACAGATCAATAATTACCAGCACCGTTCACCTGTTCTTCAGTTATCCTTGAAACACACAGTCGTGCTGGAACTTGGTTTAAGGAACAAAGTGTGACTGTTGGTATCAGAGCATAACCTAAAGAAACCCACATTTCTCAGATGGTGTGGGGATGCTTAAAATAATGAATGATCATCTTTAAAAACCCTGCAAGCCAGAAAGACCTGGAAGCCTGGAGAAAACAACACAGTGCTGGATGCACCACTCTCAGGGGCTGGGAAATCACTCACACATAGGACTGCCCTGTTGGTTGCCCTAATTATCAGCCTCCTCCCCCGTTCTGGTCACAGACACAGTGCCTATACCTTGCTGCACTATCCAGTGGTTGCTATGACACTCTGAGGAAGCTGACAGAGGCCCTTTGCTCTGCTGAACACACACCAAGGGCATCCTGAGCCCTGGAACACAGAAGCTGCACAAATGCAGCTCCAGGAGGAGCTCCATCCTTTGGACCACGTGGAGAACAATGAGCTGGGGTGCTGCTCAGACCCTTGAGCAGGCAGCAAACACAGCTTTCTGCCCCAGCATTGTCCAAGGCTGGAAAGAAGCACTGGCTCTGGAGACCACTGCAGAAAGGCTGAGATCAACACCATTAGTCCCTGGGTGCTGCTGGACAGAACAGCCAGCTCTGGCCCAGGACAGGATTCAAGCTACACACACTCTCTCCTTGAGGACATCAAATAAATAAATCAGCTTTATCATAGCTAACAGCTTCAATAAAACATATTATGAGGAAAAAAAGAATTCGTTAAAAGCTACCAGAGTCAGCAAAGAAAAAAAAAAACAACAAAAAACAAGAACACCACCAAACCAAACTGCTACCAAACAAACAACCAAAAAGGAAAAACAAACAAACAAAAAAAAAAAAAAACCCACCACAAGCCATACAACCAAAATACTGGGGGGAAAAAAAAAATCACAAACAGTTTCTCAGGAATAGTACAAAACCCTGAGGGAAAGGAAGGGAAGAACTGTAGCCAGAGACTTAAAAGCCCACGGTGCCAGTATTGCTGCCACAGTCTCTACATCCTGGGTAAAAGTGCAATTCAGTTACTGCACTTCCAAGGGAATTAAGAGTGTGCCATTAAGGACAGCTACAGACTGCAAGTGGAAAGAGAACTGAAATCAAGAAATGACCTAGCTAGTCTGAGTACCTCCAAGCTACCTAAACCTTTTGGGACAGGGCATTTGGGCTGTGGAAGACGTTTTCTCCTTAAGTTTTAATGGGAAACACACTTTCAGCACACTACTCAAAACCAAGGTACTTGTTTCACGTTTGCTTTAACAACAAAACTGAGAGTGAATGACAATAGTGCTTCTACCACCACCACCCAGCTGGTTTATGACATAGTTCAGAGATCATTCTGTCCATTCACAAGAACAAAAGGAGCCAGCTAAAGCCATGTTCTGGCTCATACAAACAGCATGCACTGCTTGCTTTCCTTGCACTCCACCTCGCTCCTCACTCAGCTACACAAAGTGGAAAGATCTGGCTTGGGAGCACAGAACAGGTGGGAGCACAGAACAGGAAACAGGCTGATCATCACAGAACGTGGTTCATCTCTCAACAAAGAGCAGCATTTAATATAGAAAATGCATCACACCTCTTTCACAAAGAACAAGCAGCAAAGGAAAATAAACTTCAAGCCAAATCCTGTCCATGGAATCTCACAGAGCCAAGAAGGAAGCATGAAGAGCAAATCTGTGCTGTCTCATGAGCGATGTCTTAGCCCAGAGCCTTCTTTCTTTCCTGTGCCACATTGTGAGGCAAATCCTAACAAAAAAGTCATCTCATTGTGAAATATGGATTTATAAGCTATTTGAAAAAAACAGAGCATATAGTTTTGTACTGCCTTGGACACTAATCTTGATCCAAAGAATATGCATTGCTACAATTTCCCAAGTGAAAGCCCAGTTTTGATCTCTTTACTTTCAACTTCATTCACAAGGCACCCTGCTGACTTCAGTGAAGAAAAAAAATAGGAAAATACATTAGCTAGCGTAATTAAAGGGATTAGAATCTAATGCATATCAATCCCAAAGAGCCATCTGATTACAGAACAAACCACAAGTATTGTAAAAGAAAAAGACAGACATTAAACTTAAATCAAAAAGCATGACTTCTCACCAAGTCATTAAAAATGCAAAAAACATATTTGTATTTTCCACACTTCAACTGTTTACAGGTCTTGCCTGCAAAAATTACAAATTAATATTTAAGAAGTTAACAAATGCACCATTCTCATTCACAGAAACAGTGGCCTAAAGCTGATCAATCAATTGCTCTACAGATCCATAAAAGCTAAAATGGAAAAGGAACAGTTGAACTCCACATGCAATCATTTATTCAGAACAGGCAGGGTACATACATATAAATAATAAAAGGAATGTAGCAAGGATACACGATATTTTTGAAGCAGTTTTTACAATTTGCTCAAGTGCTCACATCATATTACATCTTGAAGTTCTCTTCCAGAAGTCAACTTGAAATGGGAAACATTTTCATGAATCAGTGTTCCAAATGCATTTTAAAAGAGCTAACAGCATGAAAAATCCTTCTTTAGTGTAGAGTTTTTACAAATTACTTGACAAATAAATTTAAATTCTAACCAGCAATATATACAGCTAAAGTAAGCCTAACCTTGGACTAAGTGATTTCCCTCAGTTGCTGGCACAACATTTTGAATGAGAAGTTTGAGTACAACACAAGGAACTGCAAAAAGCACATGGAATGAACTTTATCCTGTTATCAGCTACATTCAGATGTACTGGTGATGAGACTTTTTGAAATCCATCTTCAGAAGCACCACGCTGAGGAGCAGCCCTGTCCATCAAACCATACACATCTTATGCTGAGAGTGTTGAGCAAACCAACTGCCCTCTTAGTCTTTTAATGATAATTTTTCTACCTGCAAAAGCGATTTTAATCAATTCCACTTAGTTTTAATATCCTTACCAATTGCTCCACGATATTGACTATTTCTCATAGGATGCAGTCAAAACTTCACTGGCATGAGTTAGGAATGGCAATAGTGGTGTCCTGTGCAAAACACTTGGCTGAGTTTCTCCGAACTCCAGATTCAGTAATTATCTCCTGACTTGCAATTAAGTTGCTAACCTGCCCAGGTTGTCAGCACCTTGAGAAAAACAGAGGGTCAAAAGGTCTGGGTGGGCTAAACAGCATTTTCCAGAAACACAGGGAAAATCTGAGCCCCAAGCACAAAAGAAGACTTTCTAGTACACTGTCCCAGCCTCACATAATATTCATCCCAAAGACTTCTGAGACAGAGACAATATCATGATTTTTGTCATCTTCTCCTGCACATTACAGAACATGAGTTAAACAAAATGGCTCAAACTGATGCAATAAAGACACTTGTCAGCACATCAGCAGTAACCATGTCACTTGGTCAGGTAGCAATTTGCTCAAGGCAAGATTTTTGAAGATATTTACAATATTGACATATTGTATTTTTTAAAACAAATCAGCATTTTTGTTCTAGTTCTCTAAAATTGTTAAACTAAAATTTTACTCTCCCCCCTTAAGAGGCCATGAAATATGCCTACACTTTCTAATTTACCCAAGTTACAAAAGGGATATATCAAGAAGCCCCAGGAGACTTCAGCCCATACTTTGCACCTGAACAATTCAGAACAGGCTGCAAAGGTCTCCTGACTGTGCTGAAGACAGGTTATTTTTGAAAACTGAAGACAAAAACCAACTTTACAATTTGACAGGAAAGGGAAACATTAACAGAGAAAGAGGAATAAAGTCAATTATAATTTTTAATTAGCTTTCCAAGCTATTCAGTGAATGTTGGTGCTCATGAATAGCAATCAATACTTCGTTCTAGTAATTTGTTATGCAAATGAAGCACTTCAGCAGTATTATCCCATCCAAAAGTTAATACCCTTAACAAAAACTCGAAGAAAAATTAAAATCTATTTGCCCTTATTAAAAAGGCAAAGGAAAGAAAGAATGCAGAGAACTTTCCTGGAATTTGAACTAGTTCTACAAAGGTACTTGTTTACATTCCAGAACAATTCCCACAATTTGAAGAACATTTTGATACCTAGATGCTTTTGAAATACCAAGCCCAAACTCACAAAAGACAGTTTGCTCAAGAGTTATAGCAGAAAAAGCAAACCACTAGCATATGTAAAAGGAGTTTATAGCCTTAGTATAGCAAGAACAAAGTCAGTAGCTCCACTATGACTGAAAAAGAAAGAAAAAGAAAACACGAATCACTGCTTATGGTCACACTGCAGCCTGGGCTGAATACAGAGGAACAATGGTCAAGCCTCATGTAATACCTGCTATAAAAGCTAGGAAGACAAGATGCAAATTTTCCCCTGGAATGTTATTTTCCGTGATATTTGAAAATAACTTATCTGCAGCTGCATGGTAAACATAGCATACACAGCAATTTATAAGTAACGTCAAGTTAACCCAGTCAGCAGCTGGTGAAAACTTATTTTAAAATCAAAAGCACTCTTTATTTTTCTCCTGCCCAGACAAAGTCTGGGGTGTTAACAGAACATATTAATCTCAGCACCAGTCAGGTGTTTTACTGGTCACACAGAAGCCTCACTTTATCATCACACACATACCCAGACAAAGTATGGCAAATAGCTGGAAAAATCTTCTCCATCATTTCTGCCAGCACAAAGGAGCACAATCCCACATGGTTTGTTGGGTTTTGAAGCATATTACCTACTGTGTTTCTATTTCAGGTCACAAAAATGTGGAGCATTACTTTGTACAGAGGCTATGAAACATGGTCAACACAATTCCTCTGACACATTCTGAACTCCTGTGTGCAAACTTACTGATTACCAAGGGACTGACTCAACTTTCCCCTACTTAGGAGAATGATGCAGTGATTTCCATGGGAGCTGACGTACCCCTGAAATACAAGAATACTCCAGAATGATACTTCAGTAAAAGGAGCACATGTTTTATATCCAATTTTTGTCAAATAAATACTGCACAGAAATCCCCCTGCAGCAAAAGCGTCTCCAGCTAAATCGCTGCAGTGAATGGTGCAGCAACTTTTCAGGGTCACACTCTTACAGCACCCATTCAGATCCATGAGCTGGCAACAACATCTCCACTCCCTTTCTGCAGTGCAATGATTGTGTGCACTCTGCATCAAACACATCTTGGAGAGAAAATCCCAGTGTGAGCACGTGACGCTGCAGCCCTTGTGCAATTTGAGCAGCCCTTTTCTATGAGGACCACAGGGAACTCATCCTCCCAAGGTAGGTGCAATTGTTGTTCTGAGCCAGGTGTCTTGGAAAGTCTATGCAGAACCTTCCCTTTGAAGGGCAGAAGTCCCTCTCTAAGTTTTGCTACCTGCACTCCAAAGTTCAACCAAAGCAAGTTACCCACCATGACCCATTTGGGTCATCCAAAGATGGTGGCAATCAGTTCCACTTACTAATGGGAACACCAAATATAAACAGCACTTACTACTACAGAAATTAAAGGATCAGTCCTTCTACATTTCAAATCACCTTCCTGCAACAACAAGCACTAAATAAGGAGCAAAGCCCTACCTTATAAGACATTAATTCCTACAGCCTAAGAATGTGGAACGATACAGGTTCTATTTCATTTTCTTTCTGCTTTCCAGATCTCACAGATCACACAGGGTGCTGAATACTTACTGTATACACTGATATGCATCACAAAAATATTGCTGAGTTTAGAAAGTTCTTACTAAATTTTACACTCAGATCTGAGACTTGAAATTTAACTTGTAATAACAAGCACAAAACCAGCTGAAGTATTACAAGCCAACCAGAAAAAAAAAACACTGTTCTTCTGTAACCACAGAACCCTTCAGTTCGGTTCCCCAGCCTCTGGAGCCTTCGAAGGTGCTACATTTCCTATGAGGCAAAGAAAGCAAGAGTAGTATATGACATCCCACAGGCTCCTATCCCTTTCCTCCCACCGTGAGGAGGGACTGACACAGCTATTAGTGCTGCCCAGGAACAATGCAAAATAATTCATAAGTAGCATCCCACTGGTGCTGTTTTTCTAACAGTTACCACTGTGCATTTCCTTGCTTGCCTCACCTCTCCATCATCAAATTTCTCCTACTGTGCGAGCAACAATAGCTGAGAAAGAGATCTGCACATTATACACAGGAAAAGACTGGAATCAGCTCCCTTGCCACAGATTACACCAGACTTCTCCAGGTCCTGGGTGATTCAACTCCCCTGTCTATTTGGCCTTCTATTTCCTCCTTTGTTCAACACAGTCATTATAATCATTGCAGCAGAAAGGGGAAAAGGTCAGGAGGTCATAAATTATATCAGAGTAACTGCTTATGTGAAATATAGTTCTCTAATGTGCAGTCAGCCTAAAAGAACTGGGTTAGACAAGATCTGCAAAAAGATACCCAGGAAACATTTTGCAAAGATAAACTCAAAAATCTCAAAAATCCTTTACAATTATGCTACAGTCAGCATTTTGTAGAAGGTATTTTAGTATAGAAAGTGGTGAACTTAAATACAGACTAAAATTAATTTTCCTTCTATGTCCCAGTTTACCCTTCAGCTATTCTCAAGGTTTCACTAAATCCACTAATCTGTCAATATTGGCAAGTCTTGCAAAAATATATTGGGTTTTATTAGCTTCCAAAGAAACAGAAGCCGGTCTATAATTAAATTTCTATAACAGACCTTATTCCCTTGCCCTACTTTATTTTTAGAATTTGTGGTCTCAGAGAGAACAGCTTCCTGAAATACAGTCAAGGCCTGATACCCAAAAGTTTACAAAATTTCAAAGGTTTCCCATCAATCTGAGATCTTTGGAGAAGGCTCATGGCTCAGAGCCCCTTTCCCTCTGTTTGGGTTTGCAGAGCTGAAAGCACTGAACCCTTAGAAACCTCAGAACTTGATTTGCCAACCATTTTGCTTATCAAAATACCAAACTATTTTTCCTCCTCTGTTGATGTTGCTGTAACTAAACGCTCTCTATTGTACAAAATAAGTACACAGCCTCATTCTGTACAGAAAGCATTTATATTGTTCAGCTTCAAGTCTTTTCAAAGAAGGTTAAGCTAAACCATGCACGGATTTAGCTCTTCATGTTCAAATGGAGAGTTTAAGAAATCATTACAGCACTTTAGGATTTATCCTCTAGTAAATTCCAATGTTAAAAAAAGAATATATACTCTTTGTAAAACAAGATAAATTTGTATTTTGCAGATGGGGAGGGAGGAAATAAATATTCTCCGAACTTATAAGGGAACTAACTCTTTTAAGACATCACAAATTACTTTCTAAACAAAGGCACCTCCAGTTGCACAATCAGTTCCCTCCTGCAAGTTAGTTTGAAGAAATTATTATTTATTTACCAACACTGACATTTTAAAACCTGCAAGAATATTCAAATCTACACAGATTCAAGTTATTTTAGAAAAAGAAACATACTGGACAAAATATCAACATCTTTTATTATTAGAAAGTCAAATATCCAATGAACAGACTGACTTTTTTTGAGGTCATGTTGTTTCCACCAAAAATACTCTCTCTCAGATATTTTTGCTGATCTTCACAAGCAGCTCCAGTTCTTTTTGATTTGTGAATCCCTACAAATTTAGATGGACAGCTGAAGGGTAATACAAGCCTACTAAAAATAGATGTGTTTTTCTTGATTATTTTTTGCAGCCATTAGAATGGGCCCACAGATCCCATGACACCAAAGACCACCATTAAAGGAAGAGTGTAAAGGAAACAAAAAAGGAAATCGGTTTCCCAAAATAAGCCTCAAAATATTTCTCTTCAAATTATTTCATCTCAATAACTCTGCCTCATCTTGTGCTTTTTGATTCAGCAAGCACTGAAATGATTGCACTTTGCTTATTTTATACACACACAGTCTTTATGCTTCTTTGAGAAAGAAAAAGATAGAAACCAACTACAACTGGCTTCAATGCTTTCCCCTTTTTGACACCAAACCAAGAGTTTGAGTCTATCTTTGCCACATTTAAAGACCACTATCAAAATGCTGACTTTTTAAGGCAGTTAAATATAAATTAGACATTTAACATCTTTCTAGCTTTCATTTTTCAACACAAATTTAAAATTCTGTTAACTAAGGAAGAAAAAATGAACTTTTAAGATCTAAGCCTGACAATAATGGCAAATACCATCTGTTCAGCTGTAGCTCAGGAATTTTTAAAGTAGCTCTCATAAGAAAAAGGGAAAATCACCCTTCAAACATGATTGCTGTATGGTCTCTTCAGAAATACCTCAAAGATTACTGCCACTGCATTCTGTCACAGATAGACCTGTGCTGGTAGCCCTTGTGATACTAGCTCCAAACCAAATTTGAGAAACCAACATCATCTATCACACAAAAAACCCTGAGACAGAGCTCACAAATTATTTTAACTTTATCCCACCAAGCCATATTTTACAAGCTCCTCTCACAACCAAGAAATTAAACCAAATTACTGCAGATTTGCAATTCAGTATAGGCAAAGGGTGTAATACTTTCCAGCTACAGTCAGACTTTAACTGCATTTCCAAGAGCCAGGTGTAAGAAAAAAAACAACCCTCCCAGGTTATGAGGCAAACATTCATTACCTCCTTTATAAGTTTTCGTGATTCATCTGCATGACCCTTGCACTTCTCCCTCACATTCAAGATAGGCTTTACTATTTCTTTAGGGGAGAAAAGACTGTATTTTCTCAGCTGCTTGATTTCAGAACCCTGGAGTTTAAGGGGGGAAAGAACCAAAACCAAGTCATGAAGTCCTTGTAAGCTGACAATGATCAGACAAAGATGCAGTACATACTTAAACACATACACATATGTACATGCTTATTATTTAAGTGAGAGGAGAATCTACACAAGTCAAAAAGAATGAGGACATCAGTCCCAAAATAAGCAGAGTCTATTTTTTCTCAGCTACTTTACTTACTGTAATCTGCAGGCAAATGAGTGATAGATGAATGCTGATCCAAAAGCAGAATCTTACTATTTACATTTAATTGCAATTTTCATCAAACAGAATAAAAGGTGTCCCACCTCATTTTAATTGTCCTAAGACATGCAAAGTAAAGTAGTAGTAAATTAAATGTAATTCTTAATAATTGTTATTTGAAAAACATATATATATTAGAAAAACATATCCCATATTTGGGATACGCAACTTCAAATGATTGTTTTGATTTACAACAGCTACAAAAACCAGCTCCACAAAATGAGTACAAGGGAAACTTTGGGAAAGTGCAGCACTGCTCGACTTTACTACACTCACAGCATTTAACAGTAACAGGAATCATGGGGCTGGAACACACACAGTGAGCAAAGCAGACTGCTCCAATGCAGGCATTCTGAAAGGCAACACAGTGAAGAATAACCACACTTAAACCTGCAGGATACCCATCTTGGCCAATACTTCACTTAATAGTTTTAAGTTGAATAAAAAGCACTTTGAAAAGAACAACAACAACAACAAAAAACCAACCAAAAAACAAACAAAACCAACAAACAAAACCCACCAAGAATTGTTCTATTGACTCTGTGAAAGCAGTTTTATCACAGGAAGCCGTTAGGTGAAAGAGATTAAATCAAACATTCCCCCTGTTTGGATAAAGGCAACTATTAGCAGAACAGCCTTAAAAACTTTAAAATAACTGTTTACATTTATAGGAAAACACACAAAGGATGAAACTGCAATTCCACCAAGATACACTGCAAATCTCACATTGATTTAACGAGGGTCAAGATTCCACATACAAAGACCAAACATCTAAATAACAGCATTAACTGCTGGGAAACTGCAAATCCATGCAGAGCCATCTTTAAAATCAATACAGAGAGAAGCCACATTAAAATGAATTGTAATTCAGCACATACACATCTATTCTATCCCAAAAATTGCTTTTCGGTAATAGGCAAAAATTGTCTTTCCTAGCCAATACTCTTAAATAATCTACTTGTCAACTCACACTCCATCTGTGCCCTGAGGATGCTCAGTCCCCTTATGGGACCCAAAAAACCTGAACCCCTTTTACAGTCCCTTTAATTTCTGCCAAGCTTGAATATCTTGTATACACCCAACCTATGCCAAAAAGCCAACAGCATCAGGCACACTTCACGACCAAGCACCACAGGAGATTTACACAAACTCAAGTAATTTCTTAAAAGATGGAATTTAAGAATCATCCATCTTCCACATAAAGCAGGAGTTCAGGGAAGGGAGGGTAAAACCCACTTAGATTCAATATGTCTTAAACAATGATTTTTTTCTTTTTTTTTTTTTAATATCAGTTACTGAGAATGACAAGTACCAAATTAACTGATGCAGTTAGAGACACACATCCAGAGCCTTTAGGCTAATTTTATCAAGAAGTCACTTGAATTTTGATGCCATATTAGAATGCATAATGTCTTAACAACTTACTCTTAATAACTCCCTCCCTTCATCTACAAGCAATCATCATATCCATTTTTATTGGAATACACACAGCAAAGAACTGGAAGGCATTTAGAGCAAACTGTCCTAAAGTGCACTTTAGAAATCGACACTTACACATTTCAAATAGTTACATTCAACTCATTAATCTACTTGATAAAGAAAATTTGCAGCTCATAAAAGGAAACAAAACACTGAACCATTACAAGTGTCCCACAGATTGCACTGAAAGCCCCCAGTGAGTGTGCACAACTCTCACCAACTCGGTATAGCTCCTGGGTCTTTAAAAACCAATTAAAGAAAACCGAGGTCCCTTTCAAGAGTGCAATTTAAATGTGCAAATGAGAAGGCATATCCAGGTACAACCCTCAGAGTTCAGAAATAGCCACTTAGAAGTGGAAAAATTTAACCAATTAATGTAAAACTGAAACCAGGAGGTCTCACTCCCTGTTTTCACAAGCATTCGAAAGAAACCAAATCACATGAACATAGTTCACAAAGATGTAAACAACACGGAAACGAAGGCTCACGGTGTTTCTTGCTGTTGAAAACCCTTCCCTTGCAGGGTTTACTCTGAAAATTACATCAGAGCACACTCAGCAACTCCACGCTTCCCATTCCAGGATCCTGGCATACTCCAGTCTTGCACTGCTGCCTCACGAGATGTGGAATGCAGAAGGAATGGTGAAGGTTCCTTTGGGGTTTGTACCTCTCCTTACACCCCCAGCCAAGCAGGCAGGCACATTTGTACAGATACAGATGGGACTCTGTTTAAAGCGAACACAGAGCACACACACACACTTTTCCATCCACATTTTCTGCACACTACATCACCCATACACCAGACATCCTGCAAGGCTTTCCTGCAGGCACTGACTGGGAGCACAGGGAAGTGCATGATGCTGCAGAAAGCACTTGATACATTACAACACAAAGTGACAGACAAGTAATCCTGCCTCTACGTGCAGAGACAGATTTAACAGCTCCTCAGATCACGCCACAAGTGTCTCTAGCAAAATTCCTTCTAATTTATTTTTACAAACTCCCTTTCCCAATCATGACAACTTCTCTATTTTTAAGTAATCACAACAAATTAAATTCATAGATGAAAGACTAAAGGCATCAAACTACAAACTTTAAATTTAGTCAGAAAACATTTTCTTTCTGATCTAAAAAATGCTTCTCAAGTTTGATATTAGGCTTCTTTTTTCCACTTCTTTAAATTGTTTTCTCATTTTACACTTATTACTTTACTCCTGCTTTTCAAATGAGGTTCACCTGCTGTCCAATTCTCAGGTTTAACAAACTCAGATTCCAGATTCCTCACCACCCTCCTCTCTACCTCAACTGCAATTACCAAAAGTACAGATACAGAATTTATTACAGCCTTGCCAGTGTACTACTTAAAACCTGCACTTGTAGAAATGAAAAGAACCAGGCCAAGTCTCAAATAAACCAGGATGGTCTTTAAATCCATAACAAAACCCTAGAATTTGTGTTGGGCACTTAGGGCAATTTTTTAAGTCTCACCCACTTACATTCACTGGGCTGCTGAGTGAAGACCCCAGGAAAAGTCAAACCATAAGAGAACAAGGGACAGCTGAAGCCAATATCCCTGCCTTGGCCAAGTGCAAGTGCCCAGGGAAAAGAGAAACACACTGAGTAGTCTGAAATTCAGGATGTGGGATGATGTCAGGAAGTCACTGCATCCTTTCTCCTCCCTACCAAAAGGTCTGGTCCACTCTATGCACTAATATTCCAAGTTCCAACTTGTTCTTATTGCTCTCCAGTCAAATGCACTAAAAGGTCATGGCAGCAGCTTTTCCTGAAGCCTACCCAGAATGTTTCCTGCTTCTGTTTACTTTCTGTCCTGCCCACAAGAATATGGAGAACATGATTTGATCCTCTGTTTTGCAGGAGCTTTTGATGTACCTGGAAACCATTTGCATGTTCCTCAACTCCTTTTTTGTTCAGTCAACAACTGCTTCAGCATTGTCAAGACACCTTTTTCTAAACTCATCAATCTCCCTGTTCTCTGCTGGAATCAACTCCAGCTCAGGTTCTACTTGCAGGGCAACATCCAAACCCCAAGACTTTTGTCCAGCTGAATCTCAAAGAAGGAATGTATCTTCTAACTCTGTCACTGTGTCCTAATTATCCTGTTAAAACTATTGCAACTGGTTTGAAGATTATTTTTTCCTGTTAATTTCTGCTTAATAAATCAAAAGGAACAAGAAAACTGAGAGACTGAGGAATCACCATTTGAGCACAATCACTGGGAAAGCCAGAGAGAAGTCAAAGATGCCATTTGGTGCACACCTTCTACCTGTTATTTTCAAACTGCTCTTTTTAAAGGATACCAGAGAGGGGAGGAGAAAAGGGTCTCTGAGAAGAGCTACACTTAGTTTATGGTCCTCCCCACAGACAAACAAACTTAAATTTGAGCCAGGCCAAATCTCACTGCTATTGAGCTTTTAAATGTGTCTTTTAAAATTACACTTACACAACATTAAGCAACATTAAACACATTTATGAATGTCAGGACTTGAGTATTCACCATATCTGCTAGAACAGGCTACAGAGAACTACACTTGACACCAGCAATTATTTTGCTATAGAAACAATGCATTTTCTCTTTCATTTTGCCATTACTCATTTCACAGTAGGGAAGCTCTCTGCCCTAAATGACGTGTTAGCTACACCACTCACACACTCTATGGGAGCCAGGCACGCTCTCTGCTGCCTTCTGGAAGCAAAACCTTCTTGGAAACAAATGAAAAAAAACACTTTGAAACAACTAAGTAAAAATGGGGATGGAGATAAAGGCACAAAGGAAAGGAACTGCACTTGAAGCCAGAGTCAGACCTCTGACATGAATTTCCCAAAACATCCTGTCAATCTGACAATCTGTGTATGAGAAAATCCACCCTCCAACATTTTTAAGGGGTATTAAATAACAGTGCCATGAAACTATAATTCGAGGGCTCCTAGCAGTAAAATCTTTTTCGTAACACACACTCAGCTTAACAAAATACAACCAGTAATTTGCACTCTGCTTTTCAATGCCTAAAGGATGCACAGGGATATTGGATCACCAGTACTTTTTTTCCAGTTAAGAAGTAAATAATCAAAACAAAGGGACAACTCCTTCAAGAGCTTCTAATCATCTTCCACACACTCCTCCAGATCATTAAATGCTGGAAAAGGAAAACTGAGGTCCACACAAACTGTCTGCAATTTAGCCAGGAGGTGTTTCCAGATAAAGATACAAGCCTGAGAGTTCAAAACCAGTTGCTTCAAAGGGGAAAAAAAAAGGATGAAACCCTGGCTGCTCACAAGCCACTTAATGTGTGATGACAGAAATGACAAAAGACACTCCTTGGAGGGTGTTCTTTAAGTGGCACACACTCTGCTTACAATTAAAATATGCTTTGGAAGCTCTTAAGTTCCCAGTTTTGGTAGCCTTCCAAGTAATGCAATTAAAATTGGTAACAATATGATTATGACTGGCAAACATTCTCTAACTTCATAATGACAATTTAAATATAGTTGTCAGTCTCCTATGCTGAAATACCTGAATACTAAGGCTGTTATCAAATACTGACTTCTGTCTTTTGAGACCTCTGAATCATTTCATTATCTTGACACCCAGACTTCATAATCAGACGAATCTTTTATCCTGTGAGGCACAAGAGTCAGTTTTCATGAACTGCTTTTTAATCAAAACACTCTGGAAAAAAAAAAAAAAAAGGATTCCTAACTCCATTTATTGATGAAAAGAAAAAGATTAAATAATTTACATGTCTTTATTGGGGTTTAGTGGTGAGCTACAGGAATACCCAGGAAAAGCACAGTTGCTTCATCTCCCATCTTCTGACCTAAGCACTTGCCAACCATTACTTCTCACGTAATTTAGACGAGTTTGAAAATAAGGCTCTTTTTTTTAAATGTCTTCTATGAACTGATAATGAGAAGTATTTCATTATTATTTACAAGAAATACAAGAAAATACAGTGTGGTACAGAAAATTTCAGACTCCAGGATTTGTCTGCTGTGCCCTCAGAGCTCTTCCTTCCCTTCCTTCCCCCTAGGCTTTAAAGTTTCTCTTCCACAGAAGATGCTGGCTCTGTCTCCCTGGGTTAGTTGTTTCTCTGCTGCTCACAGTCATGTCTGATGCATTCACATCATAGACCTGCCAAGTGGGACCAAATGTTCCATTGATTTGGAAATGTCCACAATGACTAAGACTTCAAGTTTTGCCCATGTAATTAATTTAACTGGAATCAAAAATTCTCAGTTATTCAGATCACTGAGAGGCTTTCAGCTGTACTTAAAAAGTAAGACTAAAATGTTGTTTACGGTAACGATGAAGTTCAAATAGAGTGAAACTCAAGAGGTTGATTAATTGGATCTTAGGAGAAATTTGGATATGACAGCCCTTCTAGGACTTCACTAAGTAGTTTAGTAGCACATAGTAGAATAAGATAGTAAATTATTAAAGAGATCAGCCTTATGCAGAGATTTGTGGAAACAAAAAGTGCTGCAGATTGTATGTGCCCATGACCACATGGACCCATGAATTTTGAATTGGGGAAAAAAACCTTATTCTTCAGCATATTCTGTTTTCCATAACTGAAGACCACAAGAGACAGTTCAGACAATTTTCAGACATCATTAATGCAATTCCCATTAATCCAGAAAAGTGTGCTTCTGTCTTATTGAAAAAGCTATCTGAAAATACTTAAAACGTTTTTCTGTCCAAAACAGTGATTTTATTGGACCCTATGATAGAGATCTCAGTGTCAACAACCTACTACAAAGCTAAGAAATTGCATATTTATGCACATTATATAAATATGAATATTTAATATGCACATTAAGTTCTGTAACCAACCACCTCCTAAACACTGTGATGTTGTCTCATATTTCTTTTTCCTTGGAAAACTTTAGGGAGTTTGTTGGGTTTGTTTTTTTGGGGGGTAGGGGGGATTCCCCCTTTCTATTGAGAGTAAACAATTTTTGCAGCCTGGAGATATTTAGTGAAACAAACTGTTATTTTCTACTGAGTGAGAAGTGAGAACCAGAACTGTTCCTGTAATCCTTCTCCCCATCCTCAAAAACATGTGGGAAAAAGGAGTGGGGGTGAAGGGGGGTTGGTTTTGTTTTTCAAATGAGAAGCAGCAGAGCACAGCGAAGTAGATGAGGTAGGATGAGAATAAAAATCATTATCTTTGGGTTTTTTGAGCCTCTATACAACAGGATGCTCAAGGCACCAGAGGAGCTTTGTACACACCACATCCTACCGGTGTCTCCAACCAGAATGTACCTTCAAGCCACAAGTCCAGATTATGGTTACAGTACCAAGCTTTGCAACTGCATGTACGAGAGACCCACAAAATGCCTTTTGACTTAAAACTTGCTTACTGTAGAAAAACAGAGAGCAAGGAGAAAGTAGCACCAGGTTCTTGCTGAAATAAACCCTTTTGTTCTTTCCTCTCCCGATCAGGTGGAGGGAAAAAAAAGGCATATCAAATATTAACTGCATACAGTGCCAAGATCTTTCTTCATTTCTAATACTGCATTACAGTCTTTGACAATATCCAATTTTAAGAAACAACGTATATAAGTAATAAGCAAAAACTTAAAGCACTTGAATATCAGTATAAATAACCTTAAAATGCCTATTTTTAACTACCAACTACTGGCAGATTGTGGCTACTGTTCTCCAGAAATGTTCTCTGCAGCCCTCCAGTGGTCAAAGGCACGGTAGAACCCAACGAGAGAACGACCCCGTTCTGTCTGATGAACTGCCGGCAGCGTTTAAAAGACGTCTCCCACGAAACAAAAAGCTTGTCCAAAGAACAGATCCTTATAAAGGACATAATTACCTTGAATTACATTAGAGAGTAAAGAGGAGGAAGATACCTCCCCTCCATCAAAATGTTGTTATATGTCAAGCTGCCCAGAACACACTGTATTCCCACCAGGACACCAAGGTACCTTGGGTTAGCAAGAGAAAGAGGAATTCATTTCCTACAGTCACTTTCTGCTATTCATACACATAAATGTAAACGAAGTCAAGTAACATTTGCTGGAAATAATCAATTTCGTCACAAAGTTACGGCTCAAGCAGTTGGTTGGGTTTTTTTTTAAGAAAACAAACGCCAAACAAACGCTGAAGTTTTCTCTCTGTCTCACACACATGCTCAGAAATAAAATAAACGGCAAAGCCCCATATAAAAATAAGAGCAACCGAAACGCTTGAAAATAATAGAAAACAGACTGAGACAGAGTTCTCAAAACTAAGTTTCTAAAACTTGGGGCTCGAAAGCCAGTCCTAAACTGCATGGAAACAATGCAAGGGGAAATAAAAGAAGCAGCGGCAAGAAATGCCCGACACCTGTCAGACCGGAGCCTTCGGAAGGGGCAAGGCTGGCTGGGAGCGGGCGGCCGGAGCGCTGCGGAACAGCGAGAGCCTGGCTACACCTGCGGCACGGCGGGCAGGGGTCAGCCCTGCCACGGGCACCTCCAGCGCCTTCTCCTGCCGCTGCCCTCCGCACAGCCCCCGCAGGAGGAG